>OX377621.1:165084380-165684380 GCA_947397865.1 Polietes domitor
ATACTAACTTAGTCATTCCTTTTGTAACAACTTGAAATGTCGACCTGGGACCTCAGAAAGTATATATATTCTTGATCGTCATAAAATTCTAAGGCCATGTCCGTCCGTCTGTTGAAAGCACGCTAACATCTAAACGAAAGGTGATAGGACTTTCATATTTTGCATGAATACGTCTTATAGTTGTTGATCGGATGGCGAAATCAGTCCACTCACAAGGACTGAAAATACACCTAATATTCGAACATTTAAGCTTGTTTTTTGAATATGTCTGATTATATTTACTTGATATTTGGAATAGAATTAATGCGCACCATAAGTGATTTTTATTTGTAGGGGTGAATAGCGTCAAAAAGGGATAAAAGGGCTAAAATGCGAATAGAGGGATAAAAATGGTACCAACCAAATGGCTGCAGCTAATGAAATTGTGTATACATTCCTCTGCGTAGACATGTAAAATAAAAGGGATTTTTCGAAATTCGTCCTTTTTGGGGTTACAATGAAAAAGGGGATAGAAATAGTACCAACCAAATGACAACAGATAGAGTCGTGAAATTCAGAGTATACATTCCTGACTGCATAGACACGAAAAATAAAAGTTTTTTCTAAATTCGTACTTTCAAGAGATATAATGGGTACAGAGGGATAAAATAGTACCACTAAACGGCTACAGCTAGAATGGTGAAATTCAGTGTGTACATTCCTTCAATTACGTAGACACGTAAAATAAAGAGATTTTAAAAAGTAGTATTTATAAGGGGGTAAAATTGAAAAAAGGGGATAAAAACGGTACCAACCAAATGACTGCAGCTAGAATCATGAAATTTGGTGTATACATTCCTCTGACTACATAGACACGCGGAATAAAAAGATTTTTCCAAATTCGTACTTTTTACTTTTACGCAAAAATGGTTAAATCATGAAGTTAGGTTATTTTGCACTATGTACGTCAGATTATAGATTTTCAAATTTTCAAAAAAGGGGATAAAAATAGTACCAATCAAATGATCGCAGCTAGAGTCATGAAATTCGGAGTATACATTCCTCTGAGTGTGTAGACACGGAAAATAATCTGATTTTTCGAAATTCGTACTTTTTGGGGTTAAAATGAAAAAAGGGGATAAAAATAGTACCAATCAAATGACCGCAGCTAGAGTCATGAAATTCGGAGTATACATTCCTCTGACTGCGTAGACACGGAAAATAGACGAATTTTTCGAAATTAGTACTTTCAAGGGATACAATGGTACAGAGGGATAAAAATAGTACCAACTAAACGACCACAGCTAGAATGATAAAATTCTTCTGTAGAAACGTGAAGGGGGTAAAAATGGTGCCCATCAAATGGCCGCAGCTAGAATCATGGAATTCGGTATATACATTCCTCTGTCTGCATAGACACGCAAAATTAAAAATATTTTTTCAAATTCGAACTTTTTTTACTATTACGACAAAAAATGGTTGAATCATGGAGATAGGTTATTTTGCACTATGTACTTGAGATTATAGATTTTCAAATTTTTTTCTTTTCGAATTCAAATAGAATGGAAATACAACCAATTGTAGCACCCACTATCTAACAATGTTTATGGTATTTAAGCTTTTTGAAAATATAAATACAAGATTATTTATTTTTTGAATTGACTTGAAGTATAAATGAAATAACTTTTTTTTTTGAAAATGCTATAAAAAAACTACTGAATATTTTCTCAAATTTATTTTTTTATTTGAATGTACAAGCCTTCCGGTTAATAATGGAAAATAATTTCATTCAAATGGCTGCCTCGGGCTCCCCACAAATAATAGTCCAACGGTTGAATAGTTGAAAAAAAAACGTATTTGTAGCCTTGCCTTAAAAGCGCGGTTTGAAAGAATAAAAATATTATTTGTTTTGGTTTGCCTTTATTAAAAAATAGATATTTTGTTGTAATATTAATAATGCAATCCATGGTGGAGGGTATATAAAGTTCGGCACGGTTGAAATTAACGCCGTTTTTTCTTGTTAATATTAGTGCTGTTTTTCTTAAAGCCGGGATAACAAGCTGCGATAACAAAAACGTTAATAAAAATTTATTTTTTTGCTCAAAAAAAAAAAGAAATATTCTTTCATAATGTCGCAAAATACAAAATAAATATTGGTATCAAGCAGAGCAGTTAAATTTCGATTACGATTAGTAATCAATTACATTACTTTTTAAAAAGAATCGTAATGATTATATAATCCACTATTCAACAATTTCTGATTACTAATTGATTACGATTGCAAATATAAAAAAATAATCAGGATTACTTGCGATTACTGAAAAATAATCAAATAATAATCAAATCAAAACTGACATATATTGAAAAGTCAAAAGTTTTGACAAACAGACTACTATGACTCTCATACCGATTTCGCGAGAATCAAAAGTAATCACAAAAAATCAAAAGTAATCAAAAGTAATCTAAAATAGTCAAAAGTAATCAAAAGTAATCTTTTAAAGTAGTCGAACTCATTTTTGATTACTTTTGATTATTTTTCAGTAATCGCAAGTAATCCTGATTATTTTTTGATTACTTGTAATCGTAATCAATTACTAATCGTATAAAACTGAATGTAATCGTATTGTAATCATTACTTCTACTTTAAAAAAAGTAATCTAATTACTAATGATTACTAATCATTACTTAACAGCTCTGGTATCAAGACAAATTATCAAAAAAAAAAATATTTTGTGATGACTTGTTTGGACTTAGCCTCGATAACCATAAATTTGACAATGGATAATTAATTATCCAGGCTATGTCTATCATTTTTAACATACAATTATTTTTTCAAAATGTTTTTTCATACACGCATTGATAAAGCTGCTGGTGGAAATTTTAAAAAATATTTTTTTATTTTATTTTGAGTAAAAATTTAACATTTTATTTAGATTTTTGTTATAGCAGCTTAACCTTAAAGAAAAACAGCCCTGTTATATATTAATTATATATTAGTTCTTTTTCTGGAATACTTTTTTCCCTCTTTTACTTATAGATTTGTTTCTTTAGTATTTAAATTTCAATATTAATTAAATTTCTCCCTAAATTCAATTTTTTTAAAGGCTTCCGCTGATGCTTGGAAAATCATGTCCAAATTAGTCAACGAACATCGTATCTGGCGCGAATTGATACGCTTCCATTTCAATCAGAATCAAATCGATTCGATTTTGGAGCTAAATAAACTCAAGTGTTTGAACGAAGTCGAGGACTGGAAGAAGTTCTATCATCAACTACGACGCACCTATGGCCTCAACGATGACTATCAGTATGCCGAAATATTGTCGCTATGCCGCTACTGTTGCTGTCTGTTCTGGCCCTCGGATGGCCATCCCTGCATTGTGGATCAAAGTCCCGACTATAAACAACGCTTGGAAGAGGCCGGCGGCCAGCTGGCCCTAATACAGCCAGTACCGCCAGCACAATTTTTGAAATTTTTCTCCTTGTAATTTGTTCTTCTTCGAGCGAAAGAAAAGAGATACATTAACTAACTAGATTTTTGTTTTCTAAAGCTCATGGTGATAAAACAAAAAAAAAAACAAGATTAGCCACAGGCCATCACAAATGTGCATACGAGAGATGAGATAATTTAAGCAACTAAGGAAATGAATTTGTAAAAAAATATAACGAAAAACTGAATGAATGAGACTTTAGGGAGGATTTTAAACTAGCCCGTATTGTAAAAGAAAAGTATTGAGTTTTAAATCGGTTTTAAGCTAGGACTTTCAAGTGATATTGTGTGGATCAAGTGGGAAAACAAGTACTATGTGTGGAAGGCACAACTGTGGTACAAATTGGAAATGTAATGTTGGTAATGTCAGAGGAAAAAAAACTAACTAACGCGAAGTGATTTTAAAATTTTTGTTTTGAGAATTGTTTCAATTTTTGCCACGTTTTGCCGCTAGATTACCATTACCATTATTATTATTATGAATATTACTATTATATAAATTTGTATATGAGTTATGTGACTATGATGATGAATCTTTGTAGTTTTTAAGTCTGATATTTTATACGACATGTCTACTTTTGTTTGTTTGTAATAATTCTACTAGAGTATTTATAGATATTAAAAGAATCGCCAAGCCAAGTAGTGTAGGGATTGTGATAATTTCCTAATGAAATTCATCTTTTTATATATATTCATCTATTATACATACATATATACATCATATATCAATTTCATGTTTTTTCCTTATTAAAATTATATAAATATCGTTAAAGATTCCATTTGTTTGTTTGTTTCATTTTCAAATTATTGCAATTCCTTATTATTTGCGAAACAATCGATGGTGGAGATCGACAGTCACAGTATATAAAGCAGCAGCTTGAACTAATCACTATCAAAAGTTTAATTTTATATTGTTAAAGCAGCTTTTAATAAAATACACAAATATTCGATAATCTGTTTTACTGCCCAAGACGTTTTATGAAGAGTTTATATGAATCACTATATTCAAATTATAATTTTTATATTTTTTTTTTAAACTCTGAGTAATTAAATGTTTATGGAAAATATCTCAAGCGCAGATTGGTCAGAGATACTTTTTATATTGTGTTTGAAAACTATTTCTGTTTGTTCAAAAATCGTCCATTGCATTTGCACTAAAAATAAATAATACGAAGTGATTGAGGTCTTAAATATACCCTTATATTGTGAGCAAATCTCGGACGGAGTCTGAGACAGTGCAAACAAGGTTTTACAATGAGCAGACTACATCGTACGACATTTTTTTAAAAAGTCGTTACACTTGAACCGTCTCAAACTATACACTGAAAGAATATTCCTTCATACTTATTTATCAAGCGATTTCATAAAAGGTTTTTCAAAAAATTTAGTGAATTTTTTTCTTAATATGTATGAAGAATTCATAAATAAAATGAAATGTTTCATACAATTCTTTCATAAACATCATTTCATAAAACAAAATTGTTAAATTAGTGAAACTTAGTTTCATAAGATCAAAGAAAGATTTCATTGTATTAAAGAAACAACTCTTAAATATTATGAAATATGTCATCTATATATATAAAGGGTGTCCCAAGAAGAGCGCAATTTTTTAATTTTAAATAAAACACAGATATTTAAGAAAAAATCGTGAAACTTTATTATATCGTAAAGTAGACAGAATGAGGAATGAGTAGACAATATATCGTGCAGATGGCCGCCGCGGCTTTGCTGGCATGCTCGCGATCTTTTAATGAAATTTTCAATGACCGTTTTGCATGAATGCTGCGGTATTTCATTAACGGAGCGAGCGTCCAATGTCGTCTTTTAAGGCTTGAGTCGTCGTCGACTTCAAAAAACCCCAAAGAAAAAAATCTAATGGTGTTAAATCGCACGCACGATCTAGGCGGCCAATTCTGATCTCCAAAACGCGAAATAACACGACCGGAAAATGACTGATGCAGCAATTGAATTGTTTCTCTGGCTGTATGACATGTGGCGCCGTCTTGTTGGAACCACATGCCCTCCACATTCATTTCTTCAATTCTAGGCAAGAAAAAACTGGTTATCATTTCACGATACCGAACACCATTGACTGTTTGCGCTTGACCTGCCTCATTTTCATAAAAAAAAAAGGTCCAATGATTCCTCCAGCCCAAAAACCACACCACACAGTGACACGTTGAGGATGCATTTGCTTCTCGTGAATCACTCGAGGATTTTCCGCACCCCAAATGCGACAATTCTGCCTATTGACGAAGCCATCAAGATGAAAATGGGCCTCGTCACTGAAGATGATTTTATCGGCAAAATCAGCATTTTCATGTTGTCTCTCCAATACCCAATTAACGAACTCCCTTCGGTGTCCATGGTCAGTTGGCTTCAGTTCCTGAGTCAATTGAACTTTGTATGCATGAAGATGCAAATCTTTCGTCAAAATTCGCTGCAAAGTGGATTTGGAGACACCAATTTGCTGAGCTCGGTGTCGAATTGAGGTGGATGGAGTTTGAGCGACAGCATCACGTACAGCTGCGACATTTTCGGTCGATGGCGCGTTGTTGTCTTTACATCACTAACAGACCCAGTTTCGGCAAATTTATCCATTAATCTCTTTACAGTTGACTCTTTTGGAGCATTATTGTGACCCCAAATTGATCGCAATTTGCGAACTGTAGCCGCAAAACTTTCACCATTTTGGTAAAACAATTTCACAATGAGAATGCGTTGTTCATTCGTGTAGCGCTCCATTTTTACTAACCTCGTACCTTCTACTAACAAACAATAACAATTGTTCAAATGTCAAACAATGACACTTTGAATGTTGCCAGATTTAAAAATTGCGTTCTTCTTGGGACACCCTTTAAAAGAGTTGCGTTACTGACTGACTGACTGACTTATCATTGACCAGCCCACAGACCAAACGGCTGAAGGCTGAAGCCAGGCTCATGAAATTTTGCAGGGTAGTTCCCAAATATGACGTAGACGTCGACTAAGAAAGGGTTTTACGAAATTCGTACTTTTAGGGGGTAAAATGGGACAAAACCGGATAAACACCGAACCTTCGTCCTGACTAAACGACAGTAGCCAGAAACATGAAATTCGGTGTGTTCCTAGCACTGACCATGCAGAAGAGCTACAAATAGGAATTTTTCGAAATTTTTACTTTTAAGGGAGGAAAGAGACAAACAGGGATAAAAATGGTACCAATTTTGAGAATTGCAGCTAGAATCGTGAACATCGGTATTTACATTCCTCTGACAACGTAGACTTACAATATAAATTGATTTTTCGAACTTTGTACTTATAAGGGGTGAGCGGAACAAAAAGGGATAAAAATGGTACCAACTAAAGTATGGCAGCTAGAATCGTGAAATTTTTCAAAATTTGTACTTTTAAGGGTTGCGAGGGACAAAATGAATGATGAAAATGGTACTAATTTAAGTATTGCAGCTATAGTCGGGAAATTTGGTGTGTAAATTCCTCTCACCACATAGAAGCGGAATATAAATGCATTTTGTACTTTTAAGGGTTGCGCGGGACAAAAAGGGATAAAAATGGTATCAACTAAAGTATTGCAGCTAGAATCTTGAAATTTGATATGTAAGTTCTTCTGACCCTGTTGAAGCGCAGTAAAATTGGATTTTTCGATATTTGTTCTTATAAGAAGTGAGCGGGACAAGAAGGGATAAAAATGGTACCAACTAAAGTATGGCAGCTAGAATCTTGAAATTTTATGTGTAAGTTCTTCTGACCATGTAGAAGCGCAGTAAAATTGGATTTTTCGAAATTTATAGTTATAAGAGGTTAGCGGGACAAAAACGGATAAAAATGGTACCAACTAAAGTATTGCAGCTATAGTCGTCGTGAAATTTGGTATGTAAATTCCTCTCACCACATAGAAGCAAAATATATATGCATTTTGTACTTCTAAGGGTTGCGCGGGACAAAAAGAGATAAAAATGGTACTAAATAAAGTATTGCAGCTAGAATCTTGAAATTTGACGTTTACGTTCTTCTGACCATGTAGAAGCGCATTAAAATTGGATTTTTTGACATTTGTACTTATAAGAGAGAGCGGGACAAACGGGATAAAAATAGTACCAACTAATTTATTATAGCAAGAATCGAATAAAATGCTCTGCGTTTGTAATTTTTTGTTAAAAACTGGGTAGAAAATGATAAAAAAAATATATATACGAAGGGAGTTCAGCTAAAACAGTGCACATCGACAAGCACATTCCTTTGACTGTATATGAGTGATATGTTGCCAATTTACTATTTTAGAAAAGAAAATCAAATAAATACTATCCTAAAACAGAGACGGATAATAACAAATACCTGTCTTTTTCGCGTGCGAAGCAGCGGATACTGCTAGTAACCAATAAAATAGTTGTGTTATGAAATGTCTTCAAATATATAATGAAGGATTTCATAGTTTTTATGAAATGTTTCATAACTTACAACGACATTTTTAGTGTGTCGGCTATATTCGTTTGAATGCTAGCTTTGCTTTTTTGTTTATATTGGAAACTGTATAAATATAGTGTCAGTCAGTATAAACTTTTTCATAAAATTAATGAAGTTGCTTCATAAAATCTATGAACATTTTCATAAATCATATTATGAAAAATAATGAACTTGTATGACAAATGGTCATCGAATGAAGAACTGCATTTCATAGTTTCTAAGAAATGTTTCATAAATTCTATGACACTTTTCATTGATTTGAAACATGTTTCATACATTTCATGAAGTGTTTCTTCGGCGACTTTTTAATGAAAAATTTCACTGAGGTTAAGACAAAATCATAAAGAGTATGAAGATAATTCTTTCAGTGTAGGCAAAATGGAGTTTATTGGCGTTTTTAGTTTTTCATTTCTTCATCAGAATATAATCTTTGAAAAATTATTTTAAGTGCATATTTGCAACCTTTGTTACCGGTATATATGTCAAGTAAAAGAGGAGAGTATCTGTTAAAAATACTTTAAATTTCAGGTGTCTAGCTGTAGAAGTTTAACATTTACAACCAAATTAAATTTCCCCCCTTATTTTACTTAGTTTATTCATATTTTACTTTTTAGGAGGGTACATTTGAAATGGTTGTTAATGCTAAACTTATACACATGGAAGCATGTTATTTGAAGTATTTTCAACAGATATTCTCCTCTTTAAATTGGCATGTATACCGGTATAATAGGGTTTAAATAAGTATTTAAAATAATTTAAAAAAAGTGTATCCTTTTGAACTTTCTAGTCCCATGAAGAGGAAACAGAATGAGGAAAACGACAATTAACTCCATTTTTCCTATAGCTTCAGACGTATATCATCCGGTTCAAGTGTAATATGGACTGTCGTACGGTGCCAGCAATCGAAATTTTCTCTGGGAGTTCCTGTCTAATTTCATATAATATTTATTTATGTCTGATCAGGGGATCTTTTTCACGAAAAACAATGTCGACATTATGAATATAACACGTTTTTAGTTTTTAAATTTTTGCTTTAGGATATAATTAATAATAAACGAAGTAAGAAGGCCAAAAAATTGATAATACGCACCAAAGCTGTGTTTCTTTAAATTTTCCCTGATCACTTCATTTCTAGTATCAGCTGTTCAAAAACAAAATTTGTGTCGATGTTTCATGTATTACATTTTCTAATGTATTATGACTTTCTAAATTCGAAAACGATTAAAAGAATTTTTTTTATGTTTTTTTTTGTTTTAAATTTTTACTAAAATTCCAATTTTCGGAGAAGGTACCTTAAATATTTGTACACTCATTTTGGAAATATACAGTTATATGTTAAATTAAAGGTACTCATGATAGCTACAACTTTTAAAAGAATATTTGGGAAAAATATTTTTTTTTTGAAAAAAAAATTTGCTGGCACGAAAAAATCAAAAAAAAGTCGGATAGATTTTTTTTCGTGCCAGCGAAAATATTTTTTTTTTTAAATATATTATTTTTTCCAAAGTTTTTGGATGCTGTTCCTAAACCAATGTTTCTATTTGGAAAAAATAGTTTTTTTTTGGGGCCTGTTCCTAAACCACTGTTTCCTTGTAAAAGTGTAAGTCGCAAAATTTGTAGTTAATTGAACAAATAAGACGGTGCGGTGCGATAGGACCAATTTATCTAAAATAAGAGTACAGATTTTAATTAAATTAAAATTTAATTAAAAAAATAAATTTAAAATCTAATTAAAAAAATATCCATGACAATTTGATTTGTTGTTGTTTTTATGAATGAATACGCCAACACACAAAAAATATTTTTTCGGCTTGGACATACTTTTTTCTCTTGTTGTTGCATAGTGTAATAAGCTTAAGTGTGCGCGCGACTTAGATGTCTTTTATGGAAAAAGAGCTTGTGGAAAACTAAACACATACTTACATATGGGTGATTCCACGTAAAGTGACCCCTTTTTTCGAAAAAATTTCAAAATCAATTTATAATTTAAAAAAACAACGAAAAACATTCGTAATGTTTATACTTCTCATATTTTTGATTATATTTAATTATTTACTTCTCATATTTTTGATTATATTTCAAAAAAATATGACAACAATAGGTCTGATCATTTCCTTTTCCAAATATAGACTGGTGTCGTAACAGGATTTCTGTCAAAAATGTCACGCCCGTTACAATTTAAATATCCTATATTTCCTATATTCATAAAGAGATGTCGGTAGGTAATGTATTTTTTTAGAAGAAGGTGTATGGACTATTCTTTTGAGTAGCAAAAATGAATAAAATCATATAATGAAAGAACATTACAAAATTCAAGAAAATAAGTAAAACCTCAAGATTTTCTTCAAAGCTAAGTTCACATCCGTGACGCTTTTGATTGTAGTATATCTCCTATATTTAAAACGCTAAAACATATTTGTATTTTCAATAATATTCCGATTAACCTGACGTTTTCGATTGGCAATATAGCAAAAAGCTCAGTCAATGAATAGGGAGATATTTAAACATATTTAAGGAAACGTGTCACACTCGTGCCATATGCAACTCAGTGAGATGCTTTTAAGGTGGCATGTGTGCTTTATTACTTGGTGTGATTTTCACACGGATATTCGGCAAGTGAGTTGTGCTTCTCATTCGTTTGTGAGAATCATTTACTTAAAAAGACCGGGTATGTTGTTAAAAGTCGCTGCGAAGCCTTTCACAAAGGTGGAAATCATGACAGTGGCAGAGTGCAGCCAAGAAATAAATGTCACCATGCCATTTGTAAATAAACTTGCATTCTATAAAATATATGTAGATGCCAGAAGAATATCCCAGTTCAAATCAAAAATTAAAGTGTTTACATAGTTTTTATGCCACTTTTCCAAAGCGTATTTTTACGGATTACAAGTTACTCAATTTGTTGCTAAATATTTAAATACTTCAAAATGTATTTGTGGGCAAAGTAAACGAGTAAACTCACTCAGAAGTCACTTGTATGAAGCTATCCTATTCCTATTTCCAAAAAAAATTAACACATTTACAAAGATTTTCAAAAGCGTAATATTTCAGGCTACAAGTTCACCAATTTACGTATTTTTGAGCAAAGATTTGAGTAAACGAAATGCCATTGCAAAAAGGAAAAAATAAAATTAATAAAGTCATACATTTCTTCTTATAGGGAGCCCATTGTAACATTAAGCATTTCACAAATGATATACATACACATGTATGTAGGTAAAAATAATTTCATATTCATTGATTGATGATATTTTATATTTCTCAACATGCGTACATTATGGTCAGGAGGTTCATTCAAGCAAAATAATTCTATGCATTGTTTACACTGAGATCAGTTCGCTAAAACGTGTGAGCGATTCCAATTGAATTGCCCCAGATATGATCGGAAATGAATTTATCCTCCCCCACTGGAAACTATTAACTATTCCTTTGGTCGAATGTGATCTTTATAAAGCTATAAAGAACGGTAGTTGAGATCGAATGTGAAATAGGTATATTAATACCCTTCGTGAGTACAATTTCCTTGGGAAAAGATTGTCCCCTTTTAAATACAATCGCGATTTTTCGTAATTCTTTCCCAGTTTTTTCTGCCTTACTTCGAATTGATCAGGTTTTTTCTATTCTAATGCAAAGAAGTGTTAAATTCATAACTTAGGCCTCCAGTAGAGCAAAAAATACACGTGAAAATATTCTTTTATTTACATAAAAGGTGGGGTTTTCATTAATGATTAATGATATTTTTCGCCAAAAGATGTGTTTACAAGTTGACTTTAAATCGGGGGCATTGTTTATTAACTCATTAACGCCCAAAGAAAGTTGTTGTTCATATGGGGACAGAGGGCGGCAATGGGTTAAAAGGCATATTATTAAATTAATTTTTCTTTTCGGAAATATCCTCGAAATAAATAAAGTAATATTATTCATATTTCGTACCGGTCACTGTGCACAAATAAGAATCACCTTTTGCATGCACAAAGTGAATTGTAAGCTTCCTCACAATAATTGGGCATAAGTTCAATAATTTAAAAACATATACTGCCATTTTAACGATCCCACGATGTATTCTCTCCTTCAATTACTTATTATTTGCAAAAAAATTATTTTTTCTAAATTAATTAAGCCAAATAATATCTACAAGAAAAATGTGATCTTGTTTCGAAATTAAACAACCAAAAAAAACGTAAATGTTTAGAAATAAGTGTGAATACTACAAATATATGTTGTATGTATGTAAAATCCCGACCAGCCAATACAGAGTATGTAATTAAAACAGAAACTATAGTTTTTAAATCCACAAGAAGACAGGTCAGAAATAGGAGCTCGTTAAATTTTAAGCCACTAATGTTACAAATAAAAAGCTAAAAATTACATAAATAAAAATTGACAAAGAAAAACACAAAATATTTTGTGCTGAATTTTTGGAAAAACAAAAATATATGAAAATTTTTTTAAGTTTATATGAAAGAAGGCAAACAACATCGTAGAATCGGGCCATAAGTGAAGTTTACATTGGGGCAATTTATGGTATGAATTTTATCGATAAACTCTCAAATGATATCCGATAAATAGAATTAGTTTGAAGCTTAAAATAAAAAAAATAAATTTTAAAATTAAATAAATGCTATAATATATTTACAATGGCAAAGCCTTGTTTACACTGCGACAACTTCGTCGACCTAGATTTATTTTGGACAATTTTTCAACAAATTAAACTTGGATCATTTTTATAGAACAATTCTATCGTTTGATATTTCAAGATATGGTAACGTCCACAATTCTTCAGTGATTTGCGGAGGTAATCCTGCAATTACTAATCTACATCAGGATGCTAATCACAGCAATCGAAATTGAGTAAAGCACTTTTATTTATTGTACATATATTTCAAAATACGAAGAAAAATTACTGCGCATGTTATCGATATCGATAGTTATCGGTTTATTGGACGTTAAAGTTTCAAATAAAATATTGATTACAACGAAAAAACTAAGTTTAATTAGATAAAATTGATTTTTTAAAAAATGGGGTCAAAATGAGAAAAAAATCGATAACCATTTTATTTATCAAAACATTGAAATATCGATAACTTTCGAGTTACCAAACCCAAAAATATCGGAAAAAAATAATTATTTTTCTAGCACATTTGAATGAAAAAAGAGAAAAAATCGCGTAAATAACGATAACGTTCTAGTTAACGAAACTAAAAATATCGCAAAACAGAATTTTATAGAAAACTCAAAAATATGCAGAAAAATAAAGTAAAAATTTTCGATTTGGTTAGGCGTCCTCAAAATAAGAAGAAAAATGTAGAAAAAAATGTTCGATAACCATTTTAGTTATCAAAACATAAAAATTTTCGATAACTTTCGAGTTATCAAAACCAAAAAAACTGACTTACATTTTAATGAAAAAAACGGAAAAAATCGGGTAAAATTTTTCGATAACTTTCGAGTTAGCGAAAACTAAAAACTGGATTTTATAGAATACTCCAAAATAGGCCGAAAAGTAAAATATAATTTTTAGATAAATTTGATTTTTTTGGTCAAAATGAGAACAAATACTTATCAAAACATGGAAATTTCGATAATTTTCGAATTATCAAACCCAAAAATATCGAAAAACTGAATTATTTTTCTAGCACATTAGAATGAAAAAAGCGAAAAAAAAATCGTGTAGAATTTTTCGATAACTTTCGAGTTAACGAGACTAAAAATATCTCAAAAACAACAGAAAAATAAAATAAAAATGTTCGTTTTGGCTATATTTTGCGACAGGTCCTGCGCATGTTACTTATCAATTTATCGGACGCAAAAATTTTAAAAAAATCGAAAAAAATGATTTTTTACAATGAAACATGAAACAAAATAAATAATCGTTCTATTATCAAAACATCGAAATTTTTGATAGCTTTCGAGTTAACAAAAATATCGGAAAATTTTACTTTTTTAGCGCATTTGAATGTAAAAAGCGAAAAATCCGGTAAAACATTTTGATAACTTTCGATTATCGAAACTAAAAATATCGGAAAAAATTGAATTTGATAGAAAACACAAGAATATACAGAAAAAGCACAATAACATTTTCAATAACTTTCGTAGTTAACGACATATTTGAAAACCGATTTTTTGTAAAACGAGGTCAAAATAAAAAGAAATTGATAAACATTTTAGTTATCAAAGCATCGAAATTTTCGATAACTTTCGGGTTATCGAAACTAAAAATATAGTAAAAACTGACATTTATTATTAGCAAATTTGAAGAAAAAAAGGTGGTAAACATTCGAAAGTTATCGAAACCAAAAATATCGGAAAAATAAAAAATTTTCTATAACTTTTCGTCTACATTCACTTTTTACAAAACTTTTCTATTATTGATTCGTTTATTTTGCTATTTTTTTAAATATTTTTTTTAATCTCAAAAACCGCCGCAGTAAAAAATTATCTATTTATTTTTGTTATTGAATTAATTTGTTGGTATAAATATATATTTTTTGGGTTTAAAGTAACTTCGAGTCACACGACGCCGAAGAGTTGTTTGGCCAGTCCTAAAAATCGCCAAGATAAAAGGTATACAAATATTTTTTTCGAATCTCCACAATCGATTACTATCGAAATATTTCCCTCTATTTTTTTATTGATACACTGGCCTGTATTTGATCTATGCAAGGGCCACAGAGAAAGGAGATTCCAGTAAAATGATTTTTCCGTATTTTACCATATCTCCATGTAATAGATGTCGCCATCGACAGGGGGCTCTATCTATATGAGCCCACAGATTGTACGATCTATTCTCTTATAATCGGCTCACTTGACGTTAGTCTTTCTTTAGCAGTTTTATGTTTGTATTACTTTTAGTTTGAAATTTATTTACATATTCCCATAAATTTCACATAACTTTCTATTGTCTTAAACACGATAGACGTAAGAAGATCCGACAACTCCAAGTTCTTCCTCCTACCACTATGCATTCGGCCAATCAATTCCTGTACTCGCGCGAACGACGTCGTTTCGGCCGTCAGTGTATATTCAGCGATCGCAATCAGATGATGCTAAGCATCAATCCTAGCAAAAGTCAGCGCTTCAATTACATTCTTCGCAATCCCGTCCACGAAGGAACCCAATTGGGCGATCAGAAGGCCTTCAGCACAATGGAAACGGAAAATGTCGCATTAACCGAGCACGGAATGTATCACTACGAAGGTGGCTGGCCCAAAGAAGTCAACATACACGATGAAGAGTCCACGCTCAGGCATCGAAAGAAAATTGAGCGTGAAGATAACTGGGGTTCGCAAGTCGTGGGTCTTATAGGCCAGTCCGTCGATGTGGCCGAAGCAAATAACACCCTAAACATTTATCAGGATTTTTTCCTAGATTTACCGCCGGAACTGGGCGAAGATGTAAAGGCTCAGTTTGAGGCTCGTCAGAAGAATATATTCCATGACCCTGCCGCAAATCGCAGACCTATATCGGTTATTGATTGGGTACCAAATGATGTAAAGAGATTTCTGGTATTACACACAGATATTCCGCTGCATCGAGACGACTTGACAACTGTGGTCAAGAAAAAGGAAAAACCCAAAGAGAGCGAAGATAAGAAGAAGGTGTTGTTGTTGACTTCCCCTATCATGAAGACAGTCAAATCCGAAAATACCAATGATTTCTATATCTGGAATTTGGAAAATCCCCTAAAACCCATGGCTGTCTTCAGTAACGATGACAAAGTGTTGAAATCGTTTTTCTGTCCCAAGGATGACACTTGGATTGCTGGTGGTTTACAGTCGGGCAAAGTTTGCTTGTGGAACTCTCGTGCGGGAGGCCAACCAATTAGCATATGTCCTTTGGAAGCGGCCCATCGAGAGGCCGTTTCAGCTTTGTGTTGGGTGCACTCTAAAACCAATACCGAATACTACACCGGTTCCTATGATGGCTCAGTAAAATATTGGGATGGTCGCAATTTGGATGGCCCCTTGCAGGAATTGCTACTCGATACCGAACTGACCGATGACCAGTCCCGAGATCGTGCCCACGGTGTAACGGTTTTGGAATTCGAATACACGATACCCATACGTTTTATTGTCGGCAGCGATATGGGCAGTGTATTCATTGGCAATCGCAAGGGCATGACTCCGATGGAAACCTTGGCGGCAGGAAATTATCGTTTATTTAACGGCCCCATACGGACAATAGAACGCAATCCCTTTTTCGTTAAGAATTTCCTTATAGCCGGGGATTGGTGTGCCAAAATCTGGGCTGAAGAATGCAAGGATGCGCCCACAACGCTTTTGGTGAAGAAGAGAGCGCAAGTATTGTGTGGCACCTGGAGTACAACACGCTGTTCTCTCTTTGTGACGGGGGATAGTCGGGGTGAATTGGATTTCTGGGATCTGTTGCTGCACCAGAGGAAACCGATATTTTCATTGAAATTCTCCAGTCGAGTGTTGTATGTCAAATTTCGGCCGGATGGTGAATTTCTGGCAGTGTGTTTGGGCAATGGTGATATACAGATATTGGAATTGGATGCAGCCTTGAAGTGTAGCACCAGCAAAGACAAAGCGTTGATAGCTGCGGTGAGTAAACGCCATATGGGAAGTAATTCATTTTAAAAATATTTTTAGATGTTCGAACGTGAACAATTACGCTGCAAACTCTTGGAAGGACGTGTTGAGGAGATCAAATTGAAACAACGAGCCACAGCAGCCGAGCTGCAAAGCCAAACCCTACTCGAAGTTCAGCAGGGGGATGCCGAACAACCACCTCTGGATCCCGACAATCCCGAAGATTTTCTGCGCATCATTACCTCCGATGAGCAATTCCGTGATGTTCTCAACAGTTTCCAGAACCAGGTGTTGAGGGTGGAAAAGAAACGTCAGTTACGCGAATATGTCATGGAAAGAACGGAGTTTGAAATTGAGCTAACACCGTTGCCCACACCAACGCCAACGGCTGCTAGCGAGGAGGAGCCCCCACATGAAAAGAATGATTTTTAATACAATTCATTCATTATATTTATTTTTCTTTTTAATTTCAATAAATTGCTGATAATAACTGATATATTTTTTGCCAGCTCTTTCAATTCAGTGTTGCGCCTATCGATTATTATGGCCACCACTTTCAGTCTCAGCATATTCGTTTTCTTCACTACCACGGTTGCTAACAAGGAAGAGCCCCAAACGAAAAGAATGCAATTCATATGGACTTTTAAAAAACGCATATATTTTTTGCCAATTCCTCCAACTCCATATTGCGCATATCGATTATTACGGCCACCATTTTCCGTCTCAGCATATTCGTTTTCTTCACCACCAGTTTCACTTCGAAGTGATTCAGGAGAAAATACCATTTGAGTTTCTCCAACTCCTGGTCATCGAGTTGCAAATACTTCTCACAGGATATACCCAATATACGCGAAGCAATACCATCGGTTAGGCGAGCCTCCGACAAAGTGCCCGTGTGATCTGTGAAATGGACATTCATATTAAAGAAATATTCATATTTTTCACCGGTATAACCGAAAGAAAATGCCAGCTGGCATTGTTCCGTATCACAGAGGGTTTTCGTTGACGATATCAAACGATTGCAGGCTTTACTACAGCGTGAAAGGGGGAGATAATATTAAAACAGATTTAAAGTGTAGCATCTCTACTTGCCATTTTTTACTCAAAACTAGTCTTTGCAAATCTACATCGAATTGTGTTACCATGGCGTTGAGCACAGCGGTAAACTGTTCAGAAGAATTGTCTCGTTGTTGACCCTCAGCTCGAGTGTAAATTTGACGGACCGTCATAAGGGTTTGGATTTCTTCGGCTACACAATAAAGAAGATGTGGATTTAAAAATTGTGCCACATTTGATATATGGAAAATGTGATCACAGCATTTTCAGAAATTTATTTGAAAATCAAGATCTCCATTTTATGGTGGAAAGTATGCAAAAATGCTGGGACATTTTCCGGTTCGAAAATGAATAAATAATAAAAATTATTTAATTTCACATTTCCCTTAATTCTGCATCTACATACTTACGTTTCGGCAAACTATCCGAGCTGGTCTGTGCAAACATATCATACGGTGACTTGGGCAAGGATGCCGCATATTGCAGCAAGTGCTGTGTCTCTTGTCCCAGGGGATTCTCGTAGATTATACTCCTGGACGTATAGCCCAGCACACAACCTTTATAGAATTCCGAATAGGACACCTTAACATCAATCAAATGCAATACCGTCTTCATGGGCTGCCACAATTGCATGGCTCTTTCTATCCAGTCGGCATGCCAAATGGTCATGGTCATGCCGCTGGTCAAACTTTGATCAAATACCACCAGCTCCAGACAACGACGCGCACGGCCGTCTTTGGTGGCACGTATTTGTCGCGGTGTACGCACTAGACCCACCACCACCAGGAAATTGGTGTGGAATGTTTGAGCCTCCGAATCGCTAAAAGTTGAACGTACATCAGCCAGATTCATCACCGAATACAGGGGTTTGTGGGAGTGGCGTGCTAGCTGCTTAATCTCTGCATAGTTTTGCAAGTCATGATAGCTGTGCTTTTGTAAAAATCCATGACCTTCATTTAACACCAATGAGAAGGGCAGTGAGGCCAGCGGTTGATAGCAGGGTTGTTTGGGATCCGCCGATTCCGATTTTAGATTTATAAAAGTAATTTTGGGACACACAACATCGACTATGTCGCCCAGCCGGACCAGCTCATTGGATTCTTCCACTTTTTCCCGTGAAGCCCAATATTTACAATTGACAATGTGTTCTTTGGAATCACGCAATGTGAAGGTCATGACTCCTCTGTACTGGGTATCGTTTTTCGCAAGAAATATGTTGGGCTCCGTTTTGGTTATAACCATGGCGACTACCAAAACGTTCTCCATTTCCGGATGAAGTTGGCACAATTTTTTATTGGCCAGTGCCGATATTTTGTCGGTATTTCTAGAGTTCATCATTATTTCACTTTTCACTTACAATAATTGTTAGAATGTAATAAATTACCGTTATTTTAAAATAACATGAAACAAATTCATGCATTTCAGGTGGCAACCTCCAGAAGGCCGTTATGTGTAAAAACATGCAACAGATGTTTGTTTTGACGCGCAAGGGTTGCCGTAGACTGACATTTTAAACACAGAGTTCCCTGATCATTGAAACTGTGGTGCAGTTTACACCGGTTGCCATAACTACACTTTTCAAACAATAAGTTATTTTAAAAGAGCAAAATTTCCAGTTTTGTAACAAGGTTTTTGGTTTTATTTTAATTTTAAATCATGGAATACAGCTACAAAAAAGAACGTCGCAATTTCGGACATGCCGTCTGTTTTAACAACAAAGATGAAATACTGTTCTCCGAAAATTCCAATCGAGAAAATTCCAAACCATATATACTGCGCAACCCCATAGATCGGGAGACTCAGTATGCCAATCAAATGTCCTTGAGTGTGGCCAACACGGAAAGGGCCACCTACAAGCATACCGGTATTACGCACAATGAGGGTGGTTGGCCGAAGGACATCAATATGCACGACCCCGAACAGACGGTCAGATACAAGCGAAAGATTGAAAAGGATGAAAATTATCTAACACAAGTCATGGGCTTGACAAAGCCCATGGAACAGTATATCTTTCAAAATAATGCCGTTAATATTTATGAGAATTACTTTGATGATCTGGAACCGGCTCCTCTGCCCGAACCCTGTCGTTCTCGCACCGTCAATGTCTATCGTGATCCGAACCCTATTAAGGTTCCGGTAACCCATCTTAGCTGGTCTCCAGATGGAGGCATTAAAATGGCCGTAAGCCATTGTGATATGAAGTTCCAGGGTGACAAAACGGGTCAGAAGTGCAATTCGTATATTTGGGAAATTGAGAATCCCAACGAACCCTATTTGACATTGGAGCCTAAAGTGCCCTGTGTTTGTTTGGAATACAATCAAAAAGATCCCACCAGTTTGGTGAGTGGCATGTACAATGGTCAGGTGGCCGCTTGGGATACCCGACATGGCAAATATCCGGTAATGATCAGCGAGCGGGAAATTTGTCATCGCGATCCGGTGAATTCGGTTTTGTGGAACAATTCGAAAAGTGGCACGGAATTCTTTTCGGGTGGCTCAGATGGGCAGGTGTTGTGGTGGGACACCAGGAAGCTAACTGAGCCATTGGATCGTCTGCTCATGGACCCCGTAAAAAGTGACGATCAGGATTTGTCCCGATCCTATGGAGTGTCGGTGTTGGAATATGAAACCACTATACCCACACGTTTCATGGCGGGCACCGAAATGGGCATGTTGTTTGGTTGCAATCGAAAAGGCAAGACGCCCATAGAGAAGATACAATTAAGAGTGGGTAGCACAAAAACTTGTAAAATTTAAAAAGGAATTAATTAAATTCATGTTATATTCTAGATGATGTGCCATTTGGGACCAGTTTATGCCATAATGCGCAATCCCGCTTTTGTTAAGAATTTCCTAACCGTGGGCGACTGGTGTGCTCGTATATGGTCAGAAGATTGTCGGGAAAGTTCCATAATATGGACTAAAAGTAGCAGTGCCATGCTAACTGATGGTTCCTGGAGTTATACCAAGTAAGGATGGATATCTGAATTTAACAACAAATTATAATGATTTTGTTTTTTTTTTTAGAGTTTCGCAATTCTTTATTACACGCATGGATGGGGTTCTTGACACTTGGGATCTTTTACAACAGCAAAATGAACCCGTCCTCACGGTAAAGGTCTGTGATGAGCCCTTGTATTGTGTACGCACCAATGAGAATGGCAAATTCGTCAGCTGTGGCAGTAAATTGGGTGCCACATTTCTTATCGAAGTATCGGAGAATATGGTGACTTCGAATAAGAACGACAAACCCTTGTTGACAGCGGTAATTCGAAAAAAATGGCCAAAACACCGTGTGAAGAGTAATTCATTTCCTTTCATTTCATTTTAGATGTTTGAACGCGAAAATCGCCGTGAAAAGATTTTGGAGGCGAAATCTCGTGAAATTAAACTTAAAGTCAAAACTAATCAGGGCCAAGATCAGGGCGATTTGACAATGCTGAATGGTAAAGTGAATGTAGCACCATTTCAATCGGCCTGTGAACAAGCCGAGGCGGAATATTTTGCTGCTGTGGAACAGGAGCGGTTAAGGAGGATACCGGGCAACAAGCGTAGGTGCTTAGTTATGGGTTTTGAGGGGGGGGGGACTATTCTTTCATTGTCTAATGATATACATATTGTTTTTTATTTAATTTGCAGAGGACATGGACGAAACTGAGGCGTCTGAAGCTGAAAGTGCTATTAAAATGTAATTGTCTAGTTATTTAGATATTAATTGCTGTAAAGTTCGGAAAATTTTAATAATTAACTACAATATTATTGTGTGTTTCCCTTATTCTTGACAAAATCAAATTGTGTTTTATTTAGTTATCGTACAACTTGACCAAAACTTTAAAAAATACAAAAAATATTTTTTGTATGCATTGATTTATTAAATCAACACCTTTAACATTTGAACTCTCATTTTGTTCCGATCGTATCCGCTTAAATGTAATTATGATAATAGAAACAGTGGTTTAGGAAAAGCCTCCGAAAATTTTGGAAAAAAAAATATTTTTTTTTTCGAAAAAAAAAAATATTTTTGGTGGCACGAAAAAATCATAACAAAATAGAAAAAAGTCAGAAAGAATATTTTATTTTATTTTTAGTAAAATGTAGAAGTTATGATACTCTTTGTAGACGCTAAAGAATTTTTTTAAAAAATCGTGATTTCTTTTTTTTTAATTTTTATTTAATAACGCAAAGAAAACAAGGCATTTTTGAAGAAAGTCTATCAATAAATGTAGAAGTTGTGACCATTATGTTGAAGGGGATTTTAGGGTACTGTTACGAAGTTTTTACTTAAATTGATTTAGCCATACGTGAAGACGACATGTACTTCTACAAGAAGGGCCATAACTTCTACATTTATTCATAGATTTTCTTTAACTAAGCCTTGTTTTTCTTCGTGTCAGCTATTGAAAATTAAAGTATAATATGCTGTAATCTAATTTGTAAAGGGATTTCAACATTTATCCATAAATTTTTTATATAAAAACATTGTTTTGCGTTAGAATTTCAGCTATTAAAAAATTAAAAAAAATAATTTTTTCCGCCTTTTTTCTATTTTATATGATTTTGTTCATGCCAGCAAAATATTATTTTTCCCAAATTTTTGAAGACTATGTGGAAGTCTAATTCGCAATATTTGTAGCCATCATGAGTACATTTAGTTTAAAATATAGCCGGGTGTTATCGGAAATGAGAGTACAGATATGTAAGGTACCTTTGCCGAAAATTTATGTAATGAAATTTTATTAAAAAAATTAAAAAAAAAGTTACCATAATTTTTTATATCGTTTTCGAGTTTAGAAAGTAAAAAAACAGCCCTAGTAAATAATTCATATTTTAGAAAATGTTCCAGTCATCTTCACTTTCTGTCAAATTAGAATTTTTGGCTTTGTCGTCGACGCTCTCTATTTGTTCAAAGAACTGCTGTTGTTGCTGATGTCGCCAGTGTGGCAACTCCATTCAACTATCATTCATCGAACATATGGTTTATCTGTCACTGCAAAATCACACAAACGCACACACACACTTGCACACAAAAATCAACAAACGTGAATCGTTTAGTGCACGTTTTCTCAGTATATTGCATAAATTTGAGTTAATAATATACTATTAGATAATTACGCCGCATCAACAACTAGACGCTGTTCTTTACTATGCAACAAAGTGATCTAGGAAAATCATATGAAATGTGTAAATATCAGTGACAACACGTTAGCAATTCGAACTGAACCTCCCCAACCCATACCAATTTTGCTGACAATTTGGTGTACGTGACTTTCGAGATATTGCCAATGGTGGTCGTCGTCCGTCGCGCCGCACAAGTTCAATAAATCCAAAGTACCAACCAACAACAAAGTGTGCAAACATAGCCAAAGCATACACATAGAGCAGCAGGCAGGCAGCAGCATAGAGAATTGTTTGTAAAGAAGTTGTACTACGTACGTGTATTACCATTACCATTACTGAAAGTAACGACGAAGCGGTCGGATGGCAGAGAAAAAACAAAACAATTAATACTAGACGTACTTCAAATCAAAGAAAAAGAGGTGGTGGTTAAAAAAGAACATTTTCGGAAGAAAACATAGTGAAAAAAGAACATTATTTGAAATTTATGAAAATTTAAAAGATTTCGAATTCAATTGTTGACGAGATTCTTGATTAGCATTATCATTCAACAAGAACCCAAACAAAGGAATCTTCTTAATACAGAAAGTGATGATAATTTGAATTTAAATAACCTTGCTAACCCCCAACTGCAGTAATTGTTGTTTTCCTTATTACAAAAAAAGTAATACGGAAGAAATATATTTATATTTAGTGGTGATATTTTCGTCGATCGTCGTCGTCTTTGTTGGCTGAAAGCCGAAACACCGAAACTACTTTAAAGGTGAGTCAGTAGTTTAGCATAAATTCAAGGTGCTCTTGTTTTTGTTTATTTGTTTGGTGTTTGTTTTCGTTTCTTTGTTTTGTGTTATTTTTTAATTTCTAATTGTGTTGATTAAGTGAAAAAGACGATAAGTTCAATAAACTAAAATGGGGGCTACGTTGGTAAAAAAATTGAACTTTTGACACTTTTAAAAAGTGTTTGATAAGGCAAAATTTCATTTGTATTTACTAAATATTTTGCCAAGTTTTAATATCTTGAGGTGTTTAAATTTCATCATCTCATTCGAAAAAAACAAACATTCTTATCAACATCCCTCGGGCCATACGGCATCAAACACGTCCTAAGTTTCTTTTACAACATTCCTTGTGCTCCCTTCGAACACAAGCGCCCTTGTAACATGTTTGATGTCCTCAATTGTGTTGTTTACATCCCTACCGGTGTTGCCAGATAGTTTTTATATCTCATACCCAATAAGCTCACAATTTTTAAAAAGCCGGAAACGAAAATGCCAACCAACGTTCGACTTACATTACAACCTTTTTATCTATATAAAAATATTTTATATATTATTTTTAAATATTAATATTTTATATATATTAGATATGGTCGGACTAAGCGGTCGTTTTTTTACAAGAGTTTTGCTCCATTTTGTTCCTTATAAAAAGTCAGTGCTTATTGGACATTAAATGTGTTCTGAATGCAAATGCTAAGGTGACACTTCCGCCTATTGTTCTTTCTTTCGATTTGACAAACCTACAGAGAAAAAATAAAACAAAAATATTGAAGGCGAGGCTTATTTCGGATTCCTGAGTCCACAATTACGTATCCATTCAAATATTATATAAGGGATTCCAGAAAAGTATTAACTGCGATTTGATTTTTTGTGTTGGGCGGTATAAATTACATTTGTTGTCTCTTCTTCCACAAAATCTTTCCCTGGTATAATCAACTCATTAGTATTTTTGTACTGCATTTTTTTTGTTCTTCACAAAATGCAAATGACCACCAACGTGGTGAAGCACCAAAAAAAGACGTGCTGTTATTAGGCACGTCGAAACGAGATTTACGAAATCTTACATTTGAATGCTTGTTTCATTTAATTTTTTAAAGATAAATTGGTATTACGTAATTGATATTTTTGTTATTATAATAATAATAAAAACATCCCCGAATTCTGGTAGATTAAAAAACAAAGCTTACCTTACTTATATATTATGAAATCCTTGGTTCACATTATTCCTTTCTCCATCAAAATTTTTGTTGTATTTCCACTTCAATTCATTATTTCTTTTTTTCACATATTTCCAGTTATCAAAATTCCTTTCACATCCAAAACTTTCGTTATATTTCACTTCAATTCATTGTTTTCTATTTTTTTCACTTATTTCCAGTCACCAAAATGTTGGACATAGTCCAACCCGCTGCTGCCATAACCAGCGCCTCACCACAAACGATTTCCTCAATTCCAGACTCATCGACCAGCACGGATGTCGTGGTGGTTCGAGCAAAACCAAAAAAGGTATTTAAACCCAAAGCTCGTTTGAATCGCATACCGCAGACGCTACTCGATGATCCCGTACTGCAAAAGGCTATCGAACGTTTGCCAGCCAATTACAATTTCGAGATTTACAAAACCATATGGCGCATCAAGGAAATGAAAGCCAAGCGTGTGGCTCTGCAATTGCCCGAAGGTCTGCTCATGTACGCCATGGTAATCAGTGACATCATAGAACGTTTCACTGAGGCCGACACCGTAATTATGGGAGATGTCACATACGGCGCCTGCTGTGTGGATGACTACACAGCCAAAGCTTTGGGCGCCGAACTGCTGGTGCACTATGGCCACAGTTGTTTGATACCTGTCGATCAGACGGAGGGCATAAAGGTCCTGTATGTATTCGTCGACATCAAAATTGATCCGTTGCACTTCTTGGACTCGGTTAAGATGAATTTCAAACCGGAAGATGGTCAGATGGCCTTGGTTAGTACCATACAATTTGTGACGACATTGCAAGCAGCTTCGACAGAGCTTAAAGCGGCCGGCTATGATGTGATTGTGCCGCAGGCCAAACCCTTAAGTCCCGGTGAGATATTGGGCTGTACTTCGCCCACACTGCCGGAGACGGCAAAACTGATCATCTATCTGGGTGATGGACGGTTTCATTTGGAATCGGCCATGATTGCAAATCCAAAAATAAAGGTAAGCAGCTGAATTTTCACAAAAGAAAAAAGAGTTCAAGTTAATTTTCAATTGTCTTTTCAATTTACAGGCCTACAAATATGATCCCTACGAGAAAAAATTCACCATCGAGCAGTATGATCACGAAACTATGCAATCGATGCGTTATTCCGAAATCGATAAAGCTAAAAATGCCAAGAAAATCGGCATCATTTTGGGCACCTTGGGCCGCCAGGGCAGTGCCAGGGTACACAAATTCCTCGAAAAGCGTATACAAGCCAAAGGCTTTGAAGCCACTACCATTTTACTCTCGGAGATTTTCCCCGAAAAACTAGCTTTATTTGAAGACATCGATGCTTATGTCCAAATAGCCTGCCCACGTCTGTCCATCGATTGGGGGTCAGCCTTCAACAAACCGCTGCTTAATCCCTACGAATTGTCCGTGGTCTTAGGCGATGTCGAATATACACCTCACAATAAAGCGCCCAAACAGGATGCCTATCCCATGGATTTCTATGCCAGCGGCAGTCTGGGACCTTGGACGCCCAACTTCAAGCCACCAGCTTTGGGTGAATGCGAGAATAAGCCTTCGGCGGCGTGTTGTGGTCGCTGTACCCGTGCCGAACTCGAAAAGGATGATTCGGATGCCTCAAAGCTAGCGGCCATAGATGATATTTTAGATTTCAAAAAGGGATAACTTACACAAAACCGAAAAGGTTAAAGGCTTCCAAAGAAAACGAAAGTTCTCAGCTTTGGTTTTATTTTTTATTGCGATAAGAAAAAGCCGAGCATTTTTAAGTGTGATTCTCTGCCGCTTTAAACTTAATCCACAAGTCTACTAAATAAATGTATATGAAGAATTCTCTTTTTTGTAAATAGTCCAAGGTTTTGGAGACTTAATTTTAGCATAAACCTTGATTTATTATTAAGTCAGCATTCACATGTCTTTAATTTATGTGTTTAGTTTAATTATGTTTTTTCTTTTCAATCTCATTTTTATATCACAACTTTTTTTAGTTACAATTTTTGTATTTTATTAAAAGAATTTAGGTTATATTTTTTAATTGAAATATTTGCCTGTGCAAAAAAACACAATGATAGAAAATAAACTACAATGATAATATTTATAAATGAGAGTGAAGATGATGTTCCTATTGAAATGAGAGATTGAAAAAGGACCTTAAAAATTTGTATGTAAGCCAAGAAGAACTGAATATTATTCATCTCGTCTCCTTGACACACCAGTTGGTAATAGAAGGAAACACAGGGAGTATGTACAACGCCGTTTGTTTAAATTGTTGCTTTGAGTCATGGATAAAACCAAGGTATGAATTCCGAATTCACCTTTGTAGTGTGGTCAGCAGAAGAAATTCATAAATCCATCAGCAAAAAAAAACGATGTGAAGATTTTGTAAACGTTGACTTTGGAATACCAAAGAGATAGAATCTAAAGATACATTTTATTATAATATAATTATAATTCTGATATACCAGTCACTAATCTCCGACAAACCCGGAGTCATATGTTGTATTTATTTACACAAACGTGTTTAGAAGTGGACAAGGCCATTGTTTATGACCGGAATTCTTATCACACACACACAAAATGTCAATATGTTGAAAGTGTGCGGATGTGTGAACACATGGTCTCATGCAGGTTATTCCATATTTGCGTAGACTATGTAGTTATAGCGAAGCCGTTAGCTAAATTATATGTTTAGGATTTCCAATTGTTTTCATGGAAAATTGTAGAAATAAAATACCAGCCTTATTGGTTTTTGTATTGTGATGTATGAAATAAATGAAATGAAAATACATTATACGTGATTGTGACTTCTGGAGCAGTATGAAGTCAAATCGGTCATTTGTATGGTCACTATATCCAAATCCAGAACCAGTTTACTTTATATTCAATATATCCTTGACTCAAAAAACACTTGTTGCTTTGAGATCGGACAACAAAACAATTGCGACCTGTATTTTGATTGCAAGAATACTGGCATAGCTAAATCGATTCCGAATGTGATTGAAAACCCCCGACTGTAGTAAAAAATTTAATGAAATAAAGACTGCTTCCTTTTGAGAGGAAAAAACTAATTGAGAAGAAAAGAAGATTAAAAATTCATAACTTACCATTGCTTTTACATTTTGCACCATTGCCACGTATAACTATCATCTTTTTATGTTCTCATATCCCAGTTCTTTATATTTTCTTGTTGATAAATTATTAATGCACTTTTCATAACCACCAAATGAAAATAGATTTAATTTGCCGCGTATTTTCATTCATCAGGGTATGTTCAGTTATTCTGATGCACCAGTTACTTCTAAAAGCTCGCGCACACCCCTGCATTTTAATTTTTCTTTCGTGTTTTATTGGCAACTCGGTTAATTGGTTTGGTTTATTTGTCTTACACTGTACAATTACCAAGGCTAAGTCCACAATTTTTAACATTTTTTTTTAATTTTGTTTCATAAACACTTTGATATAGCTGTTGGCGACAATTTGTTTCAATCCGATCAAATATTAGATATTAAAGTGCTTATTTTGTATGCGAGTACTCTCAAGTATAACAAGTACTCAGTAATCGAGTAGTCTACATTTCACCAAATCTAACAGCAACAAGTATGAGCTGTCAAAAACAGCTGTCTCAGCAATTTGTTTGCAACTTTATTTATTTTGTTTATTTGTTATTTTTTTCTTTAAAAATAATAGAAAATGTTAAAAAGCAATAACTTCAATAGGTAAGATTGTATATAAAGATTGGCCAAAATGTAAATATTTTTCGAGATTTCTGAAATATGTTGGTGGGGTTTAAAAATACAATATTTCCCATTTGCTTACAACAAAAAACCCAAAAAGAAACCTTCAAAGGATATTTGCGCGTTAACCCATTAACAGAGCTCTCTAACAGAGGTAACTTTGCATGGCCAATAACATACATGTAAAGGTTGTTGTAACAGCTAATATATGTATGTTCGTGTTTGTATTGTCCAATTTTCATTTTTAATCTCCTTGTAGATCTGCTTCATGCGTGACCAGATTCAAGAAGATGACCACCTGCTTAGGGGGGACTGGGGACTGGTCCAGGGGGACCAGCCAAGTGCTGAGTTGGGAAGTTGAACAGGTGTAGCTTGTCGTGTGGTCCTTGTTCTGCGTGTAAGCATCAATTCTTGCCCAGTATGAATTGAGGCAGCTCAGCAGTAATACAACCGATTTGGTTTGTCGCGACTACTGACTAACGTTCTCTAACCAGAATTCCCTGCTAGGGATTCTTTTAAGAAGTGAAACAATATTGTTTATGGGTTTTTTAAGATGGCGTATTTGCCTGTTTGGGATGTCTGCTGAAGGATTCTTAGCATGAATGTCTGAAGAAGGCATATTTGAATGAGAGAGAAAGACTTTCTACGTATAGGGTGGGCCATTTAAAATTTAAGTATCGGCTATAAAAGAGTACTGATTATTTTTTTAATTTCTGGTTTTATTGGAAGGTTTGAACTTTGTCATTTAATACTGGAACACAATATCATTCATATGACTACCACGACTGGCTCGGCAGGCAGTACCTCATCTGATCAACCCAATTTTTCAGTACAGCCCAAAATCCACACCAAACAGTGACTCGTGGATGTGGATGCATTGGCTTCTCAATAGCCACGTGTGTGTTCTCTGAACCCCATATGCGGCAATTTTGCTTATTGATCGAGGTGAAAATGAGCTTCATGGGGACGAGGCCCTCTCGGTCGGAAGGGGCGGGAGTGAGAGGCGTTGGGACCGTTCGAAATAAAAAAAAAAAAAAGCTAAACTGAAGGCCGATCTCTTCTCGAAAAAATTCCACGTAAATTTCTTACAGTTTGGAAGTAAATTTTAAAATATTTAAAATATTAATATTTCCCAATTTAGTTTTGCGTCCCATTTTGCAAATGTCAAATATAAGCCTGAAAATAAAAATTAATGTTCTTCTACCTTTTAAAGTCAAAGTAATTGGTCGTTCAAATTTAAAGTTTTAAATAGCCCGCTCTATATAATTGTCAAGAAATCCGATTTAAATTGCTATGCATAGTCATGCGTCAAAATAGTTTTGTTTTAAGTTATTAGACGAAAAGGGGAATGCGTTTTCAAAATGATTGTTTTTTGGTGGGAATGTTTGTGCAACTGCGAACTAAAATCTCAATCACAATCAATCGAAATTTAATTACAGAACACATGCCCGAATAGCTATAAATTTAAATACCCCACATATAAAATAAGTATTCTTTTCATCGTTATTGAAATCTCTAGAAATACTTTTACTCAAGTAAATCAACAAATTCCATAAAAGTCGAAATGCTGTATTTGTCATTGTAAAGATAAACGCAACTTTGTTGTGTTGCCTTTATTACCTTAGGCTAATCTGTCATTTTTTATAAACTGCTAATAAAACCCAACCAAACGTTGGTCTTTTCTTCCACAGTATTATCGATGATTTGTCAGCATTTAGTCAGACAGAGAACTTTGAAGCCTTAAGACCCACAACGCTAGAGTTGGAAAATGCCAGCGGTGAAGAATCGACACTGCCTGCTACAACAACAGCAAATCGTGCCTTACCATTAGTTAATGACAATGATACATGTCAGCCTTCTACAAGTTCGGCCGCAATGCCAATGCCCACGGCCGTGGAAGAACCCTACTTAGCCTCGTTGCAACTTACCGCCGGAGTAATGCAAGCATTTTCTCCACCATTGGCCAATGTTCGGGTTCAACTTAAGGAGTTGATGTAAGTGTTAATGCAATTTTTTTTATAAATATTCTCTGCTCTATTAACAATTGATTCTCTTAATTGTAGTGGAAAACAAAACAAAATCTATATTGATCTATCGGCAGAAAAATTCAAATTAGACAATGCTGAAGTGTCTAAATTGCAAGATATGGTAAGTTTCCGTTCCCATACTACTATAGCATTGAACAAAAATAGAAGGAGTGATCAGAATACATTAAAACTTCATTTCTAAATTTATTATCATTCACATAGGGCCTGTTTCTGTAGCTTATTTTCGTTCGTTTGAGGCGAACGATCAAAAATCACTCAATTATTACATGAATTCTATAAAATGTAGATAAGAAATATTGTAGTTGCGAGCTCTTTGCGTGGTTTTCTATAGATACAAGGAATTACAGACTCCTGTGGCTTATAGATTTCTCGTAATAATTATGTGATTTTGGATCGTTCGCCTCAGACGAAAATAAGTTACAGAAGCAGGCCCTTAATTCAAAAATAATATAAAATTAAATAAAATACCCGCGTAACTTTTTAACAGATAAATATATTATTTGGTATATTATTGTTGACTAAATAGGGAATATTTGTGAGAGAACAGTTTCAGAAATCCAGATTGCAACCGCAAATTGTGCGACTGACTACATTTATGCCACGAGCTAAATTGGTTCTTAATTGGATAGATCGCGAAAATATGCATAAAAATTATTTTAATTTTTTTAAAAAAGTCATTTGACGATCCTTAAAGAGATGAGCTAGTGTGTTCCACAAAAATGATGCTGATAAAATTCCACAAAATAGTTCTGACAACAAGAATTCTCTCAGACATTGACTTACAACATTTTTTTTCACTTAGTATAATGGTCCCTTCGACCAAAAAATTAAAACTTTGACCCACTGTAAAAAGAAACTCACACCAGCTGGACTATAAGTTTTGTTCTACAAAAATGATCTACTCAGCATGCCCTTTCAGAATTATAAGGTCGCTATTCTGTTCCAATCAAAAATTCATAATTTGTTGGACAGTGTAATTAAACTAATGAAACCATATATTTCTTGTCTTGGAATATACGATTCCTACTGAAGAAACTTAATATTCAAAACAAAATAAGTCTTCCAACGAATATCAAAATAGGTTTATCAATTTAACAATACAATTTATGATCTATGGATAAATTTGAGGGAATGTCATCATGGGCCTAAAAATTTGCAAAATGAAATTTTTAATAGTTTCAAATTAAACAAAATGAAAAGTTAACTCAGTTTTTTGACAAAGGCTGAGAGTAGTTAAATTCTCTATCATAAAGGACTATACCTAAATAAATGTTTTTCTTTAAGATTGGATAACTAAGCTGCGATAACAAAAACCTAAATAAAAAATTAAAATTTAACTCAAAATATTTTTTTTTTAAATTATAGCCAAAAGCAATATCAATGTGTGTGTGAAAACAAATTTCGAAAAAATAATTTTATGTTAAAAATTTTGGATTTAGCCAGTGTAAGTCAAATTTATGGTTATCGAGGCTAAGTTCAAAAAAGTCAACATAAAATATTTTTTTTAAATTTGTTTTGATGCATATATTTGTATTGCAGTTGGTGACAATGTGAAAAAATATTTTTTTATTTTGAGCAAAAAATTAAATTTTAAATTATTTTTTTTTTAATAAAATATTTTTTTTAGCCATGGTAAAAAAATTATTACATATGCATTTTGTAATTTGTTTTAAATTGGCCCGATGGCTTTGAATTACAAGTAGAAATAAATAAATCAAATTTTTATTAACGTTTTTGTTATCGCAGCTTGGTATCCCGGCTTAAAGAAAAACAGCCCTAATGTTTTTCTGGTGAAATACTATCTCGTACTTGTGGATATGTAAGGCGATTGCAAATAATTTCGTCCATCTGACACATATTGTAGTCCCTCTTTCCTCCTTTCAGTGCCATATCTTCCTTACGCCAACGCAATTCACTACATTTATAGAGGACATCCACTAAGTATTGGCTCAGTGAAAAACAAAAATATATTGAGGGATTTTGTTATAGACCCTCTTTCATAATTCCAAGAAAATTAAAAACGGTATATGAAAATAAAAGATCGTGGTATTAATTTTATTGTAATATTTATTTTTTAGTTAAAAATTGCCATACATAGTATTTTCAAAGTTTAACAGAGCATGTAAAAAAATAATTATTATTGTAAAGCAAGTGTACTTACCTTTTTATGTTTATTGTAAACCTTAATAAAGATATTTGAATCTTAAAGACTATACCTACAGTTAGGTTCAAATTAAATCTGAAAAATAATACTGCGGAAAAATTAATAATAATTTATGAAAGGCATATAAACAAATTTTCAATATAAAATTACCCGTCAAATATGTGAAATTGAATTTGGTGAAGTTTTTCAAAAAAAAAAACACATATTGATGTCATTTTGTTTATTGCTTCTTGGGATGTATAGGGTATTATTAGTTGTTTTTATAAATTTTAATATTGTTTCTAAGTTAATTTTATTATTCATAATTTAAGATGGAAGTATTTTATAACCACATACGGCCTATCTGGCTCGGTTATTTTTTTGGAATAATAAAAATAAATAAATAAAATTCAGAAAAATGCATGAAATATTTATTTGAATCGATAGTACGGTCCATATAATTTAATGTTTGAAGATTATTTCATGCAAATGTTGACCTTGACTGCGTCTCAAATGGTTCATCCGCTTAGTCCAATTTTGGCATTTCCACGTTTTTGAGTAACAGAGGCCCAATTGCTGCGAACGGCGACGAATCGATAATTGATGGTCATCATTAACACTGGCCGATACAGCTGCGATATTTTCTTCAGTTCGCACTCTACGTAAGCGTGTTGGTGGTTTAATGTCCAACAATGTAAATTTGGTGCGAAATTTAGTCACAATAGCCTGAATAGCCGCTTCAGTGGGTCGATTAAAGTGACCATAAAATGGAAGCGCGCGATGAACTTTCTTAACAGAGCACGCATTTTGATAATACAATTCAATAATTTGCAAGCGTTGTCCGTTTGTAAGACGATTCATGGTTAAATTATAGACCAAACTGAAGATGTTTGACAGTGAAACAAAACACGAAACGTGCGTCAGCTGTTTAAACCAGTGTTGCCAAAAAGATAATAGCTAAAAAATCACCCTTTAGAACTCCGTTTTTAAAATATTAGCTCAAAATCATGAGATTGCATTCTAATTTCGACTTCAAATCTTTTGTTTTCTTTCTATTATTTATCATTTTGTGAATGAACGTTCGCCTCAGACGAACGAAAATAAGTTACAGAAAATTAATAATAATTTATGAAAGGCGTATAAACAAATCTTCAGTATACAATTACCCGGCAAATATGTGAAATTGAATTTGGCTCATAGAACTTCGTTTTTAAAATATTAGCTCGAAATCATGAGATTGTATTCTCATTTCGCCCATAATCAAATATTTTATTTATTTCTATAACACTGTCCGACAGTCCATATTACACTTGAACCAGATGATCATCTGAAACTATAGCTGAAGTAGAGTTAATTGGCGTTTTTAGTTTTTTATTTTCTCATCCTGTTGCCCCTTAAAAGAACTACAAATTACCAAAGAATACAATTTTTCAAAAATTATTTGTAATACTTATTCGCGTCCTATGGTATGGAAATCAAAGAAGAGAATATACGCTAAAATTACTTGAAATTTCAAGCTTCTATCTGTGTAAGTTTGGTATTAACAACCATTTAAAATTTTGTCTCTTAAAAAGCAAGACATGAATAAACAAGAAAAACTAGGGAGTAATCTTGAATTAGATGTTAATGTTGAACTAATACAGTTGAAAGTATGATATTTTAAGTATTTTTAATAGATATTCTCCTCTTTAAATTGACACTAATACCGTGACCATAGGTTGCGAACAAGTATATAAAATAAGTTTTTGGAAATCATATTGCCTAAACTGTATTTTTAATTGTATCGATGAGAAACTTCTACAGATTGGTCAGAATGAAATCCCAAACAGAATGAGTGAAAAAAAAATTTACACCGAAAAAAATTGTTGGGTCAAATTTTCAACAAAAGTCAAAAAAAAAATTGTTCGAAAAATTTACAAAAAAAAATTATTTTAATTCTTCTTTTATTTTTGATAAATACCCTATGATTAGTTTTTTAAATAAATTATAGGGTGGTCCAAACAAGAATTTTTTTTCGATATTTGTTGAAAAACTCTGAAATTTTATAAAAAACCAAAATCAATTTCATTTCTTATTTGAAAGGTGGCAATCAAAGCTTTAATTTGATACTGGTTTGAAGTCAATAGCTTCAGTTTTAAGAGAGTTATGCTCATTTTTGTGGAGAGAGAGAAAGGTACCACCACAAGCTAAAAGAAAACACTATATAAAGACGGACACACATGCGGACTAATTAGTGACAAAAAAGAAAACACTGAAGATGGCGATTAGCCGAAACCGGTCTGAAAATAATAAAAATTTGACGGAAAGTCACCCGAAAACCAATATGATTAAATTATTCAATAAGTGATTCCGAGAATTTCCGTTCTATTTCTATGGAATAAATACTGAGAGTGATATACTAAAATCGCTATAACTCCCAGGAGGGCACGTATGGGCAGCTGATTTTTTCACAGTTCGTTGAAAACAAATTATGTAACATTTCTGTAGTGGTTTGGAACTGGGACTCTCTGGGACTTTTTAGATATTGCTTACCTAACCCAAATTTAAAGGAAAAATGGACCTTTAGTCGGGTTTTCGTTCTAAAAAAGGTGCATATGAAAATGTCTCAAACAACATTCCTTTTTTTTACAGAAGATACTTGTCCGAAGGCAGATTTTTTTTTCGAATCAAAATATCTGTCACCAAAATCAAATGAGATCATTTTGAATACAGCCCTGAAATCCCCTCTTTTCGTGAAAATTTTGTATATTTGACTTCTAAAATCAATTAAAAATCAACGGGCCAACATAAAAATAAGCTTTATGTGTTTTTTGTTTACTTGGAATGTCTGTGACAAAATTGCATCATTAAAAACACTGAAAAAAATAATCGGAAAAAAGTTACTTTTCCACTAGCCGCAACACAGTGGTACGGTGTAATTTATCATTTTGTGATTTTGGTTTGTTCGCCTCAGACGAACGAAAATATGTTACAGAAACAGGCCCTTAGGTTTTCTATATTCAATTGTATTCTTTGTATTGTATTGTATGCTTTTAATTTTACGTTTCAAAAGTTGAAATTTTACTTACAGCGTTATCAGGCAATCACTCTTGATATGAAGCTGAAGAACAATCAGAGTAATGGGGACAATTTCTGACATATATATTATGACACATATCTTTTGCTGTTGTATTCATCAAGAAATTCCACTTTTCTCTCAAGTTTCAGTTTCCTATCAAGAGTGATTGCATTTGGTGATATAAAGTAGAGGAAAGTAAAAGTCAATAATATAGTGTTTTCTTAAATATCTTATCTGACTTGTTCCAGCTGCAAACCAATTACACAAAACTTTTTACTACTACTACAAAATTGATAACATTATCACAAACTCAAACATTGTTTGATTGTTGAAAATTAATGTAATTAAATTACAAGTTATCAAACTTAATAATCTTCAAACTCTTGTAAATTGTTATCACAGAAACAAGTATCAAAAATCAAATCAAACCATACGATAACATTTCTATTTCGTACCTTGTTGCAGATGAACGATGTCAAAGTGTACCGGGAAAAATTGTTGAAAATCAAAAAACAAATGAACAACATCTATCAACGAACAAAAGTATTAAAGGTAAGTATTAAAGAAAGAGAGCATTGCAAACAAGTAACAAGGTTTATTGTTTTTATATTTGACTATAAAATAAACGGCTTTATTATTGCTTTTATCAAAAATACATGCTTAAAGTAATATAATATATTAATTTTTCATTTTTTAAAAACAATTTCAGAAAAGATCTCTAAACATACAAATGTGCAAAGAAAAGGAACTACAGCGCAAGTTACAAAAACAGCAACAGGAAGAATCGTTAATTGGTAAACAACAGCAATAATATATTTGGAGGGAAAACATATATATATACTACCTACATATATATTTTTTACGGGATTATTTATTATTATTGCTATTATTAGTCAATGGCAATGGAAAAGTTGAAAAGTTGATTTTATATTGTTCGTAATTGATCCAATAGTTTAATTATAATGAAATTAAACTCACAAAAAAACTAAAAAAGAAAATACAAAGTTGAATAACACTGTGTGTAATGGAAATTAACCATATAAGGACACCACTACGTAATAAAAGACCACAAAAAAGACCCGCGTCTCCCAGTTTTGCCCAAAGTCATGCACTTTTTTATGGGTGATCTTTTTCTCAGGCTCATATTTTGCAAATCGTTTGCAATTTCGATTTACTATCTGAGGCAAAGTTGTAGCTCTTGTCATAAAGAACAAAAATTGTGAAAAATATAAAATCAAAAAAACTTGATCTTCAAGGTAAAATCAAAAAACTTAAAAAATTGATTTTTTAACCTTTTTCCCCTGTTCAGGTCCATAAATAGCAAACCGTTCAAAATTCAAGGAAACAATCAACGACAAAAATGTACCTAAGATCTCAATAAACAACTTTCTAGAGCATATGAAATTCCTAGGAATTATTCTTAACACCGTTTAGGTAGCGGAAAAAGTGAAAAATTTCCCAACAATTTTTTAATTTCATTTATTTTTCTTTACTTCAACATTGAGATACTCTGCTATCTTTATCTATTACAAAAATACGTACTATTAATTATATTATGTCTTTTTTGTCTTTTATCACGTAGTGGTGTCCGTATATGGTTATATTTTTTGTGTTGCACTGTGTAACTTACGCCTGAGATTAGTGAGTTAGTTGAGTGTCAAAGTCGAACCTTCCTTTTTCCTTGTCGAAAACTATAGAACAAAGGCCTCTCTGATATTCTACAGCACCATCTTCCCCTGTAGATGCAGGTTTTGCATACCTAACTAAACCTGGGACCAAATTGTTGTGACACTGTTGAACAAAATGAAACTTTTTCGAAAATAACAAGGTTCAGACAACGGATTCTGATAGAAAAGAGAGTAAACGTTATTTATTTCCCCCTTTTGCACATTCTTATGATGCATCGGCATAGGAAGCCTTGTGATCCTTACATTTTAAGTATAGGATGTATTCAGCAATATCGCTTAAATCATTAGGAGGAACATTTTTGTGGACTATTTTAACCCTCTAGATGCACAATGTAGAGGTCTTTTGGTGGCTTTTATGAAAAAGGGTAAAAAACAGCCCTAAAACTGGAGTTTAACGGGTCGAAATGTTCTACAAAAATATTTGCCGTAAAATTCTACTACAAGTCTCTGAATACACCAAAACTCAAAACCTAACTTAAATGCCAGAAATAAGTCAAAACATAAAATTCATTTTTATATTTTTCTCAAATTCTCATTTTAGAGGCGGTTCAATATTTCCTCCTTTTGCACATTTTTATGATGCATCGGCATAGGAAGACTTGTGATCTTTACATTTTGAGTATATGATGTATTCAGCAATATCACTTAAAACATTACGAGGAACATTTTTGTGGACCATTTTAACCCTCTAGCTCCACAATGTACAGGTCTTTTTGGTGGCTTTTGTGAAAATGGCTAAAAAACATCCCCAAAACTGGAGTTTAACGGGTCGAAATGTTCTACAAAAATATTTGCCGTAAAATTCTACTATAAGTCTCTGAATACACCAAAACTCAAAACTTAACTTAAATGCCAGAAATCAATCAAAATATAAAATTCATTTTTATACTTTTTTCAAATTGTAAACGGATAGAAGTCATTTTAGAGGCGGTTCAATATTTCCTCCCTTTGCACATTTTCATGATGCATCAGCATAGGAAACCTTGTGATCCTGACATTTTAAGTATAGGATGTATTCAGCAATATCACTTAAAACATTACGAGGAACATTTTTGTGGACCATTTTAACCCTCTAGCTCCACAATGTACAGGTCTTTTTGGTGGCTTTTGTGAAAATGGCTAAAAAACATCCCCAAAACTGGAGTTTAACGGGTCGAAATGTTCTACAAAAATATTTGCCATAAAATTCTACTATAAGTCTCTGAATACACCAAGACTCAAAACTTAACTTAAATGCCAGAAATCAATCAAAATATAAAATTCATTTTTATACTTTTTTCAAATTGTAAACGTATGGAAGTCATTTTAGAGGCAGTTCAATATTTCCTCCTTTTGCACATTTTTATGATGCATCGGCATATGAAGCCTTGTGATCCTTACATTTTAAGTATAGGATGTATTCAGCAATATTACTTAAAACACTACGGTGGACATTTTTGTGAACCATTTTAACCCTCTAGCTCCACAATGTACAGGTCTTTTTGGTGGCTTTTATGAAAAAGGGTAAGAAACAGTCCTAAAACTGGAGTTTAACGGGTCGAAATGTTCTACAAAAATATTTGCCGTAAAATTCTACTAAAGTCTCCAAAAACACCAAAACTCAAAACTTAACTGAAATGTCAGAAATGAATCAAAACATAAAATTAATTTTCGTACTTTTTTCAAATTGGTGCTAAATTGCCCCACAAAACTGAATTTCAAAAAATTGTTTTAAATAATTATTGGCAAGCGATGATACCAATATAAGTGTGAAATTAAAGAGGAGAATGTCCGTTGAAAATACTTTAAATTTCGCGATTCTATCTGTATTAGTTGAGCATTAACACCCATTACAAGTTTTCACCCTTAATTTTATTTAGTTTATTCATATTTTAAGGGGTAAACTTGAAATGGTTGTTAATGCTAAACTAATAACGTTAGAATCATGAAATTTAAAGTATATATTAAAGAGGAGAATATCCGTTAAAAATATTTTAAATTTCTTGATTCTATCTGTATTAGTTTACATGTTTTCACCCTTAATTTATAAAGTTTATTCATATTTTAAGGGGTGAACTTTTGAAATGATTGTTAATGCTAAACTAATAACGTTAGAATCATGAAATTTAAAGTATATATTAAAGAGGAGAATATCCGTTAAAAATATTTTAAATTTCGTGATTCTATCTGTATTAGTTTAGCATTTACACCCACTACAAGTTTGAAAATTGATAAACTAATAGCGATAGAATCATGAAATTTAAAGTATTTTCACAGTTATTCTTCTCTTTAATTTAACACTTATATCGGTATCTTAGGTTGGTAATAAGTATTTAAAACAATTTATTTGAGAAATGTTATCCTACACTTTCAGACGTATAATTCGACATTTTTAAAAAAAATTTCGTAGGTTCCTATACATCACATTCATCCCATAGACCTCCTTTTACAATGTTGTGTTGGGATATGTTTCTGTGCAGGATTATTTTCAGTTCTTCTTTTGCAAGATTTTCAAAAAGACAGCAAAATCGGCAGGATTAAAAGAAATACTCCAATAGCAAGTTGACCCTTTTTGAATAGCAAGTTTGTCTACCTGACCATATTGCTCAAATCTGTTACAGTGGTTCGTAGATGATATGTAGATAAATGATATGGACACGGACTTGCCGGCGGACGGACGGTGGTATAGTTATAAGATGTTTATTAATGGCAGGATCCACTTTAATGAATTTATATATATTTTTTTTAATTTGGTCATTTTTTTCTGTTTAAAGCCCGAATTAATCCTTAATCTTATGTATTTCATGTTGCTAAATTTGCTTAAAATTCCACAACTTATTCTACCATTTGGAAAATCAAAATGAAATAAAAATTTTCTTTTAAAAGGTCGGTCTATTGCCACAGGTTTGACGAACAAAAGCAAAATTATCTAAAATAAAAGTGCCTTATTTTGCTGGTCGAACATGTGGAACAAGGGGATGTAGAATTAAAAATACAATAACCTACATTTTCAACCTTTCCATTGACAAGCAACAAAAACAATACATACATCCCTTATACACTTATGAAATATGAAGACTTTATTTCTGTTCTTTTTTTCGTTTCTTTATCTAAAAAAATATTGTTTTTGGGTTTTCTTCTATATATAGATATATATAAATAATAAATAAGCTTATCTAGAAATAATTTCAAAAAGAGCCTAAACTTTGGTTTTTATAAATAAAGTCGAACAATATGTATATTTTTAAAAAAATAAAATCTTATACTTAATGTTAAACATGCTTAAATAAAATAATTTAAATACTTTTGTTTTTTTTTTCTAATCTTATTAATTAATGACAAGTTTTGGAACATGCAGTTGGTTTATGTTTGGAATGAAAATCTTTTTGTTTTCAGTTTGTCTTTTCTTTTTTTTTAATTTTTAATGAAAAATTCGTTCACAACTTAAGAAGAAGAAGAATAACATAAATTAATTATCATGCTTTTTGGCAATAATCCACAACGAAATGTTACACTCACATGTTTCTTTTGCAGTCATTACATATTTATATATAATTGAAAAACGAAAATTAAATAAATAAGGCAATGTTGTAACAACTACCAGCTTATATAAATTTCAACTATAATGTATAAAAAAAGAGAAACACATTTAATAATAAATACACATACACATTCATTAACCATAAAATGATAAACTAAAGACGCACACACAAACTAAATAATTGTACAGCCAGCCCAGACCATCTACGTTAAAAATTCTTGATCGTTAAGCATATGCATGGCATCTGTAGGCGCTAAATATTTAACAGTGCCTAAAATTGGTTAAAGGAGAGAAAAAAAACAAAATGTGGTTAGTTACTTGGTTTGGGTAAAATATATATATATATGAAATATCATGACAATAAAAATGAGCCACATAAATATAAGCGATTTAAAACGTCCATTAAAAAGCAAATGAAAGAAAAAGGTAAAAGCTAAATTTAATGCATGTACGTCTTGATAGTAACATTGTAACTGGGGTTTAATCCTCAAAATATATAAACAACTTGAGGTCTAAGTCCCAGTTTAATATTCCAATAAAAGGAAATCGGTTCTTCGGTTCGGTTCAGGGTCTTCTCATTTCTTTCAAAATTTTTAACGAATTTCTTTCATGCATACACTTTTTATTTTTTTTATAAAAGCATCTATTTCTTAAATATTATATAATAAAACACAACAAAAAAGTTATAAGTTTTTTACGGAATACTTTTCTGAATAATGGTCGATATTGTAAGAAATACTGAAAGAAAAAAAGCTAGAGAAATAATTTTATTTCTTATGGAAGACTATTGTGATTTATTATGGATTTTGTCTCGATTTGAAATAGAAAAGGTTTGCTTTTCATGGAAGACTTTAGTGATTTAATCTCGTTATTGTTTTCACAGTTTTTTATGGAATTCTTTTCTCAATTATGGTCGATATTGTATTTCGACTCAAAGAAAAAAAAGACAAAATAAATACGAGCTTTTTTATTTATCAACCACGAATGAGGTTTGTCGAATTTTCCACTAGAAAGGGTGCATCTCGAATTTTTACGCAAAATCAGGATCTTTACATGAAAATACCACTTTTTTTAGATTTTATAAAGTTGTTTCCCCTTCCCGAAAAATGGAGTTACATCCTTCGATAATCCGTATATCAATTGTTTCTTGTAGAGGTTCCACTTTCTATGGCTGAACTTGTATTTGCATTCTATCAAATAGAAACAACAACAACAATACTGCAAAGCATTGCACTTGGTTTCGGGTACATCAGACGGCGACCGTTTGGAATCTATCAAGATTAGATTCCAATCCAAATCAGCAGTCCCGTTGGCAACAATGAGAATTCTTCGAACTAATGTTGAAGAAATATATAAAAGCGTGTTATTATCTACAATACGTGTTATTTTCGGTCAAGTAGTCACTTTAAAGCAATGACTGAATGAAGCAACTACTGCTCAAGGTTTAAGTTCGAGACTTAAATATTTATTTTTTGTGTGCATTAAGTTTTAAATAAAATCAACAAAATTATCCAAATATTTATCCATTTTTTTATATTTTGGATATTTTTTTTTTAAATTTAGACATTTTTAAAAATTTTTGAATATTATTTTTTTTTTAATTTTGGATATTATTTTTTTTTTTTAATTTTGGATATTTTTTTAAATTTCGGAAATATATAAAAAATTGTGTTCGAAACCTAAAAATTTTTTTTGTGTTCATTAATTTATAAATAAAACCAACAAATATATATACAAATATTTATCCAATCCTTTTAAATTTTGGATACAAATAAAAATAAAATTTTTGTGTCCGAGACATAAAAATTTATTTTTTATGTGCATTAAGTTATAAATGAAATCAACCAAAAAATATCCAAAAATTAATTTGGATATATTTTTTCAATTTTTGGATATAAATAAAAAATAAAAAATTATTTTAGATTTTAAATAAAATCGACAAAATTATCCAAATATTTATCCATTTTTTATATTTATGATAATTTCTTTTTTAAAAAATTTAGATATTTTTTTTAATTTTTGAATATTATTTTTTAATTTTGGATAATAAGTAAAAATTTTGTGTCAGAGACCTAAAAAAATATTTTTTTGTATGCATTAAGTTATACATAAATTATTATCCAAATATTTATCCAAATTGTTTATATTTTGAATAATTTCTTTTAAAAAATTTAGATATTTTTTAAATTTTTGATACCAATAAAAATTGTGTGCCGAAACATAAAACATATTTTTTATGGACGTGCATTAAGTTATAAATAAAATCAACAAAAAAATTATCCAAAAATTTTTTCAATTTTTTATATTTTGGTGATTAATTTTTTTTTAATTTAGATTTTTTTAAATTTGGATATTTTTTAGTTTTGGATATAAATACAAATGTTGAACCCGGACCTAAAAATTTATTTTTTGTTTGCATTAAGTTTTAAATAAAATCAAAAAAATTATCCAAATATTTATCCATTTTTGATATTTTTAAATTTCGGAAATATATAAAAATTTTGTGTTCGAGACCTAAAAATGTGTGCATTAAGTTAAAAATATATCCAAATTTTTTTAAATTTTGGATACAAATAAAAATAAAATTTTTGTGTCCGAGACATAAAAAATTATTTTTTATGTGCATTAAGTTATAAATAAAATCAACCAAAAAAAAAATACCCAAAAATTTATTATTTTTTTATATTTTGCTGATCATTTTTAATTATTTTTTTTAATTTTGGATATATTTTTTTCAATTTTTGGATATAAATAAAAATAAAAAATTATTTTAAGTTTTAAATAAAATCAACAAAATTATCCAAATTATTTATCTATTTTTTATATTTTGGATAATTTCTTTTATAGAAAAGTAGACATTTTCTTTAATTTTTGAATATTATTTTTTAGATTTCGGAAATAAATAAAAATGTTATGCCCGAGACTAAAAAAATATTTTTTGTGTGCATTAAGTTATACATAAATTTGTATCCAAATATTTATCCAAATTGTTTATATTTTGAATAATTTATTTAAAAAAAATATTTTTAAAAATTTTTAGATATTTCTTAAATTTTTGATACAAAAAAAAATTGTGTCCGATACATAAAAATTTATTTTTTATGTGCATTAAATTACAAATAAAATCAAAAAATATATCCAAAAATGTATTAATTTTTTTTATATTTTGGTGTTACTTTAGATTTTATTTTTAATTTTGGATATATATCTTGTATATAAATAAAAATTCTGTGCTCGAGACCTAAAAAAATATTCTTGCTGTGCATTAAGTTATGAACAAAACCAACAAAAAATAAACAAATATTTATCCATTTTTTTATATTAGAATGAGAAAGAAAATTTTGTGTCCGAGACATAAAAAACATTTTTTATGTGCATTAAGTTTTAATTAAAAACGACCAAAAAAAAATATCCAAAAATTTATTACATTTTTTATATATATATTTTTTTGGATATAAATAAAAATTCTGTGCTCGAGACCTACAATTTTATTTTTTTGTGAGCATTAACAACAAAATTATACAAATATTTATCCATTTTTTTTAATGTGAATATTTTCTTTTTTAAAAAATTTTAGATTTTGTTTTTAATTTTTGAATATTATTTTTTTATTTTGGATATTTTTTAAATTTCCGAAATAAATAAAAATTTTGCATCCGAGACCTACCAAATTATTTTCTTGATGTGCATTAAGTTATAAATAAACCCAACAAAAAATATCCAATTTTTTATATTGAATAATATCTCTTTTAAAAAATTTTAAACATTTTTTATGATATATATACTTTTTAAATTTGGGATACAAAATAAAATTTTTTGTACGAGACAAAAAATTATTTTTTGTGTGCATTAAATTATAAATAAAATCAACAGAAAGTTTATTCTAATATTTATCCATTTTTTATACTTTGGTTAATTTCTTTTTAAAAGAAATAGACATTTTTAATGTTGGATTTTTTTTTAATTTTTGATACAAATAAAAATAAAAATTTTGTGTTCGAGACATAAAAATTTATTTTTATGTGCATTATAAATAAAATCAACCAACAAATTATCCAAAAATTTATTATATATATTATATTTTTGTGATTACTTTTTTAAAAAATGTATTTTTTTAATTTTGATTTTAAATTTGGTTATAGTTTTGGATATAAATAAAAATTCTGTGCCCGAGACCTAAACAAATTATTTATATGTGCAGTAAGTTATAAATAAAATCAACAAAAAATATCCAAATATTTATCCATTTTAATATAATGGTTAATTTCTTAAAAAAAATAGATTTTTTTAAATTTTGAATATTTTTTTAATTTTGTGTAATTTTTAAATTTTGGACTTTTTTAATTTTGGATATATTTTTAAATTTTTGGATATAAATAAAAATTCTATGTACGAGAAGTAAAAAAATTGATTTTTTGTGTGCAATAAGTACTAAATAAATCAACCAAAAAATATCCAAATATTTATCCATTTTTATATTTTGTTAATTTTTTTTTTTAATTTTTAACATTTTCTAATGTTGGATATTTTTTTAATTTTGGTTACAAATAAAAATAAAAATAAAATTTTTTGTGCCCAAGACATAAAAAATCATTTTTATTTATAAATAAAATCAACCAACAAAATTATCCAAAAATTCAATTTTTTATATTTTGGTGATTACGTTTTTAATGTAGATTTTTTTAATTTTGGTTATATTTTTTCAATCTTTGCCAGGGACCTAAAAATATTTTTTGTGTGCATTAAGTTATAAATAAAATCAACAAAAAATATCGAAATATTTATCCATTTTTTATATTTTGGTTAATGTCTTTTTAAAAGAATTAGAATTTTTAAAAATTTTGAATATTTTTTTATTTTAGAAAATGTGGCAAATTTGTGTTGCATCATGCACAAGTGCAAGGGAAATCCAAACAGATATTGTTTTTACGAACTACCTATGATAGATAAATAAATCCAACATAGATTTGATTCATTTTTTAACCTTTTTATAGTCAATATTTTCAATTCTTCCCCTTTTGCATTTGTAATTTTTCAGCTTCAAACAAAAAAATCCAACAATTTCATTGGGCCCCAGTGGACGACCCACTTCTCTTTAGTTAAATACGTAAGAGTACAGCAAAAATCTCAAACTGTTAGATTCTGAAATACTTTTAAAACACATGGGTTTTATGACTGTGAGTTTTGTCAACTCAGCATTTTTTCGTTTGGCCTGACTTTCCTTAAAACATATGCAAGTAAGAGAGTTATTCGATATTCTGAAATAAGTCAGTGGTGAAATGATTTTTATTGATCGTATGTATGGTCATCATTACCACATAAATGATCGTTAAATCCAAAATTGTGTTAAAAGTTTCACACTGAATTATTCTAAATTGTTAGCTGGGATTTAGTAATGTTCTCAAATCTGCGCTTTGAGAACGCTTTTTTTTTGGTACCGTTCGTGATTTCTGACCGAGCTATTTAGACCTTATTAATTTTCAAAATAAAAAGTCCTATTATTTTGTTTCACCCAAAGTTTCGTAAATTTCTTGTCGACTTCTTCAGGGGATTGATTACATTTCTTTGTATTGGATTTTGGAAATTTCTCAATGGCATCTTTGGGTCTTATAGCCCCCCGTAAACAGTTGTAGTCGACCAACAATCTTTTAACGAGAAAGTTATACGCCCATGTGCTGACAACCGCATGATTTCCAAATCGCATTTTTTTTGGCGATTTCGAGTCTCTAAATTTCGCATTTTTACTTTAAACAATTGTTTTCAGTTTTCTTTCTTTACTGGCGGATAAATGAAGAAGATGTTTGGTTAAACATAGCAATTTTAAATAGAAATGTAAAATTTAGAGACTCGAAATCGCCAAAAAAAAATGCGATTTGGAAATCATGCGGTTGTCAGCACATGGGCGATAGTTTAAATGTAACCCGTTGTTAATATAAATGTGGTGGATATGTTGAAGCCTTTGTGGCTTTGCCTAGTATGATTGTTGTGTTGCTTTTCATCCCAATACTTGTTGTTTATCTTCGAAAATATTGTAATTTTGTTTTGTTTTTTATTAGTTGCGTATAAAAATGTATGATGTATATTGAACAGTAAAATCGGGTTACTTCAGCAGCAAACACTTAAAACTACATAAAACTGTAAATATGTCTAAAAAAATAACCGAAAATAATGAAACAAAACAAAACTCCTCTTATATAGAAGGAAGCCTCTAAGAAAATGACCTTTTGTGCTAAAAAAAAACTTCCCCAAAAATAGGCATTTTGTAAAATGAACGAAATCCTCGTTATGAATTCAAATCAATAGTTTTGAAATTAATACCACCTTCGTCGTTGGTATTTGCCTCTGTCGTACTGTCGCCGACATTTGCATCATCTTCATTCTGCACTTGCCCGCCCTCCTCTTTAAAAGTAACATTTTCATTCGATGTTTGCTTACCATTCTCACTATCTGAGCTGGAATGATGACGTTGCAAATACATTTGCAAGCACACATGAACAATGAAGGCTATGAAGGCGGCAACCCCGAATATTTCGAAAGTGTGGCCACCGCCGATCGAATCGAACAGGTAGCCGGCAATGAAGCTGCCCACCGAAACGCCGATACCTTCAAAAATAGCACCAACCAAACCCTGGAATGAGAAATACAAATGATTAAATTGGCAAATACAAATAATTACGCCCGCCCTTCCCTGTCCCTGCTGTGAGTTTTGAGACGATGTGAATCTGATTTTTGCAATAGATTTGAAGTCCGAAATGTTGTCTTTTTCAAATCGACTCGAAACACACAGACAGGATGGTTAACAGTATGTTTATGTAACTCTTTTTCTTTCGTGGTTCAGAATCAAAATCCATCGGCCAAAATTCAATAACTTTTGTTTTAGTAGACTTTTTTGAGTTCTGTAAAAAACCAAAATTAGACAAGGACCCAAGGATTATTTTGAGATATTAACATTAATCAGATATAAACGGGTAATTGGATATATTTTAGAAATCGGCATATTTCCGGCAAATGAACTTCGAATGTTATAAAATTTGGCATGGGGAAAAAGGAAATTTACTCACATTTTTATCTGCGTACCTACTTTTCAGAATTTAATGAGATGGAAATGACTAAATTGCGTTTTGGAACTAAAAAATCTGACTTATTGCACTAAATGTATCCTATCTTCCAAGGGTGCAATTTCGTGCAGGCAAAAGTTACCCTACAAAAAAACTGGGCACTCTTCGACCTTTCCAAATATGTATACATTTCGTTAAAGGCTTTTGAAGAAGAAAAAGTTGTGTTGGTCCAAAGTCAAACATTTGTTCAAAAATGACTAAATTGCGTTTTGGAACTAAAAACAATCTGACTTTTTGCACTAAATGTATCCTATCTTCAAAGGGTACAATTTCGTGCAGGCAAAAGTTACCCTACAAAAAAAAAACGGGAAACTCTTCAACCTTTCCAAATATGTATACATTTCGTTAAAGGCTTTTTGTGTTGGTCCAAAGTCAAACATTTGTTCAAAAAGGATATTTTTTACAATATTCATTACAACCAAACTGTATTTGGCACAAACATAGTTTTCGCGTCATAATAAAGCTAAGAGAAACCACAATTTCTAATAAAACAATTTGAGTGCAAAATCTCTTAAAATGTGTGAGAAACAGTTCGACAAAGTCATAAAAAGAAATTAGTTTTTTTTAATTTTTAAAATCTGAAAAACGTGAAAATCTGTAAAACAAAAAAATTAAATTTTTTTCTTCGCATTATGAACAAATACGTAAAAATATGTTAAAAAAACATAAAAACAAAAAAATAAAAATTTTAATTTTCTTTAAAATCGAAAAATACGAAAAGTAGTCAACTTTGGACCGATTTCTAAAATAAATCCGATTTCCTGATTTTTAATGTTAATACCTCAAAATAATTCTTGGGTCCTTGTCTAATTTTGATTTTTTACAGAACTCAAAAATATTTACTAGAACAAAAGTTATTGAATTTTGCCTGATGGATTTTGATTCTGAACCACTGCAATTATACCTGAATTCTATAAAACGTAGATGAGAAATATTTTAACTAAGAGCTCTGCTTTTTTCTATAGACACCACGAATTATAGACTCCTGTGGCTCTTAGATTTCTTGTAATAATTGAGTGATTTTGGATCGTTCGCCTGAGACAAGCTATTGCTTGAATTCTATAAAACCCTGGAGTCTATAATTTGTTGTATCTATAGAAAATCAGGTAAAGAGTTCGAACCAAAAATATTGTTTTTATAGCATTCAATAGCATGCGAATAAGTTACAGAAACGGGCTCTAAGGGTCTTATCTTATTTTCGTTCGTCTGAGGCGAACGATCCAAAATCACTCAATTAATATGAGAAATCTATAAGCCACAGGAGTCTTAGCTGTGTCTATAGAAAAACAAGCAAAGAGCTCGTATCTAAAATATTTCTTATCTAAGTTTTATAGAATTCAAGTAATAAATGCGTTAGCCTCAGACGAATGAAAATAAGTTACAGAAACACACCCCTAATTATCAGCCCCATTTCACAATTATCACTCACCTGCATGGTCGTTTCCGTTCCCGGCGGCGCCACAATACTTGCGTACGATGCCATTGTGGCATAGAACAAACCAAATGTTATACCATTCAAAAGTTCTATGGGCAAGACATACCAGGGATCTTCCAGCATCGAGTACAATATGAAACGCACGCCAAAGCCGAACAGCACCAAGCTCATGGCATTGACATGACCGATTTTCTTCAATATCCAGCCGGAGAAGAAGAAAAAGGGCAGCTCACCACAAAAGCACTGTATGGACATGACAAAGCCCTGCAAGGTTTTCATATAGGTGGCCTCACAGTTCGCGCCTCCCAAAGTCTCTAAATGCACAAACAGGAAGTTCCAGATCAGGGCGGTGCCCAAACCAATAAATATGCACCATACAAAGAAGACCAAACAGCGCACCGACAGAAACATTTGCCCCACATCCTTTATGATATTGGGCGACAAATGCGTTTGGGTATGCTGGGAAGAAATACGAAAAAAAAAAAAATAAAAAAATTGTCTTTTGAGTAACACCACCACCTACCTTCAATTTCATTGAGGCCACCACATCCAAACCAATTATCACCGCCGTCATCCAAAACACTATGGTATAGTCCTTCTCCACACCATTGGACATGTTATCCACCAACACACCCGCCAGTATGGAAAATATACCCCAACCTATGGAGCCAAACAAACGCTGTTTGCCATACAAATGAGCACGATCTCCCAAAATGCCAAAGCAGATGGCATCGCCTATGCTCACAACGGCAGCCATACCTATCCAGGAGATGATGAGCATGCCAAAGAACCACCAGAACTGATATAAACCCAAGGCCGCTGTGGTGCTTATGACCGGACTCTCACCCAATTTACTGTTCAAAAAAGCATCGGTACAGTGCAGATCGCAGGTGGTCTCAAAGTAGGGCTTATCCTTGGGACAATACATGGTAACTTCCTGGCCATTCATTGTACCATTGATGTGGGGCACTCCAAAGTACATGCAACCCTCGTTGGTGGTCTCATTTCTCTTCACCCACAGATTGGTCAACGTAGTGCTGACATCCACACTCGTTGTGCTATTGCTGGGACACTGTGCTGTGGCGTTTTTTAACCAATCCTGACATATTATGTCCCACATGTAGGGCTTGGTCTGACAGTGGAGTTTGCATGACAACGTTTCATCTTTGTAGCGCTGTTCTATGTCATTAACCGTACACGGGTCGTTGCTGCAATAGTGTATATTCGCCTCGCCAGCATGACAATGGAAGGTGACGGCAGGCGCTGTCTGTGGTATGGCAGGTGTGAACATGATGAGGAAGAAGGCAACCGCGGTAATTACTTCGGATATGATGAAGAGCATACGATGTCGTTGGTAGCTGAAAAAGTAGGAACAGTTTTTTTTTTCAATGAAAATATACTCAAACAACAACAATGGTTGATTATTTTGGCAACCAAGTAAATAACTTTGACACGAAGAATATGAAGCATGCAACAGTTTGGATTTGTCTACACCAATTCCCTGTGATATTTGGAAATTGTATTTAAATACAGCAGATGTGGAATGTATTTGCAAGAAAAATTGCTCAAAGAATATCAATTTAAACCAAGTTGGAGGTATACATCAACAAGAAATGAAGAAAGTGAAGAAGAACGATAAGCGAAAGTACCGAAAATTTAATTTTTTCAAGCTAACAGCTTTGATGTAAGGTGACTCGAAACCCTACAAATCGTTGGACGATACATCACCAAGAGGATATTGCGGCAATATCTTTCATTTATCATTTTAAAAAATTGGATACGATTTCGAATCGTTTTCTTATTACTTTGCTTTTTGGGAAGGTATGTATCTTCGTGATGTATATTAGTTTATCTACTCTCAATAATGAAAAAATTGAAAATTTCTTAAAAGAAGAACTAAAAACTTTTGCCCAGAGTAGATTAATTTTCCTCAAGACTTACAAAATATGATTAATACCAGAATAGATTAATTTTCCTCAAGATTTATAAAAATATTACAGAAAAGATCAAATTGTGAGATTTTGAAAAACTTTTGAACTATGTGGGTGATAAATTCACATAGGTCACATCTCGGTCACATCTCTCTTATGCTATGATTTTTATAAATCGAAAGTTTTCCAGCCGACTACAGTGGGCTCATTTTTCTTCTTCTTGGGCACGCTGCAAAATATTTTTAAATATAAAAAAAACAGAAAATCTTATTTTTTGAGATTCAGAAATATTGCTGAAAAGTATGGATGACAAATTCATAAATCAAAATTTCTAAATCAGACCAGAGTCACACATTTTTCTTCAGAAAATGTTGTATTAACCCAACTTTTTTCCATTTGGTCACAGTGTTACGATTTATTTCAGAATCTTTAAAAAAAGAATCTTTTTAAAAATAAAAAAACAGAATCTTTTTAAAAATAAAAAACAGAAAATCTTATATTTTGGGATTTAGTGATATTTCTGAAAAATGTGGATGACAAATTCAGAAAGGGTTCCCCCTGAGGGCTACTTATGCTATGATTTTTAAAAATCGAAAATTTTCCAGCAAACTTCAGTGTGCTCATTTTCCTTCTTCTTGGGTACATCTTACTGCAAAATATTTTTAAAATTAAAAAAAACAGAAAATCTTATTTTTCGGGATTCAGAAATATTGCTGAAAAAAAGTATGGGTGACAAATTCATAAATCGAAAATTTTCCATCAGACCACAGTGGGCATATTTTTCCTTCAGAAAATGTGAAAATACGGCAGAAAATCATAAAAGAGGGGTCAGGCAGATTGATCAAAAAAGAATTTCTGATACTGTGTTCTTAGGAAATTCACAAATATGACACACAATCTTAAATTTCGAGATTTTGAGAGACTTCTGAATTATGTGTTTTCCTTTGCTATTTGTTGTATTAGCCAATTTGTTCGTTTGACCACAGTGCCAACTGTACATTACTTCAGAAATGCTCTAAAAATTAAAAAAAAACAGAAAATACCTGATTGAGATATTTTGAATTTCTTTTGAAACTTATGGGTTAGAAATTCAAGAGGGACACTCCGTGGGCTGTGAGTTTTGTCCTTAAAATTTTTCACCTTTGTCCACAGTGAACTAACTTTTTTGTGAATATTAAAATGAAGAACAGAAAGTTGAAAATTCTAAAATACTTCTGAAATTTATACATATGTATTGTAAATTTGAGAAGGGCACACCTAGGGCTGAGTTTTATCAACACATCTTGAATAAATCTTTAGAAATATATGTGTTGTCAGTTCGAAAAAGGCTTGGTTGCTTGGTTTATGGATAGATCACATCACACGGAAAGGTCTGTTATATTCAGCCTGAAAGATTGAGAAAATACAACATCATATTGAGAAAATACCAATTGAAATTGATAATATACAATTTGATGTTGAGAAATAAAAAAATGAAAATGGGAAAATACAAATTAATTTCTATTTTCATTTCTGAATTTCAATTTCAATTTATATTTCTCATTTTCAATCTGTATTTTCTCAATTTCAATTTACATTTCTCATTTTCAATTTGTATTTTCTCAATTTCAATTTACATTTCTCATTTTTAATTTGTATTTTCTCAGTTTCAATTTACATATCTCATTTTTAATTTGTATTTTCTAAATTTTAATTTACACTTTTGAATTTCAATTTTCATGTTTTTTTTTTAATTTCAACTTTTCTCAATTTCAACTGATAGTAATTGCCTGGCCTCTGAAATATATATTTTGTAAATTCGAGTAGGTTACATTGAGGGCTAACCGTGGTATACGATTTATCAATCCAATCTCTTCCGTTGAGTTACAGTAACCCCACTTTTCTTCAGCAAAATGTGTATGTTAAACAAAAAATCCTGAATTGTGAGATTCTGAAACACTTCAGAACTACTTTGTGGGTTGTAAATTCTTAAAGTGTATTCCGGGCCAATTATGATTTTTGTGTTTTATCAAATCAATATTTTCCTTAAAATCACAGGGGGTCAACTTGAGTTTGCAAAAAAATTAATATTATGAACGAAAATCCCAAAATGTGAAATTCTAAAACAACTTTTTATATATTTGTATTGTAAATTCGGAAAGGGTGTGAGATTCTGAAATATATGTTTGCATCGTAAATTCCAAAAAGTAACGCCTTGAGCTTGGCCATTGAACAGTGCTGTGAGTTTGATCAATACAAACTTTTCTGATTGGCCACTTTTCTAAAAATCAAAAATTGTGAGATAAGGAAACGTCGAAAAAAAAAATACGGAATGGAATCACAACTTTTATAGTTTGGCGAACAATTACATTCTTCTAAGAAATTTTGCGAGCTCTGTTAAACCTCAACATACTTTTGTTAACAACTTACGATGAATACTCTTTTTTCTTTCATTTGCTTTCAATTTCCAAATGAAATGGTGTAGACAATGACAAAGTTGAGACACTTAACCTTCGTAGTCCACTAAAAACTAAAACTTTTCTAATCTTCTTACCGATCAGCTATAAATCCCAGCAATGGTTTGGCCAGCATACCTATAACCGGCAATATCGCATACATAGTGCCCACGACCACATTTGAATAGCCCAATTGTTTGGCCAGTGTGGGCATAAATGGTACAACAGGTGCAGTGCCTAGAAAGGAACAAAAAAATACTTCAAGTTAAAACAATCTCAGGTTTAAATAAAATTTAAAAAGTCAAATATTGTTTGGATGGATAAATGTTGTAGTAGTAAATCATAGCTTGTGGTAAATACATTCATACATACATGATTAATATGTACATATTTAAAAAAAAAATGAGAAGAAAAGTGAAACGAAGTGAAATTTAAATGGAATGGCGTATTATCTTAAAATTGTGGCGATAAATAAAATATGTTTATAGTATATGTATGTTCAAGTTAACAAGTCAAACAACTTGTATTAAAAGCAAAAAAAAACAAGAATATGAACTGGGATCATTGCCCAAAATATCCGATTCTGATGTGTCAATGGCTGAAGTAAAAATTGCGATTTGTAAAAAAAATTGTTTGTTTACACTATGAGTAAGAAAGGGTCATGTAAAACATTTTCTGATGCATTTTGTCTTTCTAAACTGGAAAACGATATTAAAACATTTATTTTTTTTAAATAAAATTTACTAAAATTCCAATTTTCGGCGTAAATGGTACCCAATGGGTACGTAAATAGGCATAATTGTCGATTTTGGAGCGAATATCAGCCAAAAGCATTGCAAGAGCTACCAATGCATCCACAAAAAGTCACAGTTTGGTGCGGTTTATGGGCTGGTGGCATCATTGGACCGTACTTCTTCAATCGTAACGTAACTGTGAATGGTGAGCGCTACCGTGAGATGATATCCAACTTTTTTTTTGCCCAAAATGCAAGAGCTTGACTTGCATGACATGTGTGGTTTCAACAAGACGGTGCCACATGCCACACAGCACGCGCCACAATGGACTTATTGAGAGGCGAGTTCGGTGAACATTTTATTTCACTTTCGGGACCGGTCAATTGGTCGCCTAGATCGTGCGATTTAACGCATTGAGACTATTTTTGGTGGGGCTATGTTAAAGCTCATGTCTATACAGACAAGCCCGCTTCAATTGACGCATTGGACAAGACAACATTGAAGCATTTATTCGTGAGATACCGGCCGAAATGTTGCAAAGAGTATGCCAAAATTGGACTAAGCGGTTGGACCATTTGAGGCGCAGTCAAGGTCAACATTTGCATGAAATAATCTTCAAACATTAAATTATATGGACCACACTATCGATTCAAATAAAGATTTCATGCATTTTTCTGAATTTTATGTGTTTTTTTTTGAAAAACTTTCCTATAGCTTTTAAAAAATCACCCTTTATAAGCCCTATAACACCCGGCTATAGGTTCAATTAAAGGTACTTCATGATGGCTACAATTATTGCGAATTACACTTTTACATATAAGTAGTAGGCTGGGTAGCGGTCCATACAAATGGAAAAACAATTTCCAGTCAACCCACGAAAATAAAGTTTGGATTGTTTAATGATGATTTGCAAAATATTTCGTTCCTAGATCAAGCCGTCTGTGAGCTAAACGCTCCTGAAAACACCCCTTATAGTCATGTTATTCCAGTGTAATAGTTTTTTTGATGCATTTTTGTCAATATTTCTGAATTTCTGAAAAAATATACCCTTGAAAGCACGTTAAATATAAATATTGATTCCGGTCTTAGAGTAACTTATTGGTCGCATTTTTGGACGTTCACAATGGCATGTGAAAACTTTCTCGAATTTGGTGGTTGTACTTAAAAAAAAAATAAATAGCTGCAGTCAATACCTTTCGAATGATGGAATGAAATTGACGCCGCAGCTCTCATTTTTGTAAAAAGTTATTGAACATTTTCGCTCTGAAAGCCATGGTCTGCATTAAACTATTTCACAAAAATGGAGTCAGTGACGTAATTTTTCGTCCGATATGCATCATTCGTATTTATTATTATTTATTTCTATTATTATTATTCTATTTATTTCTTCTATTTATATTTCATTACAACTCTTACAAAATGTTTTCAAGAAATATGAGTTTTTAACTTGAAAAACCACAAAAAATCAATATAAACGTCCAATAATACGACCAATGAGTTATTCTAAGACAAGAATAACATTTTTCATTTAAAGTGCTTCCAAGGGTCTATCAATTCAAAATTTGGACAAAAATGCCACTTAAAAAAATTACAAGGAAAAAACATGATTTTTAGAGGTACTTTCAGGAGCGTTTAGCTCACATACGGCTGGACCCAGTGGCGAAATACATATTTTGTAGATCATAATTAAACAATCCAATCTTCTTTTCTGGGGGGTGACCGCTGCAATTTATTTTCGTGACCCATCCTAATAAACAGTGGTTTAGGAAGGCCTCTAAAAATTTGCGAAAAAATATTTTTTTATTGAAAAAAAAATCAATAATTTTTTTTGATTTATTAATTTTTCATCATCATCAAGTTGTAATCCATTTCGATTAAGGGTTTATGAAAAATTACCCCATACATTTGGGCTACTTTTCATATGAAAAATCACCCAAAAATTGGGCCGTCATTCAGAATTGTTGGACATTATTTCATATCTGTTATTTAGGCATTTTTTCATAATGAAATATCGCCATTTCATATATTCAAATATGAAAAAGTCCCTTTTTTGCGATTTTTCATAAATCCAATCCTGAAAACCATTACTCTGAGTAGCCGAATTTGAACATACCCCAGATGAGAAAATCTTTATGAATGGTCAAAGTCTGAAAACGCCTTTACTCTGCGTAACTGAAGTTTGTGCGATTTTTCATTTTAAATATTACTCAAATTTTTGACCGAAAAATCACCTATTTTTTTGGTCGATTATACATTTTTGTTTTGGTGATTTATAATTTATTAGTTTTTGTGTTGTTTGATTAGTATTATATTATTCGAATGTATTACATTTAAAACATATACATATATTTTTAATTTATTTTGTGCTATTTTTCATATGAAAAATGACGCAATTTTTTGGGCAATTTTTCATTTTTGGTTTGGCGATTTTTAATTTATTTTGATTTTTTTTAATGAAAAATCATTTTAAAAATTAAAATTTTTGGGGGGTTTTTCATATCATTTTTGATTTTTGGTTGGGGATTTTTAATTTATTTTGTTATTTTTTTAATTACTCAAATTTTTGGACGATTTTGATTTTTCATATGAACATTTTTTGTCAATTTTTCAATTCAATTTTTTGTGTGATTTTTCATTTTAAAAATTACCCAATTTTTTGGAAGATTTTTAATTTTTTTTTGCGATTTTTCATTTTAAAAATTATTCAATTTTTTGGGCGATTTTTCGTTTTAAAAATTATTAAAATTTTTGTGCGATTTTTTATTTTAAAAATTATTCTAATTTTTGGGAAATTTTTCATATGGAAAATGACCCAACTTTTTGGGCAATTTTTCATTTTTGCTTTGGCGATTTTTAATTTATTTTGTGCGTTTTTGATTTTAAAAATTAGTCAAATTTTTGGGCGAATTTTCATTTTTAAAATTACATAAATTTTTGGGCATTCTGTCATATTTGGCTTGTTGTTTATTAATTTATTTAGTTCGATTTTTCATTTTCAACATTACTGACATTTTTGGTCGATTTTTCATATGAAAAATGACTCAATTTTTTTCGTTTTAAAAATTATTAAAATTTTTGTGCGATTTTTTATTTTAAAAATTATTCTAATTTTTGGGAGATTTTTCATATGGAAAATGACCCAACTTTTTGGGCAATTTTTCATTTTTGGTTTGGATACTTTTAATTTATTTTGTGCGTTTTTGATTTTAAAAATTAGTCAAATTGTTGTTTGTATGTATAGTTGGTCTGTTATGTTGTATGTCTTGTCATTTATTTTGGTTCAAGACCATAGGTTGTGCCGAAGTCTTCAGCAGAACCCAAAAATAGCAAAGAAGGCAAAGTGAGACCTTTATTGTTGCAGCTGAAAGTTGACTGCGCAGTTTCGATGGGCGCTACACCATCTCATCAGAACTTTCGCAACGTATGTATGTCTTTGACTTAAATCAGGGTTCATATTAGTACCAGCGGTCACATATTTCTAATGAGAAACGCTGATAAACAAAATATTCCACCGAACTAAGTCGACACACTAAAAATCTCACTTTGCCAGTTCAATGTTGTGCATGTGCTCGCATCGCTCGCAACAATGCAAAGGTTGTTGTTGTACGGTATGTCCCGTCTTCACTGTACCTCGTGTGTATTGTTGTTGTTTGTATGTATAGTTGGTCTGTTATGTTGTATGTCTTGTCATTTATTTTGGTTCAAGACCATAGGTTGTGCCGAAGTCTTCAGCAGAAAAGTCAAATTTTTGGGCGAATTTTCATTTTTAAAATTACATAAATTTTTGGGCATTCTGTCATATTTGGCTTGTTGTTTATTAATTTATTTAGTTCGATTTTTCATTTTCAACATTACTGACATTTTTGGTCGATTTTTCATATGAAAAATGACTCTTTTTTATATTTAATTAAATTTTAATTTAATTTAAATTTTCTTTATATTTAATTTATTTTGTTTGATTTTTTATTTTAAAAATTACAAATTTGTGGTCGATTTTTCATATGAATGACCCCATTTTTGAGCCATCTTTCATTTTTGGTTTGATGATTTTTAATTTAGTTTGTTCTAGTTTTCATTTTAAAAATTACTCTATTTTTGGGCGATTTTTTATATGAAAAATTACACAATTTTTTGGGCTATTTTTCATTTCTGTTTTGGCGATTTTTAATTTATTTATTTTGCGATTTTTCATTTTAAAAATTATTCAAATTTTTGGGCGATTTTTCATATGAATGACCCAATTTTGAGCGATTTTTCATGTCGAGATGGACGATTTTTAATTTATTTTTAGCAATTTTCCATTTTAAAAATTACTCAAATTTTTGGGCGATTTTTCATATGAAAAATGACCCATGATTTTTTGCGAGTTTTCATTTTACATTTGGTTTGATTTTTAACTTATTTTGCGCGATTTTTCATATGAATGAACCCATTTTTGAGCCAACTTTCATTTTTGGTGAGATTTTTCATATTAAAAATTACTCAAAATTTTGAGCGATTTATCATTTTTGGCGATTTATCATTTATTTTTTGTGGTAAATTGATATTATCAATTTTTGCGTAAAAAAGAAACCGCGAGCTCTAAATTCCCCAAATTATATTCAAACACTATTTTTCTATCCCTATTAATTATTTTTTTTCCAATTATCTCGATTTCTAAAGAACCTAAATGAAAGCACCCTTTTATTTAATAAACTAAAGATATTCTTCTTATTAGTGGCGTCTATTTTCATGTCAACAACCAGTGCTGCCTCTGTTGCCATCATTTACTCACATACTTTTATGAATTCTGTACACGTTGAGAATGACAAATTATATTAAAAATAATTTGATTGAATGTCGGCTAATTGCATTTCTTTTTTTCTTCTTTTTGGCCTGTATGATTGGACCCGATAAGATAATGTTGGGCACATGAATTGAGATAGACAAAATTTTATTGATTACACGGTGCAGCCAAAATTGGGAGACTCCAGCAGACTGTAAGATTGCGTATGAGAACCGAGGAAATCCTGCCTCAGAGTTATTTGTTAGAATACTACTCTATACGTAGTCGTAAATTGTTGTGTCATGCTCATGCTATATAGATAACAAAAAACACGCGTATCGACAGGTTGTGTTTTATAAGACTAAAAAAACTAATCAAAAACTCATAAAATTTACCACCTTCTTCAATGAGATTTTAAAATGCCTGCAAAATGTGGATTTTTTTTAATCAGTCGTCATACTTTTAATGAGATCTTAAAATGCCTGAGCATGACCGCGAAATTTTGTTAATCAGTTGTCATACTTTCTAACACCTAGTTGAAGCCATTTTTTCCAGTAGTCCCTAAAATTGTTGCACTGTGTTACTGCCAAGCTATGCAAATGTATGACTAAGAATAGCAAATATGTGTGAATGCGTGTATTTTTTTTGTACTTTGTCATCCCACGTGCAACGAAATGCCACATTGTGGTGGTATCAATGGCAATTTGAGCAATTGAAAATATTCAGCATTTAATTCGCCTAATATCAGCAAAGCCATTGAATCGCCAATAATTGACAGTTAGAGCTGAAGTCTGTCAGAGGGGATCTACATATACTTATAGCAAAATTAGTTTGAGAGAATAATTCAAATTTGATATTTATTTGGAATTTGGTCTAATTCCAATAGCTTACAGCCATTCAAAGTTTAAAATTTGGTGTCTTCAACTCGAAAAAAAAAAAAACAATATTTTTTATGAATGTTATTTTTATGGAAGTTCCATTTTTTCGCAGTCCCAAAATTATAGACCAAATGTTACAAATAAAATAAAAGAAAATAGAATAGAAATAATATAAGAGCTTTAAAAGTACTTCTGTTTTTTGTAGCGTCCGTTTCAATGTAAAATTGTTTATAATTTTGTACTAAATCCTGACGATATATTTTTAAAATGTAGTACTCTTTAAGTGCTTTAGATCGACTTTTTCAGTTTCTTTTTTGTTTTTGACGTAGTTTAAGACGTGCGAATGTCGCGTCTGGGCCACTGGGAGATGCCCATATGTAGCTTATTTAAGAAAACTTAAGAAATCCATGATTTGTTCATCCAAGTTAACATATCTTATTATTTTACGAATTGTATCATAGGGTGCGAGAATAAGTTAAAATAATTTTATAAAAATTGTATCCTTCGGAACTTTCTAGTCCATTTAAGGGGCAACTGGATGAGGAAATGAAAAACTAAAAACGCCGTAATATTGTAATATTGAAAGACATACAATGTAATAAATCCAAAATTTCGAGTTCTGAAATAATTGAGTTATCACTTCAGACATGATTTATGTTTTCTTCAATACCACTTATTCCGTGAGAATTTTTTTTTTCAAAAATATAACAACATTACAAACGTTCAGAAGCAAGTGGGTGGTAAATTCTGAAAGAGCATGGCGTACAGTGGTTCATAATCAAAATCCATCGGCCAAAATTCAATAACTATTGTAGTAGTAGACATTTTTAAGTTCTGTAAAACAAAAAAACAAAATTATACAAGGACCCAAGGATTATATATTAGATATTAACATTAAAAATCGGGCAAACGGATATATTTTAGAAATCGGCCCAAAATTGACTATTTTTCGTATTTTTCGATTTTAAAGAAAATTAAAATAATAAAGCTTAGAAACCAAAAATTCAGTGCAAAATCTCTTAAAATGTGTGAGAAATAGTTCGACAAAGTTAAAAAAAGAAATTATATTTTTTCATTTGTCAAAATCTGAAAAAAAGTTAAAATCTGTAATTCAAAAAAAATTAAAATTTGTTCTTCGCATTATGAACAAATACGTAAAAATAAGATAAAAAACATACATAAAAACAAAAAAAAATAATTTTAATTTACTTTAAAATCGAAAAATACGAAAAGTAGCCAACTTTGGGCCGATTTCTAAAATATATCCGATTGCCGATTTTTAATGTTAATATCTCAAAATAATCTTTGGGTCCTTGTCCAATTTTGGTTTTCTACAGAACTCAAAAATGTCTACTACAACAAAAGTTATTGAATTTGAGAGGCTAAAAATGATTTAGCCACTGTAGTCTAAAAAACATGATCCTATAAAATTTAAATTGTCGCATACTAAAATAAGTGGGTTATAAATTCGGAAATTACACGCCGAGAGCTACGAATTTTATCACCATCATTTTTGTCTTCTTCTGCGAGATTCTCAAATTTCCATTTTTGCAAAATTACTTTTCGAAGTACATTTGCATTGCAATTTTTTATTCATAGACGAAAGCTTTTGTGTTAACATTATTAGCATTTATGTACGTTAAATATTCCTTCAAATACCTAATATAGAACCCCTATCCTGATCTCGTACAACCCTAATGTCTACCAATCTAAATTACCTTTATTGACATTGTTAATAAGTATCATCGGTCATTTGTTGTTACTTTGATCATGTGTGGATAATGATACTAGACCAGGGTATACATGGAATTCCATGTCGTACTTGTACATACATTCCAGTGTACGCAAGTCCCAAACAACAGACTTCGTCGCTTGTTCACAACTTCACTTGTCGCTGTGTGACAAGTCAAACATCACAATTTATTTATGCCACCCCACCACCCACACTGTTTGTATGGCATTTGTTATTGTGCGATTAATAACTGTATTACAGATTATTGTTAGTCGTCGGGCACAGTGGTTACGAACTAATAAGGGTAAGGACAAATATCAGAATACCAAAGATTCTTCTAGGCCTAGTTCAGACTTGGTAAACTTGGATACAAATTCCTAAAATTATACTTCAGATTAAAAACTGAAAAAAGAAAATATAGAAATGTTGCCTCCTCTTTTAAGAGGGTATCAAAACAACAAAAATAGAAAATTTTAATAAGTGCTACGCTACGACTTAGCCTCCTATAGTCCGAATTACTGCTTATTTTCAATACAAAGTGGAATTTCCATCTATAACAAATATACGAACAGATGGTTAGATCAAAATAGTTCAATCATAAGAGTATGAGTGCCCATAGTAATTTATAATGTGGCCAAGAGATTTAAATGAACGTTGGAAACGGGTACTCGTTCAATGAACATTAACATTAAGATCTCTAGACCTTAACTTTTCTATCCAAAAAATATGAAATATGAAAATATGAATATGAAGACTCCTCTACACATATTCCCTATTGAGTTGTTTCGATTGGTTTCTTCTTTCCTTGATACCACTGTAGGCGTGGGTCGTCCATAATGTCCCCTTATCAATCACACCCACACACATGTATATATATATATATATCTACATATGCATGCATGCATGTGTACATAAGTCCATATAATCATATTTACCATTATTAATAATTGCATTTTGAAAACGAATTAGACCCAAGGGAGAAATTTTAGCTGAATTTAACCATGATAACCCAGCCAACCAGCCAGTTAAACAAAACATCACATCCATACATACATAGAACACATAGAGCAACTATTGTTTAAACGTTTCTACTGATAAAGAAGAGTGTGATGAATAGAATTCAAAAAAGAGGGGGGAGGTGCAAGAAAATGGAAATTCAAAGCTACACAATTTAATGAAAAAACAACATAAACACACAGCACAGTGTCTCAAACGTTAAGGGTATTCGTTTAAGAAAAACATGCCGAGCTCATCATTTGTATGAGCAAAGATAATGGAAATACATGGATTAAACAAAGTTCTGAGAAAAAAAAATCTTTTTTTGAAAAAGGTTAAAACACCCTTAAAACAGGGGTTTGACGGGTCAACATGTTCTACAAAAATAATTGCCATAAAATTCTATTACAAGTCTCTGAATACACCAAAACTGAAAACTCAACTTAAATGTCAGAAATAAGTCAAAACTTAAAATTGTTTTTTTTTTTTTGGGTTAATTTTGGAGTTTTTCCTAATTGGTGCTAAACTATCCCACAAAACTGAATTTTAGGGGATTGATGTGAATGGAAAAAATATTCTACGCAAAATTTCAATACTAGTCACAGAACAAAAGAAAGTTGTAGATATAATATATCTAAATAAAATATCTGTATATTTATAAATAAGTATTGGGGTCTTTTTGGTCGCTTTTTTTCTAAAAGTGTAAATAGCACCACTAAAACTAATGCTAAACGAGTCAGAATATTCTACAAAAATATTTTCCATAAAATTCTACTATAAGTCTCTGAATACATCAAAACTGAAAACTTAACCTTAAATGTCAGAAATAAGTCAAATTCATTTTTTGGGTAAATTTCGGAGTTTTTCCGAATTGGAGCTAAACTATCCCACAAAACAGAATTTTAGGGGGATGTTGTGAATGGAAAAATATTCTACGTTAAATTTCATTACAGGTCCCCGAACAAAAGAAAGCTGTAGGTATAATGTATATAAATAAAATATCTGTATATAAATAAATCAAAGCATAAAAATCATTTTTTGATTTAATTTCATACTTTTTCCCAATTGATGCTAAACTGTCCCACAAATCTGAGTTTTAGGGGGATGTTGTGAATGGAAAAAGTGTTCAAATTTCACAATAAGTCATCGAACATAAGAAATCTGTAGATATATTATATATAAATAAAATATCTTTATATAAATAAGTCAAAACTTAAAATTCATTTTTTGCTATTTTCATTTCATTTTATTGATTGGTCCTAAACTGTCCCACAAAACTGAATTTTAGGGCAGTGATGTGAATGGAAAAAAATATTCTACGTCAAATTTCAATACTAGTCACAGAACAAAAGTAAGCTGTAGATATAATGTATATAAATAAAATGTCTGTATATAAATAAGTCAAAAATTAAAATTAATTTTTTGGGCTAATTTCGTAATTGTTTTCCGATTTGGTGCTTACTTTCCCAAAAAATATTCTATATCAAATTTTACAATAGGTTACCGAACGAAATCAGTACCAATTTGAGTATATAAACAAGAAAATATATATTTTGTGTATTTAAACAAGAAATTCTACATTTATTTATAGATTTTCTTTAAATAGGCCTTGTTTTCTTTGTTAGGAACGCAGCTATAATTAAATAAACAGATAATAAATAACAGATGATTAAATAAAGAAATATAATATTCTGTTGTCTAATTTGTAAAATAGTTTTTCGAGCTATTTAATCAAAAATTAAAAAAAAAACAAAATCATGATTTTTTTAAACCTTTTGCGTCTACAAAAGATGACCACAATTTCTACATTTATTCATAGATCTTTTACAAATACACATTTATTTCTTTGTTAGAATGGTAGTTATTAAATTAAATTTTGTGTTAGCAAAAAAATTAAAAAAATCAATTTTTCTTAATTCTTTGGATACTGGCTTTGGTTACCGAACGAAATCAGTACCAATTTGAGTATATAAACAAGAAATTATTTAATTTGTGTATTTAAACAAGAAATTCTACATTTATTTATAGATTTTCTTTAAATAGGCCTTGTTTTCTTTGTTAAATAAACAGATAATAAATAACAGATAATTAAATAAAGAAATAGAATATTCTGTTGCCTAATTTGTAAAATAGTTTTTCGTGCTATTTAATCAAAAATTAAAAAAAAAACAAAATCATAATTTTTTTAAACCTTTTGCATCTACAAAAGATGGCCACAATTTCTACATTTATTCATAGATCTTTGTTAGTTATTAAATTAAATTTTGTGTTAGCAAAAAAATAAAAAATCAATTTATCTTAATTCTTTGGATACTACTCCTAAACCACTGTTTCCATAGGGTGAGCCATTTAAAAGTTCAACCGATTACTTTGAAAGGTAGAATAACATTAATTTTTATTTTTATTATCAGGTTTATGTTTGGCATTAGCAGAATGGGACGCTATACGCTCGATCAAAATTGGCAAATATTAAAAACTTACTTAAAGAGTAGTGAGTCTTGAACGCAAACTTTAAAAAATTACGTGGAAATTTTTCGATAAGAGATCGGCCTTCATGAAGCTCATTTTCATCTCGGTGGCTATGTCAATAAGCAAAATTGCCGCATATGGGGTTCAGAGAAACCACACGTGACTGCTGGGATGCTAATGCATCCACAACAAGTCACTGTTTCGTGTGGATTTTGGGCTTTACAGAAAAATTGGGTTAATCGGATGAGATACTGCCTGCCGAACCAGTAGTGGTAGTCATATGAATGATATTGTGTTCCATTATTAAATGACAAAGTTCAACCTTTCCAATAAAACCATAAATTTGAAAAAACAATCAATACTTTTTTATAGACGATTCTAATTTAAAGTTTTAAATGGCACAACCATATGTGCAAGTGAAGTTCGCCACCTTTGTAGCCATCATAATTTGACATATCAGAGGGTGTTGACCAAGGCGTATTAATAAAGGTGATAGCAGGAGCCCAGCTGACTGAAATTTTTTTCATTCAAAAGTAACCGAAACTGTCAAATCCCATATATTTTGCTTTAACAGTATGGCTCACCATTCAAAAGATTACTTGTATTTTGTTGTTGCCGAATTTGTTGTTGTTCTAGTGCTATCACCTGTATAAATAAATACGCCTTGGTGTTGACGGACTAATATTTCCAAATGACAAAAGTTCTATGGGTAGGCAGACTACACGTGGTACGAGTAGCTAAACAATGAAAATGGTATCAAAATATGGAAAACTGTTCTCGTGAATAGCGACTCTTCCTTGCGTGAGTGCCCTTAATGTGTTTTTGGATGTCTCTGTTCTAGTTTAGTTTGCTTTTGCTATTCGAAGGAAACAAAAATGAATGATTATTAGACTTTGCACGTAAAAGCAGTAAAACAATAACATCACTATTATAACCACAGACATTTACAACCATTAATAAGAGCAAACAAAAAAAAAAGATAAAACATGTCACCCTACTACTCACCGGCATTGAAGAGAAAATAATGAGCCTTCATGGGCAGTAAATCCTTGTCAACTCGTGGTCTCATTTTGTCGGCCGGTGCTTAATACGTTCGTTGTTATGTGAAGTGAAGTTCCTCCTATTCCTTCCTTGTGGAATGAATGAATGGCGTGGCGCGGTGGACGACGACAAGAGCTTAAAGGTGGAATTGTGTTAAATCACAAAGGGAAATTGGGCAAATTCACTTTAAATGAACGAACGAACAAATGAATGAATGTCAGATGGCGTGTAAATATTGACATACACCCTACTAATTGCACACGAAAGCCTCCGACGCCAAGCCAGCAACAACAACACTGATAATTATGGTCACACAACACTAGTTTCTGTGGTTGGATAATATTTCCTGGGACTCAGCAGAAATGGCAACTGGATACAATTAACTACAGCATTAAAGCCGTGATTTAAGATTGTTATATTAACTTGAGTCAACTTTTAGAATTTTTTTTTTGATTATTTATGTGTTGTTTGGTTTGTGTGGCTTGAGTTTCACATTTCGCCGCATTTGTGTGTTTATGTGTTGCTGTTGTTGTTGTTAGTGTAACTTCTTCTTCTCTCACTCTCTCTCTACACACACCGCCGACGAACAGGTTCAAATTCCTGCAATTCTGATTAATTTTAATTGAATAAAAACTTTTAGCGCAGAGATGTGCTTTGTTTTAATTTCATTAAACACACGACGAAGACGGCGACGACCACGACCACGACGACACTTCATTTGATTTGCATATTTATATTCGTATTAAAACGCAAACGTCCCACTTTATTACATTTTACTTATTTTGGCCGAGAGTAAAAAGAGACTGAAATCAGGGATGAAAAATGACTATTGTGAAATGGTACTGAAGCTCAATTGAAAAAGTACTTTTTACACCGAATGGTACTAAATTTGTTTTGTTTTTATTCATATCATATAAAAACATAAAACTAGATATTAATAGAAGAAGAAAAACATATTTTGAAATAGTTTTGGGCTAACCTATAATTAATTAGACACATCAACTATTTGGGCAACACCGTGTTGAGCAAAATGCGAGATTATAGATTTTACATACACTGGTGTTGCAACACAAATACAAAATTTTGTGCAAAGCGGTATTTTGCACAAATATATTTTTTTATTTTCCATGTTTAAAATGCAATTTACGTTATCATAATCCTCGAATAATGAGATTCCAACATTTTACGAAATCATTAGAAAAAAGGTAATTTAACCAGATGTACCACTTCACCGAATAAATCGTTTTTTAAAATTATGTTTGCAACTGTGATCACAACATGAATTTGATTTCTAGCCAAGTCTTTATTACATTTTGTATTATTTAATATTACTCTTTATTAATATTAGCTAGCTTCGTTCCAAAATTTGTAAATATTTTAATTTTTAAATGTTTAAATCTCTTTGCACTTTCATAGAGTAAAATAAATTATTGTAGAATGTAGATATAGCTTGTGAAGTCCCTGGCACCATCAATAATTTTAATTTTTGGAACTATTGTTGTCGATTAATGACCACCTGTAAGTCCGCTATTCCACTTTTTAATAAGACAATCAATAATAAACAGGACATAGCTTAATTTTTGGCGTAAATGAAGTTATTTAAATGTGTTCTTGGCGATATTGAGATCTATTTCAATTGGCATCAAGGCGTATTTATACAGGTGATAGCAGCAGAGCAAAAACAAATTCGGCAACAACAAAATACAAGTACTTTTTTTAATGGTGAGCCATACTGTCAAAGCAATATATATGGGATTTGATAGTTTCGGTTACTTTTGAATGAAAAAAATTTCAGTCAGCTGGGCTCCTGCTATCACCTTTATAAATACGCCTTGATTGGCATTCACAGCTCGCACTTAGATTATAAATTTTACATGGAGTCAGAGTAATTAAGTTTGTTTGCCAATATTTTGAAAAAGTACTGAGAATATCGTGGTGGTACTGGGGTACTTTCGGTGGTGTAAAAGTACTGAATTTTTCATCCCTGTACTCAAATAACGAAGAAGAAATGAAATGAACGAGATTCTCACATGGTGATGTTTAGAGTTGCCACATCGCATTGAAGATATGACGAAGTTTATAAACATTGTTTCGCGGTGTTGGGTTGTTGTGTCGGTTGAGTGAACAATGTGGTTGGCAGAGATGTAGAGCTGACTTTTGTATGAAGAGGGGGGGCTTAATTCGATGACAATCGGTTTTCGGTACCATGTAATATTTTCGACAACGCCATTTAACAAGTAATAATATAATAATAATAAATAATAGGGCTGTTTTTCTTTAGCTGCGATAACAAAAAGAGTTAATTTTTTACTCAAATTAAAAAATATTTGTTCACATTGCACAGTGGTAACTTACGGCCAAAACCCTATAACTTTTTTATTTACCATCATACAATTCTGAAATTGGGCTTTTTGATATATGACACTATTTGTGATTATTTTCAAATAAATGAGAGGGCCACGCCCACTTTTTTAATAACAACTATAACTTTTTTATTTGCCATCTTAAACTTCTGAAATTTGCCATTTTCGAATTTAAAAGTTTACCGATTATCGAAGCTAAGTTCAAAATAGTCAACACAAAATATTTTTTTTTGAAAATTTCTTTTGAAAAATGTGAAAAATATGAAAAACAATGTGAAAAAATATTTTTTTGAAAATTTCTTTTGATACAATTGGCGACAATGTGAAAAAATATTTTTTTATTTTGAGCTAAAAATTATTTTTTTTTTATTTAAATTTTTTGTATTTAAATTTTTTTATCGCAGCTTTGTTATCCAGCCTTAAAGAAAAACAGCCATAAAAACAAATAATATCAGAGGTATCGATTTTTATGAAATATAATATCAACAAATATTTGAAAAGAAATAAAACAAATTTGGTCTTATTACGAATGTAATTGTCGTCTCGCAAACGATGATTTTGTGAAAATGGGTAGGACGAGTCGTTATTAGACGTCGAAAAAGTTGTGAAGATTTTTGTTGTCTATATAATTAAACTGTCCTACAAATTAAGATTTTTTGATTGGAACAGAATAGCGAATAATATTTTGCAGAATAAACTTATAGTCTAGCCGGTCTGAGTTTATTCTTACAGTGGGTTCTAATTTTTTTGGTCGAAAGTTTCTAAAGGTTTTTTTGAATTTTTTTTTACTTTTCAGTCAACTTTTATCCTATTTCACTCTCGTTTCAAAAATGTATGTCTTGTTAAAAATGCCATACAAAACATTTTAGCCATATCTCTCGCGAAAATTAAAATTTTGAAAAATATCCAATTTGTATTTTTTGTTTACAATGATCTACTTTTTGTCGAAAAAGATCGATCTTCCAAAAACATGGACGAGTTTGAACCCTAGTATTTTTTTAAGTTGTTTATTTTTTCCATTTATTTGCAACGTTGGTATCGTTGGTGATCCCCACTGGAGAACATTTTAAATCTTATATGTCTTTGAGAGGACTTTTTCGATTTTCTCCAAAAATGGGTCAAATTGGCCCATTTCCAGAGGAGCTAGAGGATTAAGACCTTTCACAAAAAAAGATCTTTATAAAATTCCACAAAACACTTCTGACAATAAGAATTCTCTCAGACATTAACTTACAACAGTTTCTTTTCACTTTCACTTAATATAATACAACTAATTTTTCTCAGTTGTCTGCAAGACAATAAAACTGTATTCTCTTTTATATTATTGAATTTTTATTGTTTGTTTGTTTTTTGTTGTTTCTTTTTTGTTTTTTCGTCTTGCATTTTTCTCTTTCATGTATATAAACTTTTAACGAAAAATAACTATGAGCAAAGGGATTGGGTAAAACAAGAAAATATGTTTGTAGGTATGACGTGTTGGTGCTGGTGGTTGTGGTTGAGGGAAATGTTTCTTATATAAAAAAAATCAGTAAGAGAAAAACATCATATCATATGTATACAATTAACTAATATTATGAAAAATAATTAATATAATTATAGTAGTAAAAAAGAAGAAAAAGAGAATCGAAGAGTAGTAGGAAAGAAAGAAATATGATGATGATTTCAATCGTATATGTGACTATAATGCTGTTGATAAATATGTATATAATTTTCTTTTTCCTGTTGAGACATTTGGGCAATTAGAACATCACTGATTTGATCAATGGGATGAGGACGGCCGGCAACTAAAACAGAAGGAACATCATCGTCTTCCTCTTCAGATTCGGAATTAATAAAGTTATTGTAATCATCAGTAGTTTTGGCTATAGAAAAAGAAACCCCGGAAAATTAACAATTGTTGTTATATATGTTCGATGTGTGACAAACTTACGAATTTTGGTATTTTCTATATCATTTTCAGCATCACTCGAATCACTAGAGTTGGCATTGGAACCGAAACGTAAACCTTTCATATTATTCGATTTCTGGCCCGGTTGCTTTTCATACTGCAACAGCACAGCCATAATGTCCTCTTGCTCTTTCTTGCGACTGCTATTGGCCGTCGATGTTGCCGACGATGAAAGGCCAGGTTGTTGGGAATTTTGTGCAGCTTCGTTTAGTATGGCATCGGTATTGTCTGTGTTGTCTTCAGTTATCACCGTACTCTCAGTCATCCATATGGGGCGGGCTTTGCGTTCCGCCACCGTATCAGGCACATCATCGCCGCCAATATTAATATCCACTCGGGTCTCTTCGACGGCGAAGCCTTGATTACGCGTAGCCTCACCCGACCACATTTGGCCATCGCCACGAAAACCAGGAGGTTTATTAAGACTAAAGGTAAGGCGAAAACAAAATTTTGAAACAATTTTATATAAAATCTTTTTATATAGTACATACCCTCTTATCGTGTCTATATCTACGGGTTCAGGTTCTAGGATTTCTGGTGCCAGTTTAATGCCCTCCACCTCTCGCAGCAGATCGTATAATGGCTGTAGCTGTTCATTGAATCTGGCCAACATTAGTCGAGAGTCTTTTGTCGGCATTGCCGAACTATCCTCCTCCACTGTGCTGCCACAGTATGTACAGCGAAATTCCTGAGTGTTAAAATCAAACAGTTGATCCGCTTCCAAGTCTGTAAATGTTTTGTTGCAATTCGTACACTTAAAACTGGCTCTACTCGTGGCATCACGCTCCTCCGTCTCCATGCGCTTGCGCATCAAATCCAACTTATATTTGACTACATTTACAAACGTTTTATAGTTGATGAAATAGTAATTGACCTTTTGCGCTTTGCCATCGGGCCCCGTCTCCATTTTCAAACGGATCTGTATGAATTTATCGGTGCGCAGGGTGGTAATGCGGGCACGCATTTGTTTCTTTTCGAAACGCAGCAGTTCGGCGATGTCATCTTCCTTCATGCAGGGATTTCGGACAAGCATATCAATGATGAGGGCATCTTCTATGGAATAAAAGCCACGTACGACCAGACGGGCTAACTGTTTCAGACTACTAGGCACTTCGGTAACATATTTTATTTCAGTATTTGATGTGGAAGCGGGGGCAGAAGACATTGCAGAGAAAAGAGGGGGAAATTAACGAAAAACTGGAGCTGAAAAGATAAGTAAGTTAATAAAATATATAATTAATGGATATCTATTTAAACGACAGTAGGTGTGTTTTATTCAGATTGTAAAGCAAAATATTAATTTTGAAAAATTCAATTTATAAAAAAAAATAATTATTCCCGCTTCCGATTGTGGCAAATAAAACACGCCCAGTATCTCTTATATGTATGTATTGCCAGTGGAAGTTAAATTTCGTTTGGGGCGTACGAAATTTCCCTTTTCGTCCCCACCGTGCCGGTACGCCTCTGATCAAATTTATATCAACAACATCATCATAGCCAGCAACATCTCGTCTACACGCAACATTCTAAGCGAGGCGATATGGCAACTACCACACAAACACATGCATTGAGCACACACGAGGAGATATGTTGCCAGTGAATCGAATCGAGTCGTCGACTCGCCGCAATTCACGACTCTCATCATCAACATTCGCTGTCAGCATTTTTTGACATTTTTCATTAGTCGTTTATTTTGTGTCATTCTTACCTCTCCTAGCTGGTTTCTTCTGTAGCTTTGTGTGATTCAGTAAATTTTGTTAATATTTTTCAAGCACTTTTTCACAATGAAATTGAGAAATCTTCATGTTACTCAACATAATGTTGCAGCATAGATTGTCTGTAAATAGTTTTTAATGCGTTCGGATGGCTATTTTTATACAATTATTGGTTTTTCGGAGACTAATAAAAAGTCCGACCGCAAATAAAAGTCCGTCGCGAAAGGCGACGAGACAGGGTGTCTCCCTGGGCCTAGTGGGCTCAAATCTGCTTTTGAAGCGAACATATGTTTTGGCCAAGAAATCGTTTACGAGTCATGCTGTGTTGCGTTCGCATGCCAAGACAGAGTTGATTTGTCGAGAGTTGCCACTATCGGTAAATTATGATTACTGGTTGTTTTGTCTACCGAATACTTATCGAACCGAACGAGCGAGCGCCCGCCACCAACGGTTTAGGTGAAAGTCAAATTTATATTGTAACGGTCAAATTAATAACAACTGCACCTGTTCGCACTTTACAATTTTGTTTTATAGGGGCACACAAAATATTTGTGCAAAATCATGTTGCACAAAATGGGAGGTAATTTTGAAAAACACCATGTTCTGGAGTGTAAGATTGTTTTGTTGGTTTTTTTTTCAAAACTGAAAGAAAACAAATATGAATTGAAAAATCCCATGTTTGTATTCAAAGATGTAGTTGAATAAATCATAATAATCGATAAATAAATCAAATATGAAACCGATAAATGATCATATTGCGCAAAAACTAAATCAAATCGCAAAACCCAATCATCCATTTCTGAGAGTGAATTCAAATTTCTTGCACCCAAATCTCAACTTTACTGATAGAATTTTGCAAAGAATATGCCTATTAAGTATATTCTAAAATATTTTGCCAATATCTCGGTTAATTTTAGCTGTGGATGCATTAAAAGTTCATAAATGCTAAAATAGTTACACATTTCATCATAAGAGAAGTTATTTGATTGGGATGCATCTCGGAGACCATGCATCGTACTGAAATTTCGTTTAGTTCGTAGAAAATAGGAGCTCTTGAGATGTTCTTTTGCATTTAAAAAAGTGTAAATACGGTTTTGGTTTCCTTTTCACACAGACGTTTACTTGAAGGTTGTATTTATTCATTATTGGTAATTTTCTACAGTATTCGCGAGGCCGACCGATGCTTCGGCTTTTACAAATACATATTGTTAAACTATTGTTTTATTTATTCATTTTAAAAATAATATTCTGCTTATAGCTGCCAACATCGATTTAATTACTGAAATGGTAAAAAAATAAAGCAATACTTTCTTCGATGTTCTCTGTTAATGTATTTAGGAAAATTTATTTAAAGCATTCTTTAGGGATGTAAGTAAAGCTATAATAGCCGTGTGTCATCGATTAAAAAATTAAATAATTTTTATAAAAAATTTCGAAAATCGTAAAAAGACAAATGTGGGCGTGGCACTGACAATTTTCATTTAATTGTGAACTCAAATGAAATCGCTGGCAATGATTTTTTTTCGAACGGTCCCAACGCCTCTCACACCCGCCCCTTCCGACCGAGAGGGCCACGTCCCCATAACGTAGGGACAGCGTACACATCATAGTCCGAACCATGGCGGCTAAGCAGTAGAGGGTGGACACCGGCAAATATCAACAGCCGGCATAACAAAAATATTAAACAAAATATTAGTATCACATTCAAATAAAAGTTATTCTTAAAGTTAGTAACTAAATATATTAAAGTAAAGTAAACATGTCACAACAAACTAAACATCCAAGCAGGAGAAAATCCTCGACTTTATTATATCAACTCCTAATCCGAAATCTATGATGTGACACAATGAATTGAAATCAATACACATTCTGCGAATGGGCTCTGCGGAAGCGTAATTCGTGCGCTGAAAGTCAATATGGATGAATTGATAGTATCTAGTTGGTCTAAATGGCACGTTAAACTTAATCCTAGAAATAAGATATTCAGATGAGACATCACCATTCATAACCTTATAAACCATCACGGTGTTCAACATAACATGTCTGCTTTTCAAGGAATGCAAGTCGATCAGCTTCAATCTACTAGTATAAGGGGGAAGAATAAAATCACTATTCCAATGCAAGTGTCTTAATGAAAATATTAAAAATTGTTTCTGAACTGATTCAATTCTGTCAATATAGATACCATACTGAGGATCCCACACTACGGAACCATATTGCAGAATAGGTCTGATAAATGATGTAAATAGTTGCTTCGTTACGTAAGGATCGGAGAACTCCTTAGCCCATCGCTTAATGAAGCCAAGAACACCATATACTTTGTTAACCATAGTAATAATATGATTGTTGAAATTCAGTTTGGAATCCATTAGAATACCAAGGTCTACAAAAGAATCAACTAACTCTAGCTCAGTTCCTCTAATATTATATCTGACAAATCTTGGATTCGATCTAAAGAAACGCATGTGTCTGCATTTCCTTAGGTTGAGTTCCATACAATTCATGTCACACCAGCGTCCAAAACTATCTAAGTCATCCTGCAATGGATTCGAAAATTCTGGCCAAATATAAGAAAAAAATATTTTTACATCATCTGCATACATTAGAAGTCGAGAATTAATGATAGACCCCGGAAGGTCATTTATGAATAATAAGAAAAGAACCGGCCCTAGATGACTACCCTGAGGAACACCTGATGAAATCAGAATTGGTCTTGAATAAGAATTACCAAATTTTACAATCTGAGAGCGATTTGAAAGATACGAAGATATCCACTTCAAGAAGTTAGAGCTAAAACCTATACGATCTAATTTATATAACAAAAGTTCGTGATTCACTTTATCAAATGCCCTCCTTCACTTTATCAAAATCTGTATAGATGACATCAGTCTGATTACCCTGAAATTAAATCATAATATTTTAGAAATCTATAAACAATGATTATTTTTAATGAATTTGCTTTGCCACTGATGGGGCCAGTGACTTCCAAAGACGGATCGCGTTTAAAAAGTTAGTGTCATTCCGATATTAAATGTTGGTGCCGGTTGGGAATAAGCAATATTCTTCGATTGGTTCTTTGTTTGTTTTCAGATAGTTGCAAAAATATTCTGGCGTCTTGGTGTACATAAATAAGTTTGTGCACAATGTATCAAAGTTTTAATATTCCCCTGATACTTTTGGAAAAGGAAGCCTTTTTAACAGCATCCACTTATCCATAAAGATTATATAGCCCGTCATTATAGCGTCTCCTCCATGTATTTTCAACAATTCTAACTATTTTATTCTTTTTGGGCAAACATCTATTCACAAAACACAAGACATAGTGAACTGAGACATAGAAAAGGGATATCCCCAGCATTGGTCACACCTGGCACTGTTAAAAAAGACTGGCATATGGACAGACGTACTCAATTTGTCTTTTAATAATGGGGCAGCTTGCAAGACTGAAATTCCAATAAATCGAGTGTGCCATAGATTTAAATTTTTGTCGGAATCGGAATTAAAATCTGGAGTTTTTACATAATCCAAGCCGCAGTTGCTTATTTATCGGAATTGATAACCAAATTGAGATAAGAATTGGCGCCATGAAAGTGTATAGTGTTTTAATTTTAATTCCGATAATAATCCGATTCTATGACACCCCTGATTAATTGACTTCTGATAGTCTTTTCAGGCTGCATGCGAAATCAATCAATTTCTTAATTTTCTCTTTTAATAATAGAGCTGTTTTCAACTTTCTATATTGAGATTCCAATTAGAAATGGACACACATAGCATTAGATGTCAGATCCCATACAAATTTGACATTTGAAAATCGACCTTCTGATTTCTACAATTTTAATGGATATTTTGTACAAAATATCTTCACAGAATCCCCAACATGTAGATTTTGTTAACATATCCAAACATATCTAATGCTATGTGTGTCCATTTCTAATTGGAATCTCAATATAAACATAATGAAAACAGCTCTATTATCAAAAGAGAAAATTAAGTCTATTTTTATGGACGGGTTAGATTTCAAAATCTTTCCTCTCACACTTTTGAATTTTCAACTATAATATACAGCTGGAGGGAGAGGCAGAGGCAGTTGCAAACCCCCGAAATTGAAAAAAAATATCTTCATAAAATCCCGAACAAGTCAATTGGAAATTGGAATTTCAACAAAATAATCCTATTATTAAATAAAAGACAAATTGGACAGATTAAATTTCAAGATCTTCAACTTCACACTTTTGAATTTTCAACTATTCTACAGTTGCAGGGAAATAAGACAGCTGCAGACCCCAGAAATTGTAAAAAATATCTTCTTAAAATAGAGATTTGGTTCACATATCAAAACATAGTATAAGAGTGTGTCAATTTCCAATTGGAATTTGAACATAGCAAGCCGAAAAACAGTCCTATTATTAAATGAAAGACAAATTGAACAGGTTAAATCCAAAGATTTCCTCTTTCACACTTTTGAATCTTCAACAACAGTTGCCGACTCCATGGCCTGTTGGTAATAAGATTTCTAAATCTCAAGATTTTTCCTTTCACACTTTTGAATTTTCAACTATTTTCTACAGTTGGAGGGAGATAAGACAGCTGCAGACTCCAAAATGGCAATTCAATGGTTTGAGATTTAAGTGCGGGGCCACTGCCAGGTCTGAACCTGTTGGTAATAAGTTTTTTATTCGTTTTTTATTATTTATACAACCAGACTATTTTTAGAGGCTTCGTAAACGAACGAAAAGTGTGTCTCCTTGTTTAAGACTTTTCATTTTCATCTATAACAATTGTGCTGCTGTTGTCTTAGCCAGGGAAAGTCACTTCTGTACTTTGATGGATGGATGGATGGTTGGCAGAATGGCTGGATGGCAGGAGAAAGAAGTGTCTCATAGCCGTCTTTGCCATTAAAGTTTTATTTAATGCTTTTTCGCTCTTGATGTTCATTGTTGTGTATGACTGCTTGATTTTTAACGCTGTCGCTGTTGTTGATGTTGATGGTGTTGGCGCTGGAAAAACGGAATGTCTTTGTTGTTGCTGATACTTGTTCTTGTTTTTTCTGGCTGTTCATGTCCTTGTTCTTGGAATTACTTTTCTTTGTTTTCCTGTGTCAGCAGTGAGCAGTGTAGGATTATGAAAAGTTCAATACCATTTTAGAGCGTTGGCTAGAAAGGTTGTAGGTACACGTGGACGTGGACGTGGACATGGTATATATCCATACTTATGCTTATACTCATAACTAACATAAACCAAACACCCACGCAAACACATACACATTAGGGCGTACCTCAAAAAAAAAGTTCGCCGTACACCTTCGAATATGAAGTATTATTGAAAGGTAGTTTCAAAAAAAAAATTTTTATTTTTTTATGCCGAACGTAGGGGTCGCGCTTTTACATTTTTCTATATAACTTGTATTTATAAACGGATTTTAAAGTGTGATACATCGATGTTTTTGTCTCGACGAGGCCGATTTTTTTGTCTTTGAAGTCATTGAGCTCAAGCACCCCCTTCTGGTACTTACCCATCATTTCTCAGTTGCTACTACCCTAATGTACCACTCTAATAATCGAAAATTAAAGCTCGCATAAAATCATGAATCATGTTTGAGCTCAATGACTTCAAAGACAAAAAAATCGGACAAAAACATCGATGTATCACACTTTAAAATCCGTTTATAAATGCAGAAGTTATATAGAAAAATGTAAAAGCGCGACCCCTACGTTCGGCATAAAAAAATAAAAAAAATTTTTTTGAAACTACCTTTCAATAATACTTCATATTCGAAGGTGTACGGCGAACTTTTTTTTTTTTACTTGTAACCTGGTACGCTCTAATACACATGTACATATGAACAATAGAATTTATTTGTTCATACTTTTCATTCATCTTCTTTTTGTTGTTGTTGGTAGGTGAAAATGTGTGTAAGTAAAGAAAAGAAGAAAAATAAAAACAGTTGCCAGACTCATTGACGCCAAAATGTTCTATTTAATATTTTATTTAGCACAGACACACTCACACACACACACACCCAGACAGTTATAAGGACGAAGGATCCAGTAAACACACACTCCCATACTCACATTCAAACAGTACGTTCTGGAGCTCTATGGAGACTTTTGGGCGATGGTAGATGACAAACTAACACCCGCTCATGCTCATGCTTACTGGAACAACAAATATTTGTATATATGTATATTAGGCTGGGTCGCAGTCCACATAAATGGAAAAACTATTTTCAGTCATCGCACGAAAATAGAGTTTCGATTGTTTAATGATGGTTGGCAAAATATTTCGTTCCTAGATCAGGCCATCTGTGAGGTAAACGCTCCGGAAAAGACCCTTAAAAATTATGTTTTTCCCGTGGAATTTTTATACCCTCCATTTATACCCACCGTTTATTATACAGATCGACTTAGAATCACTTTTTGAATCGATTTATATGTCCGTCCGCCTGTCTGTCCATCTATTCTTGTAATCCGAGTACAGGTCGCAAAACCAAATGAAACTTTGCACAACGAAGTGTTTCGGGATAAGAACTAACACTATTTAATGTGAAGAAAATCGATTCAGATTTAGATATAGCTCCCATATAAAGTTTGCTCCCGATTTTACTTTTTCCGCTCTAGAAATCACATATTTCAACAGATTTTCTTCAAATTTGACAAAACGCTATATAAAGGGTGTCCCAAGAAGAACGCAATTTTTAAATCTGGCAACATTCGAAGTGTCATTGTTTGACATTTGAACAATTGTTATTGTTTGTTAGTAGAAGGTACGAGGTTAGTAAAAATGGAGCCAACTGACCATGGACAGCGAAGGGAGTTCGTTAATTGGGTATTGAAGAGACAACATGAAAATGCTGATTTTGCCGATAAAATCATCTTCAGTGACGAGGCCCATTTTCATCTTGATGGATTCGTCAATAGGCAGAATTGTCGCATTTGGGGTGCGGAAAGTCCTCGAGTGATTCACGAGAAGCAAATGCATCCTCAACGTGTCACTGTGTGGTGTGGTTTTTGGGCTGGAGGAATCATTGGACCTTCTTTTTTTATGAAAATGAGGCAGGTCAAGCGCAAACAGTCAATGGTGTACGGTATCGTGAAATGATAACCAGTTTTTTCTTGCCTAGAATTGAAGAAATGAATGTGGAGGGCATGTGGTTCCAACAAGACGGCGCCACATGTCATACAGCCAGAGAAACAATTCAATTGCTGCATCAGTCATTTCCCGGTCGTGTTATTTCGCGTTTTGGAGATCAGAATTGGCCGCCTAGATCGTGCGTGCGATTTAACACCATTAGATTTTTTTCTTTGGGGTTTTTTGAAGTCGATGGTTTACGCGATTAAGCCGACGACGACTCAAGCCTTAAAAGACGAAATTGGACGCTGCATTAATGAAATACCGCAGCATTCATGCAAAACGGTCATTGAAAATTCCATTAAAAGATCGCGTGCATGCCAGCCAAGCCATCCAAGCGGCGGCCATCTGCACGATATATTGTTCTATACATAACCTCATTCTGTCTACTTTACGATATAATAAAGTTTCACGATTTTTTCTTAAATATCTGTGTTTTATTTAAAATTAAAAAATTGCGCTCTTCTTGGGACACCCTTTATTTTAACTACAAACAGATCTGTTGAAAATGGGCCAGATCGGTTCATATTTATATATATAGTTCCCATACAAATGTCTACTCCGATTTGATTCTTTCCGCTCTAGAAACCACATATTTTAACAGATTTTCTTCAAATTTGTCAAAACAATTTAAATTTCAACTACAAACAGGTCTGGTGAAAATGGGCCAGATCGTTTCAGATCTATATATAGCTCCTCCGATTTGATTCTTTCCGCTCTAGAAACCACATATTTTAACAGATTTTCCCCAAAATTGGCAAAACATCTTATATTTCAACTAGAAACATCTATGGTAAAAATGGGTCAGATCGGTTCAGATTTGTATATAGCACCCATTCAAATTTCGCTGCCAATTTCAGTTTTTCCGCTCTAGAAACCACATACTTTAGCAGATCTTCTTCAAATTTAGGACTGTACCTTATAATTAAACTAGAAACATCTGTGGTAAAAATGGGTCAGATCGGTTCAGATTTATATATAGCTCCCATACAAATTTCGCTCCCGATTTCAGTTTTTCCGCTCTAGAAACCACATATTTGATCAGATTGTCTTAAAATTTGGCAAAACATCTTATACTTAAACTAGGATCACATATGGTGAAAATAGGTCAGATCGGTTCAGATTTATATATAGCTTCCAAACAAATTTCACTTCCGATTTGACTTTTTTGCACTCTATAAACCACATATTTTAGCCGATTTTCTTCAAATCTTGCAAAATACCTTATATTTCAACTGGAAACATCCATGATGAAAATGGGTCAGTTCGGTTCAGATTTATATATGACCACGTATTTTCACCGAATTTCTTCAAATTTAGTTATACTTGAACTGGAATTGGAACCTATTGTGAAAGTTGGTCACTTCCTTCCATTTTTGGACATAGCCCCGATACAAATATTCTTCTCGATTTGACAAATTGAGTCAGGTCATATCAGCCTATAATTAGGAAACATACAAAAATCCTTCCCGTTTTCACTATTTTCCGAATTGAATTGTATTCGGATAGAAAGTGGAGGGTATCTTAAGGGCCGACTTTAGACTTTCCTTACTTGTTTTATGTTGTATTTTTGTCCATTTTTTTTCTAAATTAGATCTTTAAATATAAATTTAGATTATTGGTCGAATTATTGGAAGTCTGAGATCACTTAAAAACAAGGTCCCAAGATCTGACCATATTTTTGTATAGAGGCGAGTTAAAGTTTAAAAATCGATTTTCGTTTCAATTGGCTCAAAATTGAAAATTAGAAGAAATTTAGAAAAAATCGAAAAAAAAAATCGATGACTTTTTAGTTATCGATAACTGGTAATAATCGATAACATTCATAGTTTCAGATGCCTGCCTATAGAGGTGCTGAATTATTAAATGACTGTAACAATGTGCTGTGCTGTAACATTTTGCACATTGGACTCTCCCCTAGAGTGGTGGGAGCAAATTGTATAAAAATTATTTAAAATTATATAAAATAAAATATATAAAAAATATAAATTTTATAAAAATTAAATCATAAAAGGAAGTCTATCAACTTTTCCCCTTAAGGAGTTGATATAGGGGACAGATTTGGGGAAAATGTTGAGTAGAAAAAATTAATGGGGACAGTCTTACATGTCTGCCCTCTAGGGGTGACTCGGTTGCAGATTTGGACCTTTCTTTCATAAAAATAAAAAAAGGGGCTTTCAAATAAAATTAAAATACAATCTTCTTTAATAATTTTCAATATATTTTGCCTGAAAAGATATTTTAAAGAAGTAAAAAATTGATGAACTTTTTTTTAATATTAATTTTTTTTTTTTTTTCAAAAAATTTTAATTTTTTTTTTTCAAAAAATTTTATTTTTTTTCAAAAAAGTTTTATTTTTTTTTTCAAATAATTTTATTTTTTTTTTCAAAAAATTTTAATTTTTGGTTGGAAAAATTTATTTTTAATTTTTTATTATTTTATTAGTAGCTGCATCCAATACCTTTCGAATGATGCCTAAATGATGAACATCGGAGGGAAATTGACGCCGCAGCGCTAATTTTTGTAAAAGAAGAGTTTCTAAATTTTGGCTCTGCATTAAATAATTTTACAAAAATCAGTAGCGCCATTTTTCGTTCGATATTCATCACTTAGGCATCATTCGAAAGCTATTGAATCCTTCTATTTATTTTTTGTAACACCTTTTACAAAATGTTTGTAAAAAGAGTTTGGAAATTTTGTCTCTGAAAACCATCGCTTTAAATTATTTCACAAAAATGGATGAATGAATGACGTCATTTTTCGTTCAATGTTCATCATTTAGGCATATTGAGTCCTTCTATTTATTTTTTACAAAATCTTTCCAAGAGATATGAGCTTTTAGCTGAGCTAAGACAAGAACACAAATTTTTATTTAAAGTGCTATCAAATAAAATTGAAATGCAATTTTTTTAAATAATTTTCAATATATTTTGCCTGAAAAGATATTTTAAAGAAGTAAAAATTGAAGAAAATTTTTTTACAAAAAATTTTGATATTTTTTTGTTGAAAAAATTTTTTGAGATAAAATTTATTTTTTAAATTTTTATTATTTTATTAATAAATAGCTGCATCCAATACCTTTCGAATGATGCCTAAATGATGAATATCGGAATGAAATTGACACCTCAGTGCTCATTTTTGTAAAATGAGTTTGGAAAGTTTGGCTCTTAAATACATCGCGTGCTTTAAATTATTTCACAAAAATGGAGTCAGTGACGTCATTTTTCATCCTATATTCATCATTTTGACATCATTCGAAAGGTATTGAGTCCTTCTATTTGTTTTTTTATAACACCTTTTAGAAAACGTTTCCAAAAGATATGAGTTTTTAGCTGTCACCTTGAAAACTCAAAAAAAATCTATATAAACGTCCAATAATACAAGACAGTAATTCTAAGACAAAAATTAAAATTTAAGAATTTATATTTAAAGTGCTTTCAGATAAAATTAAAATATAATATGTTTTAAATAAATTTTAATATATTTTGCTGAAAATATAATTTTTTAATTTTAATTTTTTTTTTGCTGAAAAATTTTTTGACATAAAATTGGCATCATTGAGTCCTTCTATTTAATTTTCTCCTCTTACAAAATGTTTCCAAGAAATATAAGTATTTAAATGTCACTTTGAAAACCCACAAAAATCTATATAAAAGTCTCATAATACGACCAATGATTTATTCTCGGACAAGAATAAAAATTTATATTTAAAGTGATTTCAAATAAAATTGAAATTCAATTTTTTGTAAATAATTTTCAATATTTTTTTTCCTGAAAAGATATATTAAAGAAGTAAAACTTGATGAACATTTTTTACAAAAAAATAATATTTTTTTGTTGAAAATTTTTTTTGAGAAAAAATTTATTTTTAAAATTTTTATATAATTTTTTATTAGTAAAATGCTTTCAAATAAAATTAAAATACATTTTTTAAATAATTGTCAATATATTTTGCCTAAAAGAAGTAAAAATTGATGAACATTTTTTACAAAAATTTTTATCATTTTTTTTGTTGAAAAAATTGTTTTAGATAAAATTTATTTTTAAAATTTTTATAGATTATTTTATTAGATGACAAAATCTATTTTGCAAAAAATGTCCAATATCTTTATCATGATGAACATTTTTTTTACCAAAAAAATTTAATATTTTTGTTGAAAACATTTTTTGAGATAAAATTTATTTTTATATAATTTTTTATTAGGTAAAGTGCTTTCAAAGTGCTTTATTAGGTAACAAAATCTATTTTGCAAAAAATGTCCAATATCTTCATCATGATGAACATTTTTTTTTACCAAACAAATTTAATATTTTTTTGTTGAAAACATTTTTTGAGATAAAATTTATTTTTATATAATTTTTTATTAGGTAAAGTGCTTTCAAAGTGCTTTATTAGGTAACAAAATCTATTTTGCAAAAAATGTCCAATATCTTTATCATGATGAACATTTTTTTTACCAAACAAATTTAATATTTTTTTGTTGAAAACATTTTTTGAGATAAAATTTATTTTTATATAATTTTTTATTAGGTAAAGTGCTTTCAATTAAAATTAAAATATATATATTTTTTAATTTTCAATATATTTTGCCTGAAAAGATATTTTAAAGAAGTTAAAAATTTAACATTTTTTTTTACAAAAAAAAAAAATAATATTTTTTTGTTGAAATAATTTTTTGAGATAAAATAAAAAATAAAATTTATTTTTAAAATTTTTATATAATTTTTTATTAGGTAACAAAATCTATTCTGCAAGAAATGTCCAATATCTTTCACACATCGATAGATATGACTACATGAATGAACCTTCTTCCTACAAATTATGAAAATTTTCAAAGTTGCAGGTTGCCCAGTTTTCAAATATTTAAAAAAGTAATTTCGTCTAACATAAGATATCGTCCAATAATACGACCAAAGACAAAAATTAATATTTAAAGTGCTTTCAAATAAAATTAAAATAATTTTTTTTAAATAAATTTTGCCTGAAAAGATATTTAAAACAAAGATATTTTAAAAGATATGAACATTTTTTTTACAAAAAATAATATTTTTTTTGAAAACATTTTTTGAGATAAAATTTTTTTTAAATTTTTATATAATTTTTGTATTAGGTAACAAAATTTATGAGTTATTCTAAGACAAAAATAAAAATTAATATTTAAAGTGTTAAAATAATTTGTTTACTAATTTTCAGTATATTTTGCCTGAAAAGACATTTTAAAGAAGAAAAAATTAATGATTTTTGTTTTTACAAAAAATTTTAATATTTTATTTGTTAAAAAAAATGTTTGAGATAAAATTAATTTTTAAAAATTTTATATAATTTTTCATTAGTTAAAAAAATCTATCCTGCAAAAAATGTCCAATATGACTGCATGAATGAGCCTTCCTCCCCAAATTAATGAAAAATTTCAAAGCTGCAGGTTTGCCACAGTTTTCAAATATTTAAAAAATATTAAAAAAGCTGAAAAATTTTCACCAAAAGAGTGCTTCCGAGGGTCTAATGCAACATGATTTTTAGAGGTGTTTTCAGGAGATGGCTTGATCCAGCGTCGAAATATTTTGCAGACCATCATTTTCGTGACCCATCCTAATGTATATGTGCACATACTTACATACGCTAGTGCTTGAGTGTTGTTCAGACATAAACGTCAATTCCCTTATTGCGAATCCTGATGTTGTTAACATATTTAATGTTGTTCGTCTTCTTCGGCTGCTTCATTTTCTTTTTCCCCAACATCGTCATCAACATCATCATCTCGTTTTATTTGTTATTCGGAATTTGCTTTTGATTTCATTGGAGAGTGTCCCACAGGGATGAGGAGGAGGGAGGGAGGGGGGAAATAATGATGGATTTGTTCTCACTCCTCGGCCTGCCTCCTCATCCTGTCATGGGAAGAAGCGTTAGCATCCAAACGAAATTAGTTGAGAGAGATTGAAAGTATTCAAATATCGACACTAGCTTTTTTGGGACTTTTATTCTTGGATTGATCTGCCAATAGATTTACAATAGTCGTGTTTTTTTTTACCTCTAACGACTTTCCCGCTTATCTATATTTGTTCGATAAATTGTCAGGATTTTGAAATATCGAATAAAGTAAAACGATGGATTTTTAGCTCTTTGGATCAGAGCACCTAAAGGTATGCTTTGGCGATCGAAGCCTTAAAGTATACTATAAATTGTATAATTATCTTAAAGTATATTATAAATTGTTTGTATATTATAATTATTTGTTCGATAAACTGTACGGATTTTAGCATTTCAAAAGCTGATGTTGGATGGAAATAAAATTATGGATTTTTAGCTCTTTGGTTCAGAGCACCTAAAACTATGCTTTGGCGATCAAAGCCTTAAAGTATACTACAAATTGTATACTTATCTGAATTTGTTCGATAAATTGTCAGGATTTTAATATTTCAAAAACAGATTTTGGATAAAAATAAAAATTGGGTTTTCCGATCATTGGGTCAGAGCACCTAAAACTATGCTTTAGCGATCAAAGCCTTAAAGTATGCTATAAATTGTATACTTATCTATACTTGTTCGATAAATTTATAGGATTTTAGTATTTCAAAAGCAGTTTTTGAATACAAATAAAAATCGGATTTTAGCATCATGAGTCAGAGCGCCTAAAACTATGCTTTGGCGATTGAAGCCTAAAAGTATACTATAATTTGTATACTTATCTGTATTTGTTCGATAAATTTAAGATTTTAGTAAAGAGTGATTTTTTTGAGGTTAGGATTTTCATGCATTAGTATTTGACAGATCACGTGGGATTTCAGACATGGTGTCAAAGAGAAAGATGCTCAGTATGCTTTGACATTTCATCATGAATAGACTTACTAACGAGCAACGCTTGCAAATCATTGAATTTTATTATCAAAATGCGTGCTCTGTTAAGAAAGTTCAGAAAGAAAGAAATTGTGTTCAGCGACGAAGCTCATTTTTGGCTCAATGGGTACGTAAATAGGCAGAATTGTCGATTTTGGAGTGAATATCAGCCAGAAGCATTGCAAGAGCTACCAATGCATCCAGAAAAAGTCACAGTTTGGTGCGGTTTATGGGCTGGTGGCATCATTGGACCGTACTTCTTCAAAGATGATGCGAATCGTAACGTAACTGTGAATGGTGAGCGCTACCGTGAGATGATATCCAACTTTTTTTTGCCCAAAATGGAAGAACTGAACTTGGTTGACATGTGGTTTCAACAAGATGGCGCTACATGCCACACAGCTCGCGATTCTATGGCCATTTTGAGGGAAAACTTCGGAGAACAATTCATCTCAAGAAATGGACCGGTAAGTTGGCCACCAAGATCATGCGATTTGACGCCTTTAGACTATTTTTTGTGGGGCTACGTCAAGTCTAAAGTCTACAGAAATAAGCCAGCAACTATTCCAGCTTTGGAAGACAACATTTCCGAAGAAATTCGGGCTATTCCGGCCGAAATGCTCGAAAAAGTTGCCCAAAATTGGACTTTCCGAATGGACCACCTAAGACGCAGCCGCGGTCAACATTTAAATGAAATTATCTTCAAAAAGTAAATGTCATGGACCAATCTAACGTTTCAAATAAAGAACCGATGAGATTTTGCAAATTTTATGCGTTTTTTTTAAAAAAAAAAAGTTATCAAGCTCTTAAAAAATCAAAAGCAGGTTTTGGATGCAAATAAAACGATGGATTTTTAGCTCTTTGGGTCAGCACCTAAAACTATGCTTTAAAGATCAAACCCTTAAGTTTACTATACATTCAGCAGCGTAATTACTGTTTTATTTATAGACATCTGTTTCCTTTAGCTTGTTTGTAGTGGTTGTTGTAAAATGCATTTCCCTTGTTTTTTTTTGTTCCAACTTCATTCCATTGCCATGACGTTAGCCATCATCATGTAGGCTGGCTGACGATGATGATGCTGATGAACAGAACATCCACATCCATATCCATCCAGTTAGACGCCTTTAGAAACCTGTTTATTGCTCTCCCTTTCTTCTTCAGTTTCCTCAGAATTCCGTGGGAGAACATGTGATTCTTTGCATGATTTCCATTATTGGTGTTGTTCATTTTCTCCTGGTTTTTTTCTCGAAAACAAGAAAAACTAAAACAAAACAGAAAATATCCTTTCACAAAAAAAAAACAACAACCACCTTGTGAACATTATTTCATTACACCACTTTTGTTGTTGTTGTGGTTTTTGTTCTCGGTGCTATTGTTGTTGTTGTCGTTGTTATGTGTATTTGTTTTGTGTCTACTGACGTCAGAATTAAGTGGAGGCGGTTGGAATAAAGGATTTGTTGATGTCTTCCTTCGTTCTCTCCCGGCAACAACAGCAACAGCGAGACTCCCCACCATTCTATTCGCAACAACTGTGCTAGCGACAAAGACAATAAAACGGAAGACTGGATTTGAAGGGATTTCTGGTTTCACAAATGAATTATTATGGGATTCATAACAACTTTGGAAAAGGATTTCAGCCTCAAATCACAGCGAAGACGAAGCCGTAACTTTTTTTGACGTGGAAAAACTTTTTTGACGGTTGTGCTTGCGATGAAAAAGAACCACGAAAAAAGCATAATAGACTGAAAAGGAAATGCATAAAACATATATGCTTAAATAGATCAAAATTATGAAAGTCTGAGATCACTTGAAAACAGGGACGAACGTAGCTAGACCGGGGGGACAGGGGCGATATCTGAGGCCCCAAAGTGTGAACTTATTTTTGGATAGAGGACTTCAAAATAAGAAGAAAATTGTGTGGCATCGGACGTAAAAGTTTGAAAAAATCGATTTTCGTTCCAATGGGCTCAATATCGAAAATTATAAATTCAGTTCAGTAAGTTATCCGAGATCCCAAGATGTTAACATATTTTTCGATTGAGGATTTCAAAATAATAATAAAATTTGGTGAGCATATTATCGATATTTCGCTTAGTTTTCGAGTTATCGGGCGTAAAAGTTTGAAAAAAAAATCGTTTTTCGTTCCAATGGGCTCAAAATCGAAAATTAGGAGAAAAAAATCAAAAAAAAAAGTTCGATGACTTTTTAGTAATCGATATCTAGCTTAGTTTTCGAGTTATCGGACGTAAAAGTTTGAAAAAATCGTTTTTCGTTCCAATGGGCTCAAAATCGGAAATTAAAAGAAAAAAATCGAAAAAAACACAGTTCAGTATGTTATCCGCATATTATCGATATCTCGCACAGTTTTCGAGTTATCGGACGTAGAAAAAATCGATTTCGCTCCAATGGGCTCAAAATTGAAAATTAGAAGAAAAAATCGAAAAAAAAAACAGTTCAGTACGTTATTCGAGGCCCCAAGATGAGAACATATTTTTCGATAGAGGATTTCAAAATAAGAAGAAATTTTGGTGGGCATATTGTCGATATATCGCTTACTTTTCGAGTTATCGGGCGTAAAAGTTTGAAAAAAAATCGATTTTCCTTCCAATGACTTCGAAATCGGTAATTAGAAGAAAAAATTGAAAAACAGTTCGATGACTTTTTAGTTATCGATAACTGTCTTAATAATCGATATCTCGCTTAGTTTTCGAGTTATCGGTTGTAAAAGTTTGAAAAAATCGATTTTCTTTCCAATGGGCTCAAAATCGAAAATTAGAAGAAAAAAATCGGAAAAAACTTTTTAGTTATCGATAACTGTTTTAGTAATCGATAACATCCATAGCCACTGACGAGGCGTTGAATTGAAAGATGACTATAACAATGTGCTGTGGGTGGGGGAAAAATTAATGGGAGTCAGTCTTACACGTCTCCCCTCTAGGGGCCACTGCTGGGCAGCTTTGAGCCTTTCGTTCATAAACAATTATAAAAAAAAATAAAAAAAATGGCCACCTTAAGGGTTGAAAATGGGGAGTGGGTATTTTCTAAGGAAATATTGGGGGTTGGTCATACATTTGACTCCATTAGGTGCCTCCTTGGGGCAGTTAGAGAGATGAGAACAAATTTTATAAAAATGTAATTATTGTATGGGAGCCCCCTTAAAGAGTGGTGATAGGGGGTAGGAATGTTTGAGGAAAATGTTGTGGAGGGAAAATTATTGGCGGACAGTCTTACATGTCTACCCTCTAGGGGTGACTCGGGGGCAGTTTTGGACATTTCTTTCATAAAAAAATATAAAAAATAAAAAGTTTGTATGGGGACCAGCTTAAGGGTTGAAGATAGAGGGTAGGTACATACATATGTTTTTTTTGTAAAAAAAATAATTTTTGTATGGGAGCTCCCTAAAGGAGTGGTGATAGGAGGTAAGTTGTTTGGGGAAAATGTTGTGGAGGGAAAATTATTGGCGGACAGTCTTACATGTCTACCCTCTAGGGGTGACCCGGGGAAAGTTTTGGGCCTATCTTTTCTAGAAAATTTAAAAATTAAAAAAATCTATGCGGCCACCTTAAGGGCTGAATATGGAGGGTAGGTATGTTCTGAGAAAATATTAGGGCTGAACAAATATTGGGGCAGTTAGAGCGATGGGAGAAATTTTTACAAAAATTTAAATTTGTATGGTAGCCCCCTTAAGGAGTTGTGATAGGGGGTATGTGTGTTCGGAAAAAATGTTAGGGAGGGAAAATGAATGGAGGTTGGTCATACATTTAACCCAGCTAGGGGCGACTCCGAGGCAGTTTTGGGTCTTTCTTACATAAAATAATATAAAAATTAAAAAATGTGTGGGGTCCGGTGGGAGCAAAATTTATAAGAAATTAATTTTTGTATGAGAGTCCCTTCAAGGAGTGGGATTTTAGTATTTCAAAAGCAGATTTTGGATTAAAATAAAAATTGGATTTTCGGATCATTGGGTCAAAACTATGCTTTGGTGATCAAAGCCTTAAAGTATACTATAAATTGTGTACTTATCTATATTTTTCGATAAGTTGTCAGGATTTTAGTATTTCAAAAGCTGATTTTGGATGCAAAAAAATCGGATTTTTAGCATCATGAGTCAGAGCGCCTAAAACTATGCTTTGGCGATTGAAGCCTAAAAGTATACTATAATTTGTATACTTATCTGTATTTGTTCGAGTTTTTTGTTAGGATTTTAGTATTTTAGAAGCAGTCCCTTTAAGGAGTGGGGATAGGGGTATGTGTGTTCGAACAAAATGTTGAGGAGGGAAAATTAATGGGGGTTGGGGCGACTCCGAGGTAGTTTTGGGGCTTTTTTTGTGATTTTACCCATTTTCCCGCACCTTTGACACTGATGAGCACCCATTTACACTCAGCATCTTAGTTATACAGTATTTAAGACTGGATAACTGAGCTGCGATAACAAAAACCTAAAAAATATCAAAATTTCACTCAAAATAAAAAAATCTTTTTTAAAATTGTGGCCAACAGCAATATCAATATCAAATTTATAAAAAATAAATAAATAAAATTTTGGACTTAGCCTGGATAAGTCAAAATTACGGTTATCGAGGCTAAGTCCAAAAAAGTCAACACAAAATTTTTTTTTTTTTGAAAAATTGTTTTGATACATATAAAGGGTGTTTTTTATTGAGGTATAGAACTTCGAATTGAAATAAAACACGTTTTAATGTCCATCAATTTGGCTTTATTGGAAGGATAATTTTATGCCATTAATGTTTAAATATGATTTCGGGCATGTGGCCGCCGCGGCTGGCTCGAATAAAGCCAATTCTACAGGTCCAATTTTCAACCACTTTTTCGTTGATGGACAAAGCTCCAATTGCTGTGCACGGTGGCGAATCGATTCATTCGGGTCCTCTTCAACACTTTGCTCTACAGCGGCAATTGTTTCTTCGGTGCGCACTGTTCGACGTCTCTGCGGATGCGTATTATCACATAGAGTAAACGTAGTGCGAAAACGATCCATGGTTAACCGAATTAGTTGCTCTGATGGACGATTATGTCGACCATAAAATGGACGGAGCTTGCGGTGAACTTCGAGAACTGAACCATTACTTTCGAAATAAATTTGCACGATTTGCAAGCGTTGTTCTTTTGTCAACCTGTTCATGATGAAATGGCAAACCAAACTAAATATTAATCACTTGACAGCTGACAAAATGGCCGCCACTTAAAAAAGTGATGCCAACTTAAAGTTCTATACCCCAATAAAAAACACCCTTTATTTATATTGTAGTTGGCGACAATGTGAACAAATATTTTTTGTTTATTTTGAGCAAAAATACAATTTTTATTAACGTTTTTGTGATCGCAACTTGTTATCCCTGACTAATACAGGGTTTTCCAACAAGAGGTGTTATTTTGGTATTCAAAAAAAAAATCCGTTTTTTGAGATAAATGATCGGATGTTAATTTCATAATAAAGAGGAAGGTATGCCCTTAATAACACTGTGCAACATTTTTGAAGTCATTTCAAAATAACCATATACGGACACCGCTACATGATAAAAGACCAAAAAAAAAAAGACCCGTGTTTTTTTTTCCCCAAAGTCATGCACTTTTTTTTTATGGGCCCCCAGAGATTTGAGGCCTCGGTGTAATTTTTGGAAAAAAGTGATCATATTCTCAGGCTCATATCTTGCAAACCGTTCGGAATTTTGATTTACTCTCTGAGGCAAAGTTCTACAACTTTGTAGTTTATTGAGATCTTAGGTACATTTTTGTAGTTGATTGTTTCCCTGAATTTTCAACGGTTTGCTACCTATGGACCTGAACAGGGGAAAAAAGGTTAAAAAAATCGATTTTTTTTAAGTTTTTTGCGATTTTGACCTTGAAGATGAAGTTTTTTTGATTTTATATGTTCACAATTTTTGTTCTTTATGACAAGAGCTAGAACTTTGCCTCAGAGAGTAAATCAAAATTCCGAACGGTTTGCAAGATATGAGCCTGAGAATATGATCACTTTTTTCCAAAAATTACACCGAGGCCTCAAATCTCTGGGGGCCCATAAAAAAAAAGTGCATGACTTTGGGGAAAAAAACACGGGTCTTTTTTTTTTGGTCTTTTATCATGTAGCGGTGTCCGTATATGGTTATTTTTTTTCGTGTTGCACTGTGTAATGAAAAACAACATCAGCCAAATGGCCACCACGACCACGTTTACAGGCGTAGACCTTATCTTTCACGTGGCCCCAAAGGAAGAAGTCGCAAAGAGTTAAATCACAAGATCTCGGTGGCCAGTTGTGATCACCTCTTCGAGAGATAACACGGTCCGGAAACTTTTCCCATAAAAGAGCAATGGTTTCGTTGCTTGTGTGGCACATAGCGCCGTCTTGTTGAAAGTAAACGTTGTCCAGATCAATACCATCCAACTCCGACCATAAAAAAATCATTAATCATATCTCTATAGCGCAATCCATTCACCGTAACTGTTGATCCAACCACATTTTCGAAAAAGTAAGGTCCAATGACCCCGCCGGACCATAAACCGCACCAAACAGTCACACGATGAGGATGGAGAGGCTTCTCAACAATAACTCTTGGGTTTTCCGAGACCCAGATGCGACAATTTTGCTTGTTGGCGTAGCCACCGAGGTGGAAATGGGCCTCATCAGTCAAGATGATTTTTCGATGGAATTTCGGAACATTTTCATTCATGAATTTTAATAATTTCAATGCGTTGTTGAAGCGTGTATCGTTCAATTTTTAGTAATGGCGTAGTCTCTATTTGTCAAATGTCAAAGAATAAAAGCTTCAAAAGTGACAGCTACCGAAATACCGGCTGATTCCAAATAACACCTCTTGTTTGAAAACTCTGTATAACTAATAACCTAACTAATTATAGTATAACAGGGATAATTTATTTTCCTATAAAAACGTATGTTTTTCATTGTTGTTGTTCTTGTTGTTTTTTTTCTGTTTTTTTTTTGTAAAAATCTACTATATTTTAAATTTTACTTTTAAATAATTTCTTTTTTTTGCTTTTTTAATTTATTTTTTTTGCTCTGAAATACCCTAACTAATTATAGTATATCGGGGATAATTGAGTTTCCTATAAAAACATATGTTTTTCAGTGTTGTTGTTGTTTAATATTGTCACTTTGATTATTATTTATATTTATATTTTAAATTTTACTTTTAAATAATTGTTGTTGTTTAATCTTGTCACTTTGATTATTATTTATATTTATATTTTAAATTTTACTTTTAAATAATTTCTTTTTTGCTAATTATAGTATATCGAGGATAATTGAGTTTCCTATAAAAACATATGTTTTTCAGTGTTGTTGTTGTTTAATCTTGTCACTTTGAATATTATTTATATTTATATTTTAAATTTTACTTTTAAATAATTTATTTTTTTGTTTTTTTTTTTAATTTATTTTTTTGCTCTGAAATACCCTAACTAATTATAGTATATCGGGGACAATTGAGTTTCCTATAAAAACATATGTTTTTCAGTGTTGTTGCTCTTGTTGCTTTTTCTGTTTTTTTGGTAATAAATCTACTGTATTTTATATTTAGCTTTTAAATAATTTCTTTTTTTATTTTTATTTTTTAATTTATTTATTTTTTTTGCTCTAAAATACCCTAACTAATTATCAGTGTTGTTGTTGTTTAATCCTGTCACTTTGATTCTTATTTATATTTTAAATTTTACTTTTAAATAATTTCTTTTTATTTTTTAATTTATTTTTTGCTCTGAAATACCCTAACTAATTATAGTATATCGGGGATAATTGAGTTTCCTATAAAAGCATATGTTTTTCAGTGTTGTTGCTTTTTCTGTTGTTTGGTAATAAATCTACTGTATTTTAAATTTAGCTTTTAAATAATTTCTTTTTATTTTTTTTAATTTATTTTTTGCTCTGAAATACCCTAACTAATTATAGTATATCGGGGATAATTGAGTTTCCTATAAAAACATATGTTTTTCAGTGTTGTTGTTGTTTAATCTTGTCACTTTGATTATTCTATTCTGCATAATATGTCAGGTTTTTCGGACTCTCTTTGGTAATGCGGCTACTAAAGGACTCAGCATTCTCTCTCTCTCTCGCTCTGTCACTGTCTCTATATGTGCCTGCCTGCCTGCATGTGTGTGTCATTTTAATAACAAGGGGGTGTTTTCTCTCCGTTAACTATTGTTGTTGTTGCTGTGTTGCTTGCTCCCCCATTGTCCGTTCACAGTGTGGTGTTGTTGTGACAATTAGCAAAACCAAAACATCCGAATTGCGCATGCACGTGCTCATTCACACAATTCACAGATACCCACCAAAAGAAGAACAACAGAGAATGTGGAGCACACAACGGCACAGTACATATGGCTGCCGCAGAGCCAAAGAGAGCGAGAGCGCCTACAGGAAACTGGGTGGAAATATTTTTGCTCAGAGCGGCGGGTTATTTTCATTTCAGTGCGACCGACCAGCAGTGAACAGACAGTGAAAAAAGTGTCAGGCGACGTCGACGAATGCAGTTTTGAGTCGTGCGCTGTTATGTTCGGTTATAAAAACGGTGAAGAAACACACAAAATATATTTTTTATTTATAAAATAAAAACACAACACACACACTACACAGAGTGAAAAACCCCCCAAACAAACACTCGCACACACACACAAACTCGGCGGAAGTGAATAAGAGTGTAACGAAAAGTTAAAACGAAAATTTGTGGTGCTTTAAGTTAAAGAAGAATCTAAAGAATCGAAAAAGGTGATCTATTTTATAAAACCCTCTAGATAGAATATATGTAAATAAAAACCAACAAAAAAGAAAAGAAAACAAAATGAAATGAAAAACAAGCCAAGCTCCAAAGAAAAAAAAAAAAACGGGAACAAAATCAGGAGTTGTGTTGTATAAACGAAAAGAAAAAGAAAAATTTGTGAAATTCGTTCGTTCGTTCGCTGGTGGAAAATTCCTTATGCTGCGCTCTTACTGTGTGCGGAGAAGAAAAACTCCACCAACTCCCTTAGTCGGGGTGGCCCTGTCTTCGGGTGGTTGGGAATTTTGCTTAGATTTGTGAAAACTAAAAGAAAACATTTTCTCTGCTGACCACGTAATTAATTTAAATAGGCGATATAAACGTATTATATTAACGTAACGCCAGCACGTGATTTCGTTTCTTCTTTCTTTGTGCAAATTTCAACTGGAGGATTTTTTTCTCGGTTTCTCTTTTGCTTTGCCAGCGACCGCAAGCCAAAGAAAACTCAAACAAATCCCACACCACGACGACGACTTAGTCAGCCAAACAGCCAGCCAGCCTGGCCATTAAAAATATGTTAATTTCATCTAACATTTTATCCATTTTCCAGCTAACTTTGTATTCGTTTAAAGAGAAAATAAATAAAAAAACGTTGACAACCCTATAGTTGAACTGCCAGTATTATGGGTTTGTGTTGTCGTTTGTCCAGCGGAAACGGAAATGTGAGTTAACATACATATGTACATACATACATGTATGTGCATATGTGGTGGTTGTATGACCCACCTTAAATTACACTGAGCTGTGGGTACATTTGTCCTCGTTCATTGCTTTTTTCAATTTGAAATTAAAGGTTTTTTTGAAATCGCTCTTTAAGGCTTCATCATATGCTGCCATGCCATGCCATTGTTTCCTTGTTGACCCAATTTTTTTTTCGAAGCGCCTACTCGGTCAGGGTCGTTTAATGGTTTTGAAGTTTATATTAATGCATTTCTTTGAATGTGAATGTGAATTTTCAATTTTCAACAATATAGACTCGATATATAGGGGGACCATAAGTAGGCCTTGTAACAGTGTAATTTTTTTTCACCCTCGACGAAAGTGTAAAAAAGGAAAAACCAAACAAAGAGTTTAGTTGCAACATATGCCGAAGAAGTAGAAGGATTCTGGATTCCATAGTAAGTTAATGCTTTGAAGACCCTAGAAAGTGGATATAGATATAAAAGGCTGTTTTTCTTTAAGCCGGGATAACAGGCTACCATAACATAAGCGTTAATAAAGAGTTAATTTTCAATTAAAAAAAAATAATTTAAATAAAATACAATTAAATTAATTTTTAATTTATTTATTAATTTTATTAATTTTGTTTTAAATAAAAAATTATATTTTTATTTTTTAGAATTTTCCTAGGTGGACTTTTAAGATCACATATTGTATGCAAATAAAAGATTATTTATTCCATATTTTAATGATTGATTTGTATAATAAAAATGGTACAGCACGACAAATAACATTTTAATTATTTTTAGTAAAAATATAACGAAATATTAAATATTCAAATACAAAAAAATCATCCCTGAAGATGTTGGAAAATACCCACGAAACATAGGATGTAAAATATGGAATAAATAATTTTTTATTTACAAACAATAGCGGAGCTTAAAAGCCCATCTAGGAAAATTCTAGAAATTAAAAATATAATTCTTTATTAAAAAAATTAATAAAATTAATAATTAAAAAAAATAATTTAATTATTTATAATAATTAATAAAAATAAAACTAAACCAAAGGTCGATAAATAAGTCTTATTATAAAAAAATATATTTTCATATTGTCGCCAACAACTACAATATAAATATTTGAATCAAAACAAATTTTCAAAAAAAAACATGTTTTATTCACCTTTTTGTACTTAAGAAAATAACTTAATAAAAATAACTATAAATTCAACTCACACTGTATAATTTTCCAGGCCAAGTCCAAAATTTTTAATTTTAACACAAAATTATTTTTTCAAAATTTAAAAAAATATTTTTTTTATTTTGATTGAAATGATTTTTGATTTTTTACTCAAAACAAAAATATTTGAAACAATACAAATTTAAAAAAAAATGTGTCGACTTTTCAGCTTCGATAACCATAAATTCAACTTACACTGAATAATTATCCAGGCCAAGTCCAAAAATTTTAACATACAATTATTTTTTCAAAATTTGTTTTCATTTACATTAAATTATTGCTATTGGCTACAATTTACAAAAAAAATATTTTGAGTGAAATTTTAACTCTTTAGTGCTGTTTTTCTTCAAATCGGGGTAATAAGCGGTAAAAATGCTATTTTTTAAATTTTTTTAATAAAAAAAATATATTTTTTTCACCTTGTCGCCAACAACTACGATATAAATATTTGAATCAAAACTAATTTCCCAAAAAAAAATATTTATATATTACTTTTTTGGGCGTAGCTTCAGTAACTATAAATTAAACTTACACTGGATAATTATCCAGGCCAAGTCCAAAAATTTTAGCACAAAATTATTTTTTCAAAATTGATATTGCTGTTGGCGATAATTAAAAAAATAATTTAATTTATTTTGATTGAAATTTGAACTCTTTAAGACTGTTTTACTTCAAGCAGGGATAATAAGTTGCGGTAACAAATAAAATATTAATAAAAATTTAATTTTTTGCTCAAATTAAATTTTTGTATCAAGACAAATTTTCAAAAAAAAAAGTTATTGTTTTGACTTTTTTGGACTTAGCCTCGATAACTATAAATTTGACTTACCAGGCCAAGTACAAAATTTTTAACATACAATTATTTCTTCAAAGTTTGTATTTATGCACACATTGATATTGCTTTTGGCGACAATTTAAAAAAATATTTTTTTTATTTTGAGTCTTAAATGTTATTTTTCCGAAAGAAAAATTTAACAAGATATTTTGTAAAGAAGCCATTTTACTTTGGATTAAAAACCTGTGTTGACTGAAGTTGTTATTCCATAACAGGATTGTAAGTCGGGATAATATGTTGTGATAACAACAACGTTTATAAAAATTAAATTTTTTCCTCAAAATAAACAATATATTTTTTTACATTGTCGCCAACTACAATATAAATATTTATATCAAAACAAATATTTAAAAAAAATATTTGTGTTGACTTTTTTGGATTTTTTAATAGATTCGATAACTATAAATTCAACTTACACGGGTCAATTATCCACACCAAGTCCAAAAATTTTAAAATAATTTTTTTCAAAATTTGTTTTCATTTACATTCAATTATTGCTGTGTGCGACAATTTAAAAAAAAATATTTTGAGTGTAATTGTAACGCTTTAGTTCTGTTTTTCTTTAAGTTGGGAGAATCATTTCCTTAAAGAAGCCGGGTTTGATGTTGAAAAGTCGCTGCGAAGCCACCTGAACGAAACCTTTAGACAGGGCGGAAATCATGATAGTGGTAGCCTGCAGCCAAGTAATAAATGCCACCATGCCATTTGTAAATAAATTTGCATTCTATTAAATATAGATGCAAAGTGGTCTTGAGCAGTTCAAATCATATATCGATTACAGGCCAAAAAATACAAACGAAAAAATTATTATTTTTTTTTAATTTGGTTTCATACAACACATTGACATTGCGACAATTTAAAAAAATAATAAATAATAATTTTTTAATAATTAAATAATATTTTTTTATTTTGAGTGAAATTTTAACTTTTTATTCAGGTTTTTGCTTAGTTATCCCAGTTTAAAGAAAAACAGTCCTATTATCTAAGTTGTTTTTACAATAGAAAAATTTAACAAGATATTTTGTAAATATTTGCCAAACTTATGTCTTCATATGCTAGTGCACTATCAAATATCATGTTGAGTCAAGTTTCTATCCAAATCCAAAACTTCAAAAAAAAATCACAAATTCCAATTAAAATGCAGAATTCATCAATTGATTTTCCGAAATTTCATTTAAAATTCGCAACTCGAAATTCAGAACAATTTGCTTGCGTTTCGGTAATTTAATTTCAAATTCAGAAAAAGCGATTGATTGATTGATATTGATATTGTATTATGTTGTTATTCCATAATATGATTTAAAAAAATATTAAATCTCATGTTGAGTCAAGTTTTTATTCCAAATCCAACTTTCAAAAAAAAAAAAATAAATAAAAAATTCCACTTGCAATTTAGAGATACCATTTAAAATTCAGAAATCAATTGATTTTCCGAAATTTAATTTAAAATTCCCAACTCATCAGTCGAAATTCAGAACAATTTGTATGCTTTTCGGCAATTTAATTACAAATTAAGAAAAAAACAATTGATTGCTTGTATTGAATCTAAAATACAAATTAATAGTTCTGATTTAATTTATAATTCAGAAAAAAGAAAAAAAAAAAACAACCAATTTGCTCTGAATTCCGACTGATGAGATCCGAATTTGAAATGAAATTTCAGAAAAATCTTTCGATGAGTTTATCATCTTATATGGAATTTGTTAAAATCATTCATTTGATTTCTTCTGAATTTCAAATGGAAAGACTTGATGTTTTCTGAATTACAATCACAGTAAAAGTAAACATTGCTGAAACTCTGCATGATTCGGGTGCAATAGAGTCATGCAGAGACCGAAAATTCTCATAGAACTGAATCTTTGCATGATTCTGTTGCAATAAAAGAAGCAAAATGAAAAAAGTCATAAATGCACCCTTTACGTGCTTTTAATAAACAAATGACGAACATATCGCATCAGTTGTTGTGGTACATTGGGTAGAGCATGTGACTATCATGTTCAAATCCCGGCAGCTGCATTTCATTTTTAAACTAGACATGCCATTATTGCATCCCAGTAATTGCTCAAATTCGGGACATCGCCCACAAAAATCGTCGCTTAATCTGCAGGTTAGTAAGCGATACTAATACTGCATCTCTCGTCACTATCTTCATATACATCACAAGGAAGACCTGGCTATGTACATACTTTCTGAATATGCAATAACATTTTCCAAAAAAAAATCAGCAGAATTCAGAAAATATCGAATATTCTAATACTTTTGGATTTCTTTTTTTTGAAGAATTGCGTCCAGCCGCCATTTCCGACAACTCTGTCACTATCTATATATCACAAGAAAGCGTTGAATTTCATATCATATATAATATATATCACAAGAAAGCGCTGGATTTGTACTTTCAGAATATGCAGTAACATACATTCAGCAGAATTCTGAAAATATTGAATATTGTTTTTGATATTGTCCAGCTTGAGGCCATAAAATGATAAAACCTGGATTGTGTTGGTTTTGTTGTTATCTTTTTTATTTAAATTTTGCCCAATATTTCGATTTGACTTTGTCGATCATCTTCAGGGGTGTTACACTAAACAAAAATACAAAAATATCACAATTATGTATATTAATTGTTTTACATTTTTACTAACAATCGACTATTACAATAATTACATTTACATTGAATATTATAATATTTTCCTCCGACCTTTGACTTTTGACCATCTTGATCCCTTTGACCTCTGACCTTTGATCGCCTTGATCTTTTTGATCTCTGACCTTTGATTTCGGACATCGAACTCTTACTTTTAATCTCTTTAATCCCTTTGACCTCTCATCTTTGATTCCCTTGATCCCTTTATTCATTTTGAACTCTGACCATGTTGATCCCTTTGAACTCTGAGCTTTGACCTTTGATGCCATTGATTTCTTTGGCCTCTGATCTTTGAGCTTTTGATCCTTTTGACTGACCTTTGACTACGAACATCGAACATCGACCTCTGACTTTTGATCTCTTAAATTCCTTTATCCCTTTGAACATTTTGATCCCTTTGAACTCTGAGCTTTTACCTTTGATTCCCTTGACCTTTGATGCCCTTGATCTCTTTGACCTCTGGTCTTTGAGCTTTTGACCCTTTTGATTGACCTTTGACTACGAACATCGAACTTCGGACATCGACGTCTGACTTTTGATCTCTTAAATTCCTTTATTCCCTTTGACCCCTCACCTTTGATCCTCTTGACCCCTTTGATCAATTTGATCCTTTTGATATTTGATCTTTGACTTTTGGCCTCTGACCTTTGATCACTTAATCTCTTTGATCCATTTTATTCCTTTGACCTCTGACCTTTGATCGCTTAATCTCTTTGATCCATTTTATTCCTTTGACCCCTGACCATTGATCCCTTTGACATTCGATCCCCCTGACCTCTGATCTTTGAACTTTGACTTCGAACTATAACTTTTGATCTCTTTAATCCCTTCATTACCTTTGACCAATCACCTTTGATCCCATTTATCCCTTTGATCCTTTCGATCTATTTGATCCCTTTGATCTTTGCCCTCTGATCCCATTTGTCCATTTGATCCTTTCGATCTTTTTGATCCCTTTGACCTCTGACCTTTGAACTTTGCCCTCTTACCTTTGATCCCCTTAATTCATTCGATCCCCTTGACCTTTGAACTTTTTACATTTTTATTATCGCCGACTTTAAGAAAAAACACTCTTATTTTGTTTTTAATTATTTTATTAAATCAAGCGTTTCAAGAATGCATTGATTTTTTTTTTCTAAATTTCTATAATAATAAGAATATGTGATTCTTTTTCTAAATTTATACAAAAATAAGTATATGGAGTCCTTTGTTTTTAGTACATCCTTATTACTGTCCTTAACGCGAGATCCTGATGTCATTAATTGAGGGGAGTGGGTGGCTATAATCGTTAATAACACCCGCGTAATTATCAACCATCCATCCATCCAGCCATCTCACAGCTCATTGCTGGCGGAGTAGTGTTATGTCCATTCGGCTTTGATGATAGTGTAAACTAGTCTTAGCCACACTATACCACAGAGTATATTTTCATTATAACTTCCTGTGGCCATTATAATATTACGGGGTTTGTTTTGGCGTTTTCTTTTTCGTCCCTCTGTCCGTCCGTCTTGTTTTCTTCTAATACTTCTACTTCTGGGGCTTTAACGCTCTTCGTGTGTTTTTGTTTTGTTTGGCGACGACGACCATTTGTTTGCTGCTGCTGCTGCTGTGGTTGTCGGTCGGTGTTGTTGTTGTTGGTTTTTCCTTAGCTTTGAAATGTTTATTTGTGTGATGTCATTCCTTGTTTGGGGGTTTCGACATTTTATGGATTTTCCCAAGTCGCTGTGGATGGATGGATGGCTGACTGTATGTGTGTGTCACACACACACATGTTCGTGTGTGTGTGCGAGTGTTTGTTTTTTATTTGAATTTATTGCATACCTCTTGTATGCCGTCAATGTCCTTTTAAGTTCATAAGGACTTTGGGTTTGTTCAAGTGTTAATGTATGTCTATATGTGTGTATGTGTGTGTGTGTGTGCGAGTGTCTCGTTGGCGGTGTCTGCCTCTGCTCTGGTTGCCGTCCGTTACCGTTTCGCTTTTCTACACACACACACACAACCAACCCCAGTCCACCCTGGCCCACCCCGCCGCCATGGCTGCGACGTAACGATGCATAGCTAATGAGCATTGATAATTTTTTTATTCCTGCCTTTCCGGCGAAAGCACAAATTAAAGGATATTTTAACAATGTCTGTGTGCCAGAGGTGGTGGTATTTTGAAAAAATAAAAACACATGCGATCGACCGACCATAGCCACAGAAACCACCAGAAAAAAACGCAGCGTTGTTGTGATTTCCCAGAGATGTGTTGGCATCAAAACCATGACATTATCAATTCGAAGGATTGCAAGGATTAGTGTTAAATAGTCAAAGTGAATTTGCGGTGTGTTCTCTTCTTCGAGAGACAACCTCGTAATAATGAAAACATTGACCCTTTTTGTTAAATAAATAAATAAAAACAATTTCCTGTGGCCATCCATCGTAATCTTTTTGGTGAAAGATCCTTTCGTTTAAAATTTTAATCGACGATGGGCAGCAAATTCTGACTGCTCCCTTTTCCTCACGTTTTTAAGGAGCAGAGATGCTGTATCCTTCCCCTTACTGGCCTGCGGAGCAAGAACTAATTTTCGTGGGGGGTTGTTTCGATTTCAGCTCCAAAAATTAAAAAAATAATGATGCACCGAATTCTTGCTGCTGCCTTTTCCTCACGTTGTTAAGGTGTAGAGATGCTGTATCCTTCCCCTTGCGGACCTGCGGAGCAAGAACTAATTTTCATGAGGGGGGTTGTTTCGATTTGATGTCGATGCCTTTGGTGCAATAACGACATGTCTACTTCAAAATTAAAATGTATCAACCGCTGATTGAACAAACACCTCTTTCCCCTTTTGCGCCACAGGAGGTGATGAAGGATGTTCGTTATTTGTCATTGAATGGCTCGATGAGGGTGCATTTGTGAGATTTATTGCAAACAAATCGCTGCATTACTCTATTGCATCCGAGTCAGGCAGAGTTTCAGCTGTGCTCAACTTAAGGCAACATCGCCAGCTCTTCGAAGGTGGGAGAGTCGGCAACAATTATTTTTGTTGGTCTAAAAATATGTTTCTATGTTTTCGTATTCCCAAAATATGCAGTAACACTACCCAGCAAAAACTCTTGCTCCGATTTCAGCAGGTTAGTAAGGGGGAGAGATGCAGTATATCTCACTTGCGAACCTGCATATTAAGCTCTGATTTTTGTGGGGATGTCTCGAATTAGAGCAATTACTGGGATGCCCCATAATGGCATGTCTAGTTTAAAAACAAGTAAAAAGGGTGTTAAGTTCGGTCAGGCCGAACCTTATATTCCCTCCAGGGATTGCATTCCACACAAATTACAAATTTATTTAAAAAATATAAAAAAAGTAATTTTATAAATAAATATAAAATTTTAATTATTTTAAAACACGCTTAAAAGGCAAGGCTACCAATATATTTATTAGGCTGGGTCGATGGAAAAGCAATTTCCAGTCACCCCACGAAAATAAAGTTTGGATTGTTTAATGATGATTTGCAAAATATTTCGTTCCTAGATCAAGCCGTCTGTGAGCTCAATGCTCCTGAAAACACCCCCAAAAAGTATGTTTTTTCGCGAGTATTTTTTTCCGTAGCAACAACATTTTTTTTCTGAATTTATAGACCCTTGGAAGCACTTTAAATATAAATTTGGATTCTTGTCTTGGGATAACTTATTGGTCGAATTTTTTGCCGTTTTGTGTTTTTTTATATTGACAACTGACATTTATTGGCAGTTTTTTAAATAGCTGCAGCCAATACCTTTCGAACAATGCACAAATTATGGAAATCGGCATGAAATTGACGCCACAGCGCTCATTTTTGTAAAAAGAGTTTGAAAATGTTGGCTCTGAAAATCCATCTCCTGTATTAAATTATTTTACAAACATGGAGTTAGTGACGTTATTTTTCATCCGATATTCATCACCTAGGCATCATTCGAAAGGTATTAATTCCTTCTATTTATTCTTCATAACATCATTTATAAAATGTTCCTAAGAAATATTATTATTGTAGCTGTCATTTTGAAAAACCGCTAAAAATCAAACTAAATGTCTAAGAATACGACCTATGAGTTATTATAAGACAAGAATTTAATTATCAGAAAAAATTGGACAAATACAGGGGAAAATCATGATTTTTATAGGTGTTTTCAGGAGCGTTTAGCTCACAGACAGATTTCATCATTAAACAATCGAATCTTCATTTTTGGGAGTTGACCGCAGCAATTTATTTTCGTGACCCATCCTAAGGTTTATACTGTATATACATCGAAATAATACTTCAAGTCAATTCAAAAAGTAAATATAAAAGGCAGCAATCTTCAAAAAATCTTAAATACCCTAAATATTAAGGGAATAGTGGATGCTACAGCTTCAGCTACAGCTGTTTGGTTGATTGTATTTCCATCCAATTTTAATTCGAAAATTACAAATTTTGAAAATCTATTATCTCTCTCGTACCCAGTGCGCGATAAGGTTATGAATTTGGACATTTGCTCGTGGCCCGTTTTATCACTTTTCCCATTATTGGCGTAAAACTGAAGAAGAAAGTCCGAATTTTCAAAAATCTTCATTTTATTTGGAAAAACTCTTTATTTTCAATGATTTTAGCTGCCGCCATAAATAAAAATGGTTTGTGCCATTTTTATCCCTCTGTTCCCATTGTATCTCTTGAAATTCGTACGAATTTGGAAAAACTTTATTTTTTATTTTTCGTGTCTATGCAATCAGAGTAATTTAGACACCGAATTTCATGATTTTAGCTGCCGTCATTTGGTTGGTACCATTTTTATCCCCTTTTCCCATTTTACCCCCTTAAAAGTACGCCTTTAGAAAATCTCTTGTACGTGTCTAGTTAATTAGAGGGATATACACACCGAATTTTCACATTTGAGCCGCGGCCGTTTGGTTGGTACCATTTTAATCCCTCTGTTCCCATTGTAGCTCTTTAAAGTACGAATTTGGAAAACCCTTGTTTTATTTTTCATGTTTACGCAGTCACAGACATGTATACATGGAATTTCATGATTCTAGCCGCGGCCATTTGGTTGGTACCATTTTTATCCCCTTTTTCCATTTTACTCCCTTAAAAGCACGCCTTTAGAAAATCTCTTTAGTTGTACGTTTCTACTTACTTGGAGGGATGCATACACCGAATTTCATCATGCTCCTGTAGTTTTTTAGTTGGTACCATTTTTATCCCTTGAAAGTTCGAATTTGGAAAAACCCTTTTTTTGTTTTTCATGTCTACGCAGTCTCACGCCGAAATTCATAATTATAGGTGCAGCCAGCCGTTTGGTTGGTACAATTTGTATCCCTTTTCCCATTTCACCACCTAAAAGTACAAATTCAAAAAAATCTATTATTTTACGTGTCTACGCATTCAGAGGAATTTGTACACCGAATTTCATTATTGGTTGGTTGGTACCATTTTTATCCCTCTGTTCCCATTGTATCCCTTTAAAGTACGAATTTGGAAAAACCTATTTTATTTTTCATGTTTACGCAGTCACATGTATGTATACGTGGAATTTCATTATTCTAGCAGCGGCCATTTGGTTGGTACCATTTTTATCCCCTTTTTCCATTTTACTCCCTAAAAGTACGAATGTCGAAAAATCTCCTTATTTTACGTGTCTACTTAATTAGAGGGATGTACACACAGAATTTCATCATTCTAGCTGCAGCCGTTTAGTTGGTACCATTTTTATCCCTCTTCCCATTATATCACTTTTGTATTTTTCATGTCTATGCAGTCACAGGCACGTATACATCAAATTTCATGACTCTAGGTGCAGCCATTTGATTGATACAATTTTTACTCCTTTTTCCATTGTACCCCTGAAAAGTTCGAATTTGGAAAAACTTTTTATTTTTTATTTCTACGTAAATTCGTGTATACATCGAATTTCATGATTTCAGCTGCCGCCATTTGGTACTATTTTTATCCCCGTTTTTTCCATTTCACCCTTAAAAGTGCGAATTTGGATAAAAGTATTTTTATATTATGTATCTACTCAGTTCTAGCTGTTGTTGTTTATTATGTACCATTTTTATCCCTCTTTGTCCCATTTCACCCCCAACAAAAAAGAATCACGTGTTTTTTTATAAGAGGAATGCGCAAATATAGGCAAACGTATTCAAAAAACATGCTGAAATTTTCTAAATATTAGGAGTTATAAGTGATATTTTCAGTCCTTGTGATGGACAAATTAAGCATAACATTTTTAAAATGTTTAATTTTCATTATATTTAAATATATTAATTACAGTTGTAAGTGAAGTGTAAACGCTCCCTATTTGTACATAGACAGCTCTAATTGGAATAATATAGAATATTTATCTGTGATATCGGGAATTCATTTATTAAATCCCCCTTCCCGAACAAAAGTCAATATTTTCTCTCATAGCCTTTTCAGACTTCATGCGAAATCAAGGTCGATTTACAAATATTAATTATTTATATTAGATCTGATATTGTATATATGCAATGCAAATAGAATTCCTGATATATACATATTCATAATATATTCACCTGATTTATTTCACTACATAACGCCCAGCCATAATTCATTTTAGGCATAAATATTTACTAAGGATGTAAAGGTGTGCGTTAGCCATATTGCAGCCGTTGCCACCATATGTTCTCGTTACAAATTCAAACGCATAACAAAAATAGCATAAAAAGGATAATGGCCGGAAACATATACTTATTTATGATTCCAAACACGTTTTTTCCTCTCTCCTCCTATACCACTACTACCAACAGCCCATTTTGAATAATTGACCATTCGCTTGGTTTAGTAGGTAGGCCCATAAGTTAGTTACTTAACATTTAATTACATAAAAATTACTGAAGCACACATATACACACATACGTACGTTTACGTGTAGCTGAGTTCATTAATGATTTCACTTGCTTCAACGATTAGGGGGCTAGACAAAATTATGCGGAGAAAGGCAAGGGGTGAAGGAGGGCCGTTATGGGTTAGGTGAATGCCATCAGAGGAATGTTTAAGTTACACAGGGAAATGATGTGTTTCCAATAATGGCCAGCCGTAATACAAAAGTTTTATGAAAGCCCCTCCCCCTCAGTAATAATAATTACAAATCACAATGGTAAGACCGGGGGGGGGGGGCTAAGTGACAGGTTGCTAACAGTTTCAGGAGGAGGAGGAGTATAGTTTGCATACATTTAAGACATATTTGTCAACAATGAAATAAAGCTTCGTAGGTGATAAATGAAACAAAAACAAGTAGAAATGGCGTTAAATTCGGCCGGGTCGAACTTTATATACCCTCCACCATTCCACAGAGGCTGTCGATTTTCGTAAATTTTTTTTTACCCCCTCAAGAGTACGACTATCTAAAATCTCTTTATTTTACATGTCTACGCAATTAGAGGGATGTGTACACACCGAATTTCATCATTCTAGCTGTAGTTGTTTAGTTGGTACCATTTTTATCCCTTTGTGCTCATTTTATTCCTTGAAAGTACAAATTTGAAAAGAAACATTTATTTTTTTATGTCTACACAGTCAGAGGAATGTATACTCCGAATTTCATAACTCTAGCTGCGGTCGTTTGGTTGGTACTATTTTTATCCCTTTTTTCATTTTAACCCCAAAAAGTATGATTTTCGAAAAATCCGTTAATCCGTGTCTACGCAATCAGGGGAATGTATGCACCGAATTCCATTATTCTAGGTGCAGCCGTTTGATTGGTACCATTTTTATCCCTCTATTCCCATTTTACCCTTAAAAGTAAGACTTTGGAAAAAGACTTTTATATTATGTATCTACTAAATGAGAGGAATGTGCACACCAAATTTCGTGTTTCTAGCTGTTGTCATTTGATATGTACCATTTTTAGCCCTTTTTGCTCTATTTCACCCCTAAGAATAAAAATCACATTATGGTGCACTTTTTTGTTATAGGAGGAATACAAGTAAGTACAGGCAGACATATTGAAAAAATATGCTTAAATACTCGAAAATATTAGGGGTTAGTATGGGTATTTTTAGTCCTTGTGGGGGAAAAATTTTTCCCTTTGGGCCGATTTCACCCACTTTCAATCCCCACCGATCTGCAACCATAAGACACATTTAGACGAAATTTTAACCTCCTAGCTCATTTCTTTCGGAAGCTAGCGTGCTTTCAACAGACGGACGGACGGACATGGCTAAATCGTCTTAGAATTTTACCACGACCCAGAATATATATACTTTATGGGGTCTCCGATGAATATTTTAAGGTGTTACAAACGGAATGACAATGTGAATAATACCCCCATCCTTAGATGGAGTGTATAAAAATACGCGGCGATAAAAATGTCAATTTTAAAGGCGGCGCACAGTGGTTCAGAATCAAAATCCATCGGCCAAAATTCAAGAACTTTTGTTCTAGTAGACATTTTTGAGTTCCGTAAAAAATCAAAATTAGACATATTAACATTAAAAATCGGGAAATCGGATATATTTTAGAAATCGTCCCAAAGTTAACTATTTTTGGTTTTTTCGATTTTAAAGAAAATTATTATTTTTATGTTTTGTAACACATTTTTACGTATAAACATTGCTTTTTGCGTTAGAACGTTAACTATTTAAAAATAAAACAGAATATTTTTTCCAATTTTCTTTTCTATTTTTATGATTTTTTTCGTGCCAGCAAAAATAGATGATTTTTTGAAAAAAAAAATATAATTTTTGTTCCAAATTTTTAGGGGCTGTTCCTAAACCACAATTTCTATGTGAAAGTGAAATTTGCAACATTTGTAGCCATCATAAGTACCTTTAATTGAAAATAGAACAGGGTATGATGGGACCTATATTTCCCAAATGAGAGCACAAATATTGAAGGTATCTTCGGAGAAAAAAGGAATTTTAGTAAAAAATAAAAAAATAATACAAATCCATACATTTTTTACATATAAATATTTTTTTGCGTTAGAATGTTAGCTATTTAAAAATAAAACCTAAAATTTTTTCCAATTTTCTTTTCTATTTTTCTGATTTTTTTTCGTGCCAGCAAAAATAGATGATTTTTTGAAAAAAAGTAATAATTTTTTCCAAATTTTTAGGGGCTGTTCCTAAACCACAATTTCTATGCGAAAGTGAAATTTGCAACATTTGTAGCCATCATAAGTACCTTTAATTGAAAATAGAACAGGGTGTGATGGGACCTACATTTCCCAAATGAGAGCACAAATATTAAAGGTGCCTTCAGCGAAAATTGGAATTTTAGTAAAAAATAAAAAAATATATATAATAAAAATCCATAGATTTTTTACATATAAACATAACATTTTGCGTTGGAACGATAGCTATTTAAAAATAAAACAGAATATTTTTTCCAATTTTCTTTTCTATTTTTTATGATTTTTTTTCGTGCCAGCAAAAATAGATTTTTTTTAGAAAAAAATAATTTTTTCCTTAATTTTTGAAGATTGTTCCTAAACAACCGTTTTTATGTGAAAGTTTAATTCACAACATTTCTAGCCATCATCAGTACCTTTAATTGAACATATAAACGTATGGTATCGGGCTTATATTTCCAAAAGGAGAACACAAATATTAAAGGTGAAAATTGGAATTTTATTAAAAAAAAAATGGAATTTTATTAAAAAAATATATAAAACAATTTTCCTTAAATTTTTTTTGTATAGATTTTATGAATCAGTATGTCGCAATGCACATATGAATTACATTTTTTGGTCTTCACAACATTTTTATTTTGTTGATGCCTTAATTCCGATCAAATGCATTTAAAATCCGGTCTCGACAAACATCTTTCTGATTTCGAATCGCTTCTGCCTTGAGAAGGCTTGGTTTACGTGGCTCGTTCTCCTTCACGTCAGCATAAAGTTCTATCTGAAAGCACCGAATTAAATTTGAAAATTTGATAAATGTTATTTTGGAGCTTTTGTTCTTGGTCTGTTAAACTATTAACTAAATTAAAATATAAAAATATAAAATTATATTTTCAAAACTTTCCCTTCAGAAACCTACAAAATGTCCTTTTGCCGGCAACAGAGTGTGTTTACACTCCCTTCCCTGTCCCCATTTATTTGTTTAATTTAATACATCCAATGCCAACAAATACACTGAATATGATAGACTTGCGAGAACTCCATTTAACTTTAATCGAGTATGAGTCTGGGTAATAACTCTATTTGTTTTATGGGAGGAGTGCGTCCTGCGAGTCCTTGTTACACACACACACGCATACACAAGTGAACACACAAAACAGAAAACGGAAAGTTGTATAACACTTTGTTACTCATACTTACAAATACGACGAAGTATGAACGACATACGAGGCTTATTTGAAAAAGGAGAGTGTTGTAAGCGGTGCTGGCGGGTGTGCTTGGGAAATATGTTACTAAGTGACTGTGTATGGGACGGACGGACGGACGGAAGGATGCCACAGAAACCGTTACATTAGAAACCTGTACTCAGGCAGGAGAAGGCTGCTGCTGCTGCTCTTTTGTACCACGTTCACAGTGTGTGTGTGGAGGATACCATAACGATGTTGAGGATGATGATGGAGAGGAAGTTGTTTGAAGGATGATGAGGTTGGTTGGTTGGTTCGTTGTTATTATTCAAACATCGGAGTGTTGTGTAGACTGGCTGTGCGTGTCTCTGCCAAGTTTGTCATGTGCACAGCAACAACAACCTGTTTTGTTGCTGTTGTTTGTAGTCTACCATTTCCAAATTTCGTATATGTTTTTAGTTGTGTGCATCCAGCCCGCTGTCATGTCAGCCATGTTTGTGTCCATGTTCATGCTGCGTGTGCCTAAATCATATGTTCCATTCCATTCAATTCTATTTTATCATACCTCTCTTTATCCTCTTGTTCTCTTGCCTTCTTCTTCTGTTGAAATTTATCCTATTTCCATGGATTTTTTTTTTGATCCGATGTCAGTGTGTGTGTCATGGTTGTTCCACTGAACTACCTCCTTGTTGTATGTTTGGATTATCATTGATTTTCCTTATGTTATTCTTTCTATTCCACTGTTAGACATTGAGCCTATATAGGCTTCATCCATCAATCGCGCCATGATACGCAGGATAGTATATGCAAATGTTTGCATTAATAGGGGTGTTTTTTCGGCTCGCTTAAAACTAAAGTAGCAAGTTGTTAAAGGAAACAATTATCTCTTAAGAGGGGGGGGGGGTGCTTAACTGCCAACATTGCAGCGATAGAGTGCAACAACATGGACTGAAAACATTCGTAGATAACACTATGCAACAAAAAAGAAAAATTTTGTGTCCAAAAAAAATATTTTTTGGTGTGAGGTATGCTGATTCTTCAAAACAACAAAACATTTTTTATGGATATTTTTTAAATTAAAAAAATGAGAATTTAAATTTTTTATGGATTATTTAAAAAAATATATTTTTTTAAACCAACTCAAAAAATTATGGGTTTTCTTACTAAAATTCCATTTTTCGGTAAATATATATTTTTTAAAAATTTTGGGGCACAAAACCAACAGAAAAAAATTTTTAAGGATTTTTTTAATTTTTTTTTACTAAAATTCCAATTTTCGGTAAATACATATTTTTTTTTTAAATTTGAGGCATGCTGATTCATCAAAACAAAAATTTTTATGGATATTTTTTTAAATTAAAAAAAATGAAGAATGGTAATTTAATTTTTTTATGGATAATTTAAAATATATATATATTTTTTGAAATTTTGAGGCGATTCATAAAACCAACAAAAAAAAAAAATTAAGAATTTTTTTACTAAAATTCCATTTTCGGTAAATTTTGAGGCGTTTCATAAAACCAACACAAAAACATTTTTTAAGGATTTTTTTTATGGATTTATAGAGATTTAAAATTTTTTATGGATTATTTAAAAAAAATATATTTTTTTTTGAAATTTTGAGGCGATTCGTAGGACGAATTTTAATTTAATTTTTTTTTTACTAAAATTCCATTTTTCGGTAAATATATATTTTTGTAAAATTTCGGGGCATAAAACCACAATTTTTTTAAGGGTTTTTTTAATTTTTTTACTAAAATTCCAAATTTCGGTAAATAGATATTTTTTTTGAAATTTTGAGGCATTCATCAAAACAACACAAATTTTTTTTATGGATTTTTTAAATAAAAAAAATTGAGGCATGCTGATTTAAATTTTTTTATGGACAAACTCAAAAAAATTTATGAATTTTTTTTATTAAAATTCCATTTTTCGGTAAATATGTATATATTTTTCGAAAATGTTGGGGCATAAAACCAACACAAACAATTTTTTAAGGATTTTTTTAATTTTTTTCTAAAATTCCAATTTTCGGTAAATAGATATTATTTTGAAATTTTGAGGCGATTCATAAAACCAACTCAAAAAAATTAAGGATTTTCTTACTAAAAGTCCTTTTTCGGTAAATATATATATTTTTCAAAAATTTTGGGGCATAACCAACACAAAAAAAAAATTTTAAGGATTTTTTTAATTTTTTTTTACTAAAATTCCAATTTTCGGTAAATACATATTTTTTTTTTTTAATTTTGAGGCATGCTGATTCATCAAAACAACACAACATTTTTTATGGATATTTTTTTAAATTAAAAAAATTGAAGAATGTTAATTTAATTTTTTTATGGATAATTTAAAAAATATATATTTTTAAATTTGAGGCGATTCATAAAACCAAGAAAAAAATAAGGATTTTTTATTTACTAAAATTCCATTTTTCGGTAAATATATACTTTTTTTTAATTTTGGGGCATAAAATCAAACCAAAAAATTTTTTTAATTTTTTTCTACTAAAATTCCAATTTTCGCTAAATACTGATTTTTTTTTTAAATTTTGAGGCATTCATCAAAACAACACAAATTTTTTATGCATTTTTTTTTTAATTTGAGGCAAGCCGATTTCAATTTTTTTTTTGGATAATTCAAAAATTGTGAGGCGATTCATAAAATCAGCACAAAAAAAGGATTTTTTAATTTTTTTTTACTAAAATTCCATTTTTCGGTAAATAAAGGGTGATTTTTTAGCTATTATCTTTTTGGCTACACTGGTTTAAACTGCTGATCCACATTTCTTGTTTTGTTACACTGTCAAACATCTTCAGTTTGGTCTATAATTTAACCATGAATTGCAAATTATTGAATTTTATTATCAAAATGCGTGCTCTGTTAAGAAAGTTCATCGCGCGCTTCCATTTTATCAGTTTAATTGACCCACTGAAGCGGCTATTCGGGCTATTGTGACTAAATTTCGCACCAAATTTACATTGTTGGACATTAAACCACCAATACGCTTACGTAGAGTGCGAACTGAAGAAAATATCGCAGCGGTATCGGCCAGTGTTAATGATGACCATCAATTATCGATTCGTCGCCGTTCGAAGCAATTGGGCCTCTGTTACTCAAAAACGTGGAAATGCCAAAATTGGACTAAGCGGATGGACCATTTGAGGCGCAGTCAAGGTCAACATTTGCATGAAATAATCTTCAAACATTAAATTATATGGACCGTACTGTCGATTCAAAAAACTCTGAAAAACTTTCCTATGGCTTTTAAAAAATCACCCTTTATATATATTTTTTTTTTGAAATTTTGAGGTGATACATAAAACCAACACAAAAAACATTTTAAAGATTTTTTTTTTAATTTTTGTTTATTAAAAATCCAATTTTCGGTAAATATATATATATATTTTATATTTTTTTAATTCATAAAATCAACACACAAAAAAATTATGGATTTTTTTAATTATTTTTTACTAGGCAAAGGTACCTTAAATAATTTATTTTCGTAGTTTTGCGTGTTATACAAATGCGTTATGGGTATCAACTGAAAGAGAAGAATATCTGTTAAAAATATTTTAAATTTCATGCTTTTATCTGTATTAGTTTAGCACTAACAACCATTTCGAGTTTCCCCTTTAAAAAGGAAAACATGAAAAAATTAAATAAACTAAGGGGGAAACTTGAAACGATTGTTAATGCTAAAGTAATAAAAATAGAAGCATAGAATCCAAAGTATTTTCAGCAGATATTCTTCTCTTTCATTTGATACCCATATCGCGGTTGTATGCCTCGCAAAAGTATTAAAATAAATTATTAAAACATGTAGATGCTTTGGAAAATTTAAGTTCCGCAAAAATGAGAAAATATCACTGAGTACACAGTTTTTCTACATACGATCTCCAGTTTCATATATAAATAAATATATATGGCCTTGCTCAGGTCCAAAAAGTACTGTCGCAAGGTGTAATTCACAAAAAAATACTTTTCAAATTTGTTTTTTTTTGCCAACCAGTGTTGTTAACTTATTTTTGTTACCAAATTTGCAGCTAAAACTATAAAAACAACGGTTCTCATTACACTGCTGTACGTCAAGTTTCCTGCTTCTGCTAACGCCCTTATCTTGTCTTAGTCTTCATTTATTTTGCAGCACAAAATTGTTACGAAACGTAAACTATACAAATTACTCACACACATACGTATGTATGTATATTTTCATGTGTTTTTCGAGCGCAGACACTCGTAAATATTTGAACCGAAATGTCTACGCGGCAAGGCTTTTAGTTCAGTTGTTCGTGTTGTTGTCTGGTTGTTGCTGTTCTTCACCGGTGTTGTTGTTGTTGTTTTGCAATCCCTCTTTATCTTCATCTCAATGAAATATGTTGTGTTTGACACAGATAAGACAGTGCGACAGGATTACGCAGTGCAAAGAATGAATGTGCGAGTGCGAGTAGGTGTGTGTGTGTGGGTGGATTTCACGAATATAACGAAGATTGTCGCTCGGTGTACTCACAAACACCCATCCACCACACGCCATGCTTGCATGTGTGTAAGCCCCTACGTAGTTGTCATGTATGTAAGTGGGTTTGTGTGCGCGCGAGTGAGTGCGTGTGTTTACAGTTTAAACCACCTAATTGAGGCATTGTCAGAGAGCTTAAGCGCCTCTTCTCTCCAGCGCACGATATTGACATTTGTGTTGTTAATGAAGGCTACGCCAAATTCATACTGACTGTGGCGAGAAAACAAAACACGAACAATGTCACGAATAAAGGCAACGCAACAAAGTAATACACGCACATACTCATTCGTACACATACATGATAATAATCAAGTTTTCTCTGATTTGTTTTTTTTTTTTGAGAGAGTATAAGCAGCCATGGTTAAGTTCTTAAGGAACAATAAAGTCATTGCCAATTATTTGCAATGATTGTCAATGATGGCCAAATGATGAATTCGCAGAAAATCTTTGCAGTGTCAGATTTTGAGGGGGTCATTTGTCAAACATATACCAAATTACGAGGGACGAAAGAAAAGAAGAATCATTAATTCATTATGTAAAATCTATCAAGTTGTCACAGAAAATATTGCTTGAATAAAATTAAAAAATGGTAACATTGGCTGGTAACACGATAGAGTCCAAACTAAATCCGCTCGGACAATGTGGATAGGTTGTTTATATTTAATTGTAAAACAAGTTCAATCAATTAAATCAATAGATTTCTCTGAATTCCAAAATTCGTACCTACATAATTTGAATTCCAAAAGTATATAGGGTGGGCCATTTAAAACTTTTAATTAGAATGGGCTATAAAAAAGTACGAATTTCTGCTTTTATTGGAAAGGTTGAACTTTGTCATTTAATAATGGCACGCAATATCATTCATATGACTACCATGACCCAATTTTTCAATACAGCCCAAAATCCACACGCAACAGTGACACGTTGTGGATGCATTGGCTTCTCAATAGTCACGTGTGGGTTCTCTGAACCCCATATGCGGCAAATTTGTTTATTAACATAACCACCGAGATGAAAATGAGCTTCGTGAAGACCGATCTCTTCTCGAATATTTTACACCTAAATTTCTTACAATTTGCGTTAACACTCACTACTTTGGAAGTGAGTTTTTAATATTTCGCAATTTTGTTCAAGCGCCCCTTTTGCAAATGACAAACATAAACATGACAATAAAAATAAAAATAAAAATAAAAATAAAAATAAAAATAAAAATAAAAATAAAAATAAAAATAAAAATAAAAATAAAAATAAAAATAAAAATAAAAATAAAAATAAAAATAAAAATAAAAATAAAAATAAAAATAAAAATAAAAATAAAAATAAAAATAAAAATAAAAATAAAAATAAAAATAAAAATAAAAATAAAAATAAAAATAAAAATAAAAATAAAAATAAAAATAAAAATAAAAATAAAAATAAAAATAAAAATAAAAATAAAAATAAAAATAAAAATAAAAATAAAAATAAAAATAAAAATAAAAATAAAAATAAAAATAAAAATAAAAATAAAAATAAAAATAAAAATAAAAATAAAAATAAAAATAAAAATAAAAATAAAAATAAAAATAAAAATAAAAATAAAAATAAAAATAAAAATAAAAATAAAAATAAAAATAAAAATAAAAATAAAAATAAAAATAAAAATAAAAATAAAAATAAAAATAAAAATAAAAATAAAAATAAAAATAAAAATAAAAATAAAAATAAAAATAAAAATAAAAATAAAAATAAAAATAAAAATAAAAATAAAAATAAAAATAAAAATAAAAATAAAAATAAAAATAAAAATAAAAATAAAAATAAAAATAAAAATAAAAATAAAAATAAAAATAAAAATAAAAATAAAAATAAAAATAAAAATAAAAATAAAAATAAAAATAAAAATAAAAATAAAAATAAAAATAAAAATAAAAATAAAAATAAAAATAAAAATAAAAATAAAAATAAAAATAAAAATAAAAATAAAAATAAAAATAAAAATAAAAATAAAAATAAAAATAAAAATAAAAATAAAAATAAAAATAAAAATAAAAATAAAAATAAAAATAAAAATAAAAATAAAAATAAAAATAAAAATAAAAATAAAAATAAAAATAAAAATAAAAATAAAAATAAAAATAAAAATAAAAATAAAAATAAAAATAAAAATAAAAATAAAAATAAAAATAAAAATAAAAATAAAAATAAAAATAAAAATAAAAATAAAAATAAAAATAAAAATAAAAATAAAAATAAAAATAAAAATAAAAATAAAAATAAAAATAAAAATAAAAATAAAAATAAAAATAAAAATAAAAATAAAAATAAAAATAAAAATAAAAATAAAAATAAAAATAAAAATTACTGTATTAAAATTCTTACAACAGAAATTTCTCGGTTATTTACAAAATTCTAATTTTTGGGGGTTTATTTTCCCTGTTTTAGGAATTGGGGGATTTTTAATTCTTTATTTTTCTAAAAAATCACATTTTTGGGATTTTTCCTCCGTTTTTAAAATTCTTGGATTTTTAATACCCAACGTTACGCCTCTAAAATTATTTTTTTTCTGATCCACGATTGAAATTAAGGAAGTCTTTTTTAGGACTTTTGGACTTGAGATTTATTTTCCCTGTTTTAGGAATTGTGGAATTTTTAATATTCTAACGGAATGTCATAATTTTTCTAAAAAATGACATTTTGGGATTTATTTTCCCTGTTTTAGGAATTATGGGATTTTTAATGTGCGATTCATCACCTGCAACTGTATTTTTGGGATTTATGAAATTTTGGGATTTATTTTCCCTGTTTTAGGAATTATGGGATTTTTAATGTGCGATTCATCACCTGCAACTGTAAATCGCGGTTTAAAGAAAAGAAGAATCATTAATTCATTCAAAATAAAAATAAAAATAAAAAATCACATTTTAGAGATTTATTTTCCCACTTTTAGGAATTGTGGGATTTTTATTACTCTAACGAAATGGTGTCATTAAAAAAAACTACAATTTTTGGGATTTATTTTCCACGTTTTAGGAATTGTGTGATTTTTAATATCGAACGCCACTGTGTCATTCATCACCTGCAACTGGAATTTCTCGATCATTAAAAAAAAAACAATTTTTTGAGATTTACCCCCCCCCCCCCCAATATTACTGTATTAAAATTCTTACAACAGAAATTTCTCGGTTATTTAAAAAAATCTAATTTTTGGGGGTTTATTTTCCCTGTTTTAGGAATTGTGGGATTTTTAATTCTTTATTTTTCTAAAAAATCACATTTTTGGGATTTTTTCCTCCGTTTTTAAAATTCTTGGATTTTTAATACCCAACGTTACGCCTCTAAAATTATTTTTTTTCTGATCCACGATTGAAATTAAGGAAGTCTTTTTTAGGACTTTTGGACTTGAGATTTATTTTCCCCGTTTTAGGAACTGTGGGATTTTTAGTTTTCTAACGGAATGTCATCATTTTTCTAAAAAAAAGAAATTTTGGGATTTATTTTCCTTTTTTGGAATTATGGGATTTTTAATATCGGTTGATGGGATTTTTAATGTGCAATTCATCACCTGCAACTGGAATTTTTCGATCATTTTTCTAAAAAAAAAAAAACAATTTTTTGAAATTTTCCCCCCAAAGTTACGGTATTAAAATTCTTACAATAGAAATTTCTCGGTTATTTACAAAAATCTAATTTATTGGGTTTTATTTTTCCTGTTTTAGGAATTGTGTGATTTTTAATTCTTTATTTTTCTAAAAAATCACATTTTTTGAATTTTTTTCCCTCCGTTTTTTAAATCTTTGGATTTTTAATACCCAACGTTACGCCTCTAAAATGATCCCCGATTGAAATTAAGGAATGAAATTAAGGAAGTCTTTTTTTAGGACTTTTGGACTTGAGATTTATTTTCCCCGTTTTAGGAATTGTTTTAGGAATTGTGGGATTTTTAATATTCTAACGGAATGTCATCATTTTTCTAAAAAAATGACATTTTGGGATTTATTTCCCCTGTTTTAGGAATTATTTTAATATCGATTGATGGGATTTTTAATTTGCGATTCATCACCTGCAACTGGAATTTCTCGATCATTTTTCTAAAAAAAAAAACATTTTTTTGAGATTTTTTCCCCATTTTATGCCACATGGTTCGAGTGTATTGTCCTGGCATGACTGGATTTTTTTTGTGCTCACAAAAAAAAACTCCACAGCCTGCATCACAATTCATAAATGTGCCCAACGTAATATTCACCAAGTGCTCCTACTCCTCATGGCTTTAGTGGCCGAAAAAAACTACAAACAAACAGTCAAACAGTGCTTTGTGAAAGGCCAATGAACTTTACTTTTCTGTTCCTGGTTTTCGCCTCTTTGATGGACTGACTGACTCACTATATATGTATTTGCGCTTTGCCGTCATACAAAAGGTAAATTGTACGTGAGTACAAATGGCGCTTCCTACCCAGCACCCTTCCTCTCACCCTGTGAAAATAGAAAAACACAAAAATGCTGTGAATGAGGAAGAAGAAAAGCCAACTACTACTGCCAGTAATGGCAAATAAATAGACTAGCATATACTGGCAGTTAGTAAAGAGGAAAAAAGTGTAATTAAAACTGATGACTGAATAGCTGCTTCGCCCAGCTGCCGAGCAAGGCGGCGGTAGAAGGCAGCTAGCCTGAGTATGGGCTATAAACAAATCCCTTTTTTCGCAAAAACACAGACGAAAAGAATAAATTTCATTGAAGTGGTCTGTGGGGAAAACAACAACAACAGCGGCAGCAGCAAAAAGACTGAAGTTTTGCGGTTGCCTGAGCAAAGTGGTCTTCCAAAGGCTGCCACATAGTTTAATGGAGGACTGGACTGGTCTCGGTTTTCATATCCCGTGCAGACATTTGTGCGGTTGGGAAATATAGAATAGTTTTGAGTAGAACGAAAATTATTGTTCTCGTTTGTTGTGATGAAAATGGCCAAAGGAAGAAGAGTTTTCATTAAAAGCAAACAACAACCACAACAAGAAGAGAAAGGGAGACAGCAGACAGAGTTGGGCATCCTTTAAAATGAATAATTAAATAGGCAAACAACAATCAATGATCAGCATACCTTTAGGCTTTAGAGTAAAACTCTGAAAATTAAAAGCATACTTTAATTTAGAGGTTATATAAAGTTGGTCTAGACTAAAATAAATAAAATAAATAAAATAAATAAAATAAATAAAATAAATAAAATAAATAAAATAAATAAAATAAATAAAATAAATAAAATAAATAAAATAAATAAAATAAATAAAATAAATAAAATAAATAAAATAAATAAAATAAATAAAATAAATAAAATAAATAAAATAAATAAAATAAATAAAATAAATAAAATAAATAAAATAAATAAAATAAATAAAATAAATAAAATAAATAAAATAAATAAAATAAATAAAATAAATAAAATAAATAAAATAAATAAAATAAATAAAATAAATAAAATAAATAAAATAAATAAAATAAATAAAATAAATAAAATAAATAAAATAAATAAAATAAATAAAATAAATAAAATAAATAAAATAAATAAAATAAATAAAATAAATAAAATAAATAAAATAAATAAAATAAATAAAATAAATAAAATAAATAAAATAAATAAAATAAATAAAATAAATAAAATAAACAAAATAAATAAAATAAATAAAATAAATAAAATAAATAAAATAAATAAAATAAATAAAATAAATAAAATAAATAAAATAAATAAAATAAATAAAATAAATAAAATAAATAAAATAAATAAAATAAATAAAATAAATAAAATAAATAAAATAAATAAAATAAATAAAATAAATAAAATAAATAAAATAAATAAAATAAATAAAATAAATAAAATAAATAAAATAAATAAAATAAATAAAATAAATAAAATAAATAAAATAAATAAAATAAATAAAATAAATAAAATAAATAAAATAAATAAAATAAATAAAATAAATAAAATAAATAAAATAAATAAAATAAATAAAATAAATAAAATAAATAAAATAAATAAAATAAATAAAATAAATAAAATAAATAAAATAAATAAAATAAATAAAATAAATAAAATAAATAAAATAAATAAAATAAATAAAATAAATAAAATAAATAAAATAAATAAAATAAATAAAATAAATAAAATAAATAAAATAAATAAAATAAACAAAATAAATAAAATAAATAAAATAAATAAAATAAATAAAATAAATAAAATAAATAAAATAAATAAAATAAATAAAATAAATAAAATAAATAAAATAAATAAAATAAATAAAATAAATAAAATAAATAAAATAAATAAAATAAATAAAATAAATAAAATAAATAAAATAAATAAAATAAATAAAATAAATAAAATAAATAAAATAAATAAAATAAATAAAATAAATAAAATAAATAAAATAAATAAAATAAATAAAATAAATAAAATAAATAAAATAAATAAAATAAATAAAATAAATAAAATAAATAAAATAAATAAAATAAATAAAATAAATAAAATAAATAAAATAAATAAAATAAATAAAATAAATAAAATAAACAAAATAAATAAAATAAATAAAATAAATAAAATAAATAAAATAAATAAAATAAATAAAATAAATAAAATAAATAAAATAAATAAAATAAATAAAATAAATAAAATAAATAAAATAAATAAAATAAATAAAATAAATAAAATAAATAAAATAAATAAAATAAATAAAATAAATAAAATAAATAAAATAAATAAAATAAATAAAATAAATAAAATAAATAAAATAAATAAAATAAATAAAATAAATAAAATAAATAAAATAAATAAAATAAATAAAATAAATAAAATAAATAAAATAAATAAAATAATTAAAATAAATAAAATAAATAAAATAAATAAAATAAATAAAATAAATAAAATAAATAAAATAAATAAAATAAATAAAATAAATAAAATAAATAAAATAAATAAAATAAATAAAATAAATAAAATAAATAAAATAAATAAAATAAATAAAATAAATAAAATAAATAAAATAAATAAAATAAATAAAATAAATAAAATAAATAAAATAAATAAAATAAATAAAATAAATAAAATAAATAAAATAAATAAAATAAATAAAATAAATAAAATAAATAAAATAAATAAAATAAATAAAATAAATAAAATAAATAAAATAAATAAAATAAATAAAATAAATAAAATAAATAAAATAAATAAAATAAATAAAATAAATAAAATAAATAAAATAAATAAAATAAATAAAATAAATAAAATAAATAAAATAAATAAAATAAATAAAATAAATAAAATAAATAAAATAAATAAAATAAATAAAATAAATAAAATAAATAAAATAAATAAAATAAATAAAATAAATAAAATAAATAAAATAAATAAAATAAATAAAATAAATAAAATAAATAAAATAAATAAAATAAATAAAATAAATAAAATAAATAAAATAAATAAAATAAATAAAATAAATAAAATAAATAAAATAAATAAAATAAATAAAATAAATAAAATAAATAAAATAAATAAAATAAATAAAATAAATAAAATAAATAAAATAAATAAAATAAATAAAATAAATAAAATAAATAAAATAAATAAAATAAATAAAATAAATAAAATAAATAAAATAAATAAAATAAATAAAATAAATAAAATAAATAAAATAAATAAAATAAATAAAATAAATAAAATAAATAAAATAAATAAAATAAATAAAATAAATAAAATAAATAAAATAAATAAAATAAATAAAATATATAAATATTTATGGCTATAAAACAAAACAAAATTAATTGTTGGTTTACTTTTCAACGGGAACTTTATTTGCGACCCGTTTTAATATTTATACAAAAATAACTAAGATTTCATTTTGAGAGAAACTTTTTGCGACCCGGTTTAATTTATATTCAGGAGGCGATTCTATTTAAATCCATTTTAAATTCAGGTTTATTGATGGATCAAACTGAATCGAGTATTTAAAATCTCTGTCCAATCACTATAAATTTAGAATTAACTACAATCCGATTTTTAACGAATTTCTAAACTTTCCTGACTGTGTTACATATGTATATTAGGGTATCCCGGGCTAAAAGGGTGGCAAATTTTTTCGAATTGCGAAAATTTATTTCATTGCGAAATTTTACAAATAAATATGCCTTTTAAAAGTCACAGGTAAAATTTAGTTTTACTTCTTTTCTACTTTTCTTCGAGTTCAGATTTTCATAATATTTTATAAACATTTTCCAATCAATGTATTTAATAAAAATTCAAAATGGTGCCTTAAGACACTACTAATAATAAAAATTCATTATATTCCTCATAACCCAGATAGGTGCCTCATGACGTATAAGTAATACTAATGAAAAACGTATGGGGGTCGTATGAGAAATATGATTAGTTAATATTACTTATACGCAGATCATTGTCGTACAGACAAAACAATTTATAAAGGGTGGATATAAAATAAAAATATAAAATAATACAACGTAAAGCAAACGTTCAGTCTTTCAAACTTTCTCTTCTCTAAAATTGTTCTGGTGAAGATTTTAAATTCTCGGAGATGATGTCTAGGAAATTCTTCCACAATTTTTTGGAAGCATTTCCGAATTAGTTTAGATCGTTATATGAATAAAAATATGGGTCGTATAAGTAATATTGTTTGGGGATCTAGAATTAATATTATTCATCCCTATAGTTTTGCCAATAACGTAGAAAATTATTTATAAAGGGTGGACAATTTACGAATTATTAATAATTACAATTCTTATTAATAATATAAATCTCTGAACAATCTAGAGATATAAAATAGATACATGTAAATTTCTGATAGTTATCCTTTAAACTTTTATGTTAAGTACAACTTTTGCAAAGTCTAAAGAATCTGCAGCACATTAAAATATGAAGATACGGAAATAAAGTTGGATTTTCAAGTCAAGGGAAAAAGATAATTTATTTTTTTAAAAATACTCATGTGCATTTATAAATTAATTTTTTGCACCGTGAAAGTAAAACATAAAAAACTATGGGGGAGAACTTGAAGTGGTTGTTTATACTAAACTTATACTGATAGAAGCATGACATTTGAACTATTTTTAACAGATATTCTCCTCTTTCATTTAATAACTACATCTTTGCATGTATTTCACAAGAATGAAAATAAATTATTAAAACATCTTGATCCTTTGGAAATTAAATGTCCTGTAAAAATGGAGAAAAAGTGCTCAGTACTCAATTTTTTCTACATACGACCTCTAGATTCGTGTGTATAAGGTCTACTTCAGATTCAAAGTATTTCTTTTTAAATATATTTCAAAATTATTTTATTTAAAAAAAAATCAAAAATTATTAAAAAATCAAAAATTGTTTTAATAAATAATATTTTTTTAAATAAAATCAACAATTATTTGCTTTTTTTTATCAAAAAATAAATATGTTTTTATTTGTTATAATATTTGATTTAAAAAAAGAATAATTTTTGAATTTTTTTAAATAAAATAATTTTGAAATTTTAAAAAGAAATACTTTGAAAAAAAATTATTTTTTAAGAAAAAAACTTAAAAATTATATTTTACATTAAAAACCAAAAATTTCCCTGCAAATATCTTTCATAAAACAAATGTAATGACTGGGTGGGATAAAACCCCCATAATATGACAAAACTTTATAGTTTTCAATTTTTTCAAAAAATTGTCTAAAAAACAACTTGCAATAAAAAAGCATTTTTCAAATTTCATCAAAATCGGATACATTAAAAAAAAAACAAAATTCCTGGAAATATCTTTCATAAAACAAATCAATTTTTTTTATTTTTTTTTTTCAATAAAATATTATTTTTTTAATCAAAAAATATTTTTTTTTTTTGAAAAAAAATCAAAAATTATTTGTTTTGAAAAAAAATCAATAATTATTTTTTTTTAAGAAAAAACTTAAAAAGTATATTTTACATTAAAAACCAAAAATTCCCCTGCAAATATCTTTCATAAAATAAATGTAATAACTGGGTGGGATAAAACCCCCATAATATGACAAAACTTCATAGTTTTAAAAATTAAAAAAAAATGACTGAAAACGGGTTGCCGTGGTTGTAAAGGCATTTATTTTCGATTGTTTTAACAGCCAATCAAAAAAATATATGCACTGCATTAAATAAATTTTTATTTTTTTTGAAACACCCTAATGTATTTGTATGCATATGTATTTTTATAGATTAAATTGTATCTATATTTATGTTCATGTTCAATTTTATGTACATAGAAAGTTTTAATATTTTTTTATTTGTTTTGCTATTGAGTTTTATCTCCCTTGAAAAGTTACTACAGAAGTCATTATATCCCTCATAACTCAAGTACGTGCCCCGTGACGTATAAGTAATACTAATAAAAAATATAGGGCCGTATGATAAATATGCTAAGTTAATATTACTCATACGCATAGTATTGTCATTAACGTTTTGGTAACAATTGAAAAAAGGGTGCATAATTTAGAGACGTAAAATAAAATAAAAATGCGAATTAATAAAACGTAAAGAAAACTTTCAGTATTTACATTTATTCTCAAAACTATATCAAAAGACTCAGTAAAATTAAATCTTAAACCTTAAGACAGTAAAGTTGAATTCACACAGTTGATGTTTAGGAAATTGTTTTTTAACTCTCCAATATTTTGTAACTGAATTAGTATAGGTCACTCATGACCTATAATATGGGAGCCGTATGAGTAATTTAAAAAAGAAAAAACTTTAAACAATTTTTATTTTTTTAGATCAACCTAATGTATATTTATGTATATTTTTTTATAAACTAAATTGTATCCATTTTTATGTTCATGTTAAATTTTATCTACATACATAGAAAGTTTTAATATTTGTTTGTTTGTTTGTTTTGCTATTGAGTTTTATCTCCCTCGAAAAACTAGTACTTTTTATTTGATTTTTAATCTAAATTAAATCTAAATGTATATGTGTGTGTGAATATACAAACGTTGTGTTTCTGAAACATATTCATGTGGTAGTGGTATCAAAGGGTGTTACGGTTGAGTTTGCCTTGAAATTATGTAGACTTGCTGCAAAGTCATGATAAATAATTTTTGTCTGAGGCATGTCACTTTAGACTACATACATGGAGAATTATACCATAGAACTTAAGCTCGTCTAACTCTCATTGAAATCGTTCAAACGTTAAAGAGTAGCATAATTATTGTCCTTTTTTATTATCCCCACTGTGCAACATTTTTTTCTCTCCGATTATAATAAATAAATAAAACTGCATTTTCCGATTTTCAAAAAAGGAAATTGTAGACAGTAGGGTAGGTGGATAATATAGTATTTTTGCCAAAAGTTGATTTCAAAAAAAGTTTTAACTTTTTTGTGGTATGAGATACAAATATAATTTTCTGTCTAATTCTCCAGCAAATTGCATCTTGTAAAACTTACAAGAATTTATTAAATGTATTTTTTCTTCAATTTTTGTAAAATAATTTTATTCTCTCCGATTTTGATGACATTTTCAAAATATATACTTTTATATATGACAAAAAAAAGCTGTTTTTTAGATCTTCAAAAAGAATTTGAAATTGTAGACACTAGGGTGGATCGAAAATAAATAGTTTTGTTAAAAGGTATTGCATACAAATATAATTTTTTATCTAATTTCCAGCAAATTGCTTCTAGTTTTACAGATTTTTTTTTAAATCTAAAAAAATAATATGAAATTGAAATAGACTCTGGGGTGGTTGAAAAATAAAGTACTTTTGCCAAATGTATTTTCAAAGAATTTGTAACTTTTTTGTGTAATGAGATATGAATATAATTATCAAATTGCATCTAGTTTTACAGAAAAATATTAAATATAAAAAATATTTTTTCTTATTTTTTTGGAAACATCTTCGATTTTTGTAAAATAAATAAAAAAATTTTAACTTTTTTGTGGTACGAGATAAAAATATATAATTTATTCAAATTTTTTGGAAATTGCGTCCATTTTTACAGAAAATTGTTAAATCTTAAAAAATATGTTTTTATACTATTTTTTAAATACATCTTCGTTTTTTTTTTGCAAAATAAATTTTATTCTCTCCGATTTTGATGAAATTTTCAAAATATATACTTTCTATATGAAGAATAAAGCTGCAGTTCCCAATTTTCAAAAATTTGAAATTCTAGACACCAGGGTAGATTTAAAATAAAGACTTTTTGCAAAAAGGCGATTTAAAAAAAAATTAACTTTTTATAGGTATGAGATGCAAATATATTTTTTTGTATAATTTCCAAAAAAAATTTTGTGATTTTGCTTTTTTACTGCATCAACAAGTCACTTTTGCGGCAACGATCGGAGCGGTAAGAAGCACAGCACTCAAATAAACCTAACTGAACTGAGACATACCTTTTCTGTATTTTCTTTTATTTTCCATATTAACTGGGAAACTAACACTTTACGATTTGTGAGTCCACCATAACTTATACAGTCCACTTTCAGCGAAAATCTCACTAAATTGTACATGTTATTGTTAATATAAAAAAATATATATTTTTTATTTTTTCTTATTTTTTAAATACTTCTTCGATTTTTTTAAACTATAGTGTATTCCTTCAGATTTTGATGACATTTTCAAAACATATACTTTTTATATGACGAATAAAGCTAAAGGGTGATTTTTTAAGAGCTTGATAACTTTTTTTAAAAAAAAAAACGCATAAAATTTGCAAAATCTCATCGGTTCTTTATTTGAAACGTTAGATTGGTCCATGACATTTACTTTTTGAAGATAATTTCATTTAAATGTTGACCGCGGCTGCGTCTTAGGTGGTCCATCCGCTTAGTCCAATTTTGGCATTTCCACGTTTTTGAGTAACAGAGACCCAATTGGTGCGAACGGCGACGAATCGAAAATTGGTGGTCATCATTAACACTGGCCGATACAGCTGCGATATTTTCTTCAGTTCGCACTCTACGTAAGCGTGTTGGTGGTTTAATGTCCAACAATGTAAATTTGGTGGGAAATTTAGTCACAATAGCCCGAATAGCCGCTTCAGTGGGTCGATTAAACTGACCATAAAATGGAAGCGCGCAATGAACTTTCTTAACAGAGCACGCATTTTGATAATAAAATTCAATAATTTGCAAGCGTTGTTCGTTTGTAAGACGATTCATGATGAAATGTCAAAGCATACTGAGCATCTTTCTCTTTGACACCATGTCTGAAATCCCACGTGATCTGTCAAATACTAATGCATGAAAATCCTAACCTCAAAAAAATCACTCTTTATATTTCCGATTTTCAAAAATTAATAAATTAATTATAAATTATTTTTGCCAAAAGATGAAATTGTTTTAACTTTCTTGTGGTATGAGATATAAATATAATTTTTTGTCTAATTTCCAATAAATTGTTTTATTTTTTAAATATATCTTCGATTTTTGTAAACTAAATAAAAAAGTTTATTTTTTTTGTGTTGTGAGATACAAATATAAAACTGAGAAAACTGCATCTAGTTTTACAGAAAATTTTAAAATCCTAAAAAATATTTTTTATATATTTTTTCTTATTATTTTTTTAATTCATTTTCGATTTTTATAAAATAAATTTTATTAATAGCTCGTAGTGTCACTAAGATGCTCCATAACTCGAATTATGATCTTCCAGGAACTTACTCCACAAAAATTATAAAAATGATTGCAGTCGAAATTAAATATGTTTAATAGAAATTATTAAAAAACTTACGTTTAAATGTGATTTTTTTATATTCGGCCTATATTTTTAATTTATTATTTAAATATTGAAAATTTAATATATTGTCCTCGAGCTTGAATTTTCAATTCGCTAATTGTGATTTGTTGAATTTCTTCACCGAACATTTTTTAAATTGTACGTCATTCTGTTTCTCATGACAAAAACTTATTGTCAAATATGTAATTTTGTTCAAATTACAATTTTTAAATATAAATTAGTTAGTTTCATTCTAATATTCTGTGTTTTCAACTGATATAGTTTTTTATTTAATTCTATCACACCATAGAAATTCCCTATCAATATGTATATACATCCGTGTGAAAGTGTTTCAGCATTGCATAGAAATGTAATTTAATTTGTTGTATTTATAACATGTTATTTATGTTTATTCAGCAATGTGAATTTGGTATTTAATTTACAGAGTTAGCAAAAAATATACACTCGTACATACATATGTACATATATTTAATTATAGCGAAAAGATAAAGGAAGTTTTTTTTTTGTTGGATTACATATTGAATTTGCAATGAACAATGTTTACAAATACAGAATATAAAGTATAAAAGCCATCAGAGGGTAATAATAGTTACAATATAGTTATAATAGTAAATGATTGATCAAAAAACGCACTAGGTCAAGTCGTTATTTTAATAAAAGTGTACAATACATAACTAGAATTTTTGGAAAGGAAAATGTTGAACAATCAATGTTTGCTTTCTTTGAAAGAAGTATAATTTTCCAGCAAAAACAAATTGGATATTGGAATAACGTATAAATATTGAATATTTTTTGTAGAAATGTATGCACTTTTTACAATAAAAAGCCCATTTTTAATGTAACTTTCTCCATTTCGAATATCACGATGATTGTGCCCCGGTCAGACATGGAAATAAATATGCATTTTTAAAGTGAAATGTAAAATTGAGTTTACTTTGAGTTCAAATTTTCAAAATTGTACTTAACAGATGTAATAATTTATACCCATCATAACTCTGGTACGTGCCCCGTGACGTATAAGTAATACTAATAAATAATATGGGGTCGAATGATAAATATGATTAGTTAATATTAATCATACGCAGAGTATTGTCATTAACGTTCGTGACAATTTAAAAAGGGAGGCATAAAATAAAAATGCAAACTAATAAAAAAATATGGGGACCGTATGAGTAATATTATTGGAGATCTTGAATTAATATTACTCATACTTACAGTATTGGCAATAACTATTAATATTATTAATATTAACCACTACTGAATTAACTATTCCAGCGAGTCCTTTAAAATACAAATCGGACCAAAAATGTGGAAGTTAGGAAGATGATTTTATAAAAAAATGTACCAAAATATCATTAAAATTCTATAAACCTGACTAGCTCATGAATGGACAGTGATAAAGTCGACCAAAAGTTAAATTTTGTCCCAAACATCTACAATTATTATGAGCCCGGTTGAAAGTATGTTGTTTTATTTATTTTTTTATATATATTGTTTGTGAATTTCATAGAAAAATTAACTGTTTTTTTCGTAGAAAAGGTGATTATGGCTTTTTCAAAGTGTCTATGACTTTTTCATAGAAAACAGAGGCTATGACTTCTTCGTACAAAAAAAATTAACTATTATTTTTTCATAGAAAATGTGAGAATGATTTATCACAAAAAATGACTATGATTTTTTTTATAGAAAAATTACTATGATTTTTCATACTATGGCTTTTCTTATAGAAAAAATGACTATGACTTTATCATAGAAAAAATGACTATGACTTTTTCATAGAAAAAGTTACTGACTTTTTCATAGAAAAAGTTACTGACTTTTTCATAGAAAAAGTTACTGACTTTTTCATAGAAAAAGTTACTGACTTTTTCATAGAAAAAGTTACTGACTTTTTCATAGAAAAAGTGACTATGACTTTTTCATGGAAAAAGTGACTATGACTTTTTCATAGAAAAAGTGACTATGACTTTTTCATAGAAAAAGTGACTATGACTTTTTCATAGAAAAAGTGACTATGACTTTTTCATAGAAAAAGTGACTATGACTTTTTCATAGAAAAAGTGACTATGACTTTTTCATAGAAAAAGTGACTATGACTTCTTCATAGAAAAAGTGACTATGACTTCTTCATAGAAAAAGTGACTATGACTTTTTCATAGAAAAAGTGACTGACTTTTTCATAGAAAAAGTGACTGAAATTTTCATAAAAAAGTGACTGGTTTTTTTTTTTCAAAGAAAAAGTGACTGACTTTTTCATAAAAAAGTGTCTGATTTTTCTCAGGAAAAAAAGTGACTATGACTTAGAAAACAGTGACTATGACTTTTTCTTAATAAGAAGTGACTATGACTTAGAAAACAGTGACTATGACTTTTTCTTAATAAGAAGTGACTATGACTTTTTCATAGGAAAAAAGTGACTATGAATTTTTCATTTAAAAAAAGTGAATATGACTATTTCATTGAAAAAGTAACTATGACTTTTTCAGAGAAAAAAGTGACTGAAATTTTCATAAAAAAGTGACTGACTTTTTTAAAGAAAAAGTGACTATGGCTGTTTCATAAAAAAGTAACTAACTTTTTCATAGAAAAAATTGACTGACTATTCATTAAAAAGCATACTTTTGGGGGTTGTGTACATAGCAAAGCTTACTTTCAGGGGAATTTTAAAGCAATATATTCTAGTCTCCCTTTTTCTCAAAAGAATTCGAATTTAATTCCTCCAAAAAATCTAGCACTGAAATTAAAACACAAATCAAAGTGTATTCCTTTAATAGCATACTTTCAAGGCTCGTGTGTATGCGAACAAGCATACTTTCAGGCATGTGCTTAGAAACGTTTACTCCCCAAGCAGGCAATTTTCTTCGAAAAACCTTGTTTTGTGGCCAAGATCCAAGAACAAAATGATAACTTTTAAAGCTTATTATTAGTATGCTGGGGATTCCTTTTTTTTTTTGAAATCTTTAAAGAAAGAAAAACGATTTCTCGAAAACAACACAAGAAAAACAACAACTCCATTATAAATGAAACACAACAAAGACAAATTGCAGACAAGGCCAAAAATAAGAAAGAAGAAATGAAAAAAAGGAAAACCAAAAACAAAACGAAAGTTGTTGATTTGCTAAATAATAACATAAACAACAAGTTATTATTATATTGTTCTTATGGTGGGTATGGTCTGCATTTCTTTTTATTATTATATACATTTCATCTTCTTCTTCTTTTGTGCTACTCCCCCCTCAAAAAAAACGACCATAAGTCTATATACATATATATAAATGGGCGACCGTGCGCTAGGGATATTATTTTCTACTACTTAACTTTAAAGAACAAAGCAAATGATATGACAAAGAAACAGTCGAAGTAGATGATGTGATTATGTCTTGAAATTAAACATTACGGTGCCATCTCAAATCAAAGCTTAAGCAACACAAAACGTTACTGGAAATCAATGACGTGTATGTAATACACCGGCTACATAAGTCTCAAGTGCCATGGCTAAGAGAGAGAGAGAGAGAGATTGAATGGGGATATGCCAAAGGATTCTGATTTCAATAGATACTCTTACAGAGAACAGCTGTTGTCGGCGACATGAATGGTATGTAGAACTTAATGACGTGGTGTGTGAACCACACTTGTTGTTATGGCAAAGCGACAGACAGACCGACCGACAGGAGGCTGGTATACATTCATTCAGTTCTTAAGTTGTCTGGGAGACTACACATGTATTGGTGCATGAATTTGAATAACTTTCACGCAGCTACAATAAGTGACTTTTACAATGCTCGCATGAGATTAAGGAAGAGAGGAGAAAGTACAAAGAAAGTCCACTTTTAATCAGTCTAAAAAGCAAAAGATAACAATTAGGAATCTATGGCAATTCGTTTGATGTTTTTGGATGTAACTACAATCGGAATAGGAATTAATACTGTATCCGGGCCACAAATAAACATTCGTTTTATTAAGAAAAAGTTAAGTTTCCCCAGATGACGTATGAGTTATATTAATTAACTATCATCATACTGTATCACTTATACGCAACAGGTAGACGTTCAAATTCAAATTGAATAAGAACGAGGAGTTGCTTTCTTCTGAGCTTTTTCTATGAGAAAGTCACTTCTTCTTTGAAAAAGTCATGTTCACTTTATTATGAAAATATTTTTCTATGAAAAAGGCATAGTCACATTTTCTATGAAAAAGTCAATTACTTTTGTTATGACGTCAGTCATTTTTTTCTATGAAAAAGTCATAGTCACTTTTTATAAAAATATTCATAGTCACTTTTTTCTATGAAAAATCGTAGTCACTTTTTCTATAAAAAAACATAGTAACTTTTTCTATAAAAAATCATAGTCACTTTTTCTATGAAAAATACAGTCTCTTTTTCTATAAAAATTAATTTTTTCATTGAAAAATATCATAGTTCTATAAAATTATCATATTCAAATTTTCCATGAACTTTTTCTGAAAATTTCATAGTCATTTTTATATAAAAATGTCATAAAAAATCATAGTCATTTTTTTCTATGAAAAATTCATTGTCACCTTTTCCAAGAAAAATCATCATGAAAAAGTCAATAACTTGTTCTGTATAGTCAATTTTTCTATGAAAAAGTCATAGTCAGTTTTTCTATAAAAATATCATTCAATTTTTCTAAGAAAAAGTTGTAGTCACCTTTTTTTTGTAAAATTTCTGTTACTTTTTTGATAACTCTTAAAAATATCATAGTAAAATCATCATTGTCACCTTTTCCAAGAAAAATCATCATGAAAAAGTCAATAACTTGTTTGTATAGTCAATTTTTCTATGAAAAAGTCATAGTCAGTTTTTCTATAAAAATATCATTCAATTTTTCTAAGAAAAAGTTGTAGTCACCTTTTTTTGTAAAATTTCTGTTACTTTTTCTGATAACTCTTAAAAATATCATAGTAAAATCATAGTCACTTTTTCTATGAAAAATACATAGTAACTTTTTCTATAAAAATCCATTTTTTCTTAAAAGAACAATAGTCACTTTTTCTATAAAAAGGCATTTCTATAAAAATATTATAGTAAATTTTTCTATGAAAAAGTCGTAGTCACTTTTTCTATGTTTTTTTTTTTTGAAAATTTCATAGTCACTTTTTCTATGAATATTTTTTTTTTTTTGAAAATTTCATAGTCACTTATTCTATGAAAAAGTCAGCCATTTTTCTGTGAAAAAGTTATAGTCACTTTTCTGTGAAAAAGTCTTAGTCACTTTTCTGTGAAAAAGTCTTAGTCACTTTTTCTGTGAAAAAGTTATAGTTACTTTTTCTATGAAAAAGTCATAGTCACTTTTTTATGGAAATTTCATTGTCACTTTTCTGTAAAAAAATCATAGTCACTTTTTCTATGAAAAACTTATAGTCACTTTTTCTATAGAAAATTAGATAGTCACCTTTTCTATAGAAAATAACATAGTCACTTTTTCTATAGAAAATGACATAGTCACTTTTTCTATAGAAAATGACAGTCAATTTTTCTGAAAAAAATGAGTCAATTTTTCTAAAAAAAATGACAGTCAATTTTTCTAAAAAAATTACAGTCAATTTTTCTAAAAAATGACAGTCAATTTTTCTAAAAAAAAATGACAGTCAATTTTTCTAAAAAAAATGAAAGTCAATTTTTCTATAGAAAATGCATAGGCACTTTTTCTATAGAAAATTAGATAGTCACCTTTTCTATAGAAAATAACAGTCACTTTTTCTATAGAAAATGACATAGCCACTTTTTCTATAGAAAATGACATAGTCACTTTTTCTGTAGAAAATGTCATAGTCACTTTTTCTGTAGAAAATGACATAGTCAATTTTTCTAAAAAAATGACAGTCAATTTTTCTATAAAAAATAACATAGTCAATTTTTCTATAAAAAATAACAGTAAATTTTTCTGAAAAAAATGAGTCAATTTTTCTGAAAAAATGAGTCAATTTTTCTAAAAAAAATGACAGTCAATTTTTCGAAAAAAAATTACAGTCAATTTTTCTACAGTCACTTTTTCTGTAGAAAATGACATAGTCAATTTTTCTAAAAAAATGACAGTCAATTTTTCTATAAAAAATAACATAGTCAATTTTTCTATAAAAAATAACAGTCAATTTTTCTGAAAAAATGAGTCAATTTTTCTGAAAAAATGAGTCAATTTTTCTAAAAAAAAAATGACAGTCAATTTTTCTAAAAAATTACAGTCAATTTTTCTAAAAAAATTACAGTCAATTTTTCTATAAAAAATAACAGTCAATTTTTCTATAAAAAATAACAGTCACTTTTTCTATGGAAAATGACAGTCACTTTTTCTATGAAAAAGTCAGTCACTTTTTCTATGAAAAAGTCAGTCACTTTTTTCTATGAAAAAGTCAGTCACTTTTTTCTATGAAAAAGTCAGTCACTTTTTTCTATGAAAAAGTCAGTCACTTTTTTCTATGAAAAAGTCAGTCACTTTTTTCTATGAAAAATTCAGTCACTTTTTTCTATGAAAATGTCAGTCACTTTTTTCTATGAAAAAGTCAGTCACTTTTTTCTATGAAAGTCTCAGTCACTTTTTCTTTGACAAAGACAGTCACTTTTTCTATGAAAAAGTCAAAGTAATTTTCAGTCAGTCACTTTTTTTCTATGAAAAAAATTCATAGTCACTTTTTTTTGATAAATTAAATTATTAAAAATTAATCAATTAGTCAATTTTCCATCGCAATTCTTTTGTTGCTCTTTTAGTAGTTCAAAAATCAACTCTATTGATTTTAGTTAAAGCTTTCCTTTACTGTTATTATCATTAAGGCTACCCTTTGGCTTTAATTTGTGGTGAATGCCTTCTGTGTTCAAATGGATTGCTGATTTATAGCCAAACTCCATGAAAATTTATCACCTCAAACTTTTTCAAAAAAAAAAAAAAAAAAATAAATAAAATAAAACCCACCATCCACCTCGCACAAATAAAGTTTTATGAACAGTTTACCCATGAAATAATGAAAACCGATTTTAAAAGTGTTCATATCTAAAAATAACGCTTCAATTGAAACATGTTGCGGCAGCATGGCCATGTCCTCCATCAACGAACGAACGAGCGAACGAAACGAAACATAACATTAACAGCGCAACGAAAAATCATAACATTAAAAAGTTTTCTTTTTTGTGTTCATCAACGAAATTATAAAAAAAAAACAAAAACTAAACTTAACTTTTAGGTTATCTCCCACAACACACCACAGACGATAGCGAAAAATACAAAAAAGAAAAAACTAACGATACGATTTTCTGTTTCTTTTTTCCTTTCTTCCCTTTTTTGCAGCTAACTTTTTCAAGGTTACAGAAAAATAAAGACTCTCAGTCCGGGGCAGAAGGAGGTGGAAAAGGAGCACAGCAAGCCTAAATAAGCAGCAAATAATCGTAAAGCGATATCAAATCAACTAAACGATAAACCGAAAAAATATAGCTGTGGCAACTAGTAACAGTTTGTTGGCACGAAGACACCCGAAACACAGAGAGTGAGAGAGGAGGCAACTTTCTCACGAAATGAGGGTAAACAAGTGAAAAGTTTTAACGGCTCTACTGTTCCCAATACAAGGTACAAACAGCAAAGTTTCTTTTCTGTAACCAAAGCTGCAAGACGGCTAATAAGAAATAAGCAAAAAAGTTAAAAGTTTAAAATAACGCTTAATTTAGGCTTTGGAGGCAAGAGAAAGCCAATAATAAATAAACAGAGGAGATTGAAAGAGAAATCATTTGTCTAAGAAGAGAGAAGAAAGCTTTTGAGAAAAGTCACGTGTAAAGAGTACACATTGAAAGAGAATATTCTCAGCGGAATATCGTTGAGGATTGGAGACTAAACAGACTTTAAACTGCTGCCTAATAAGAGAGCCAAAAAATCTCACAACAGCTAACACAAGAGAGAGAGAGAGAGAGAAAGGGAGGCTTAACAAAAGAGCATCAAGCAGTTAGTGCTGTGCAGAGAAAATACTCAAACAAAAATATATTTGCGAAAGAGAGACAATTCGAGAGAGAGCACTACTCAAGCAAAAGCTCGCGTTCTTCTTCTCCACATCTATGATCGCCTGTGAGCGTTATATTTGAGAACTTTTGCTTCTCTCTGTCTCTCGTTTTGGACTTCAACAGATCGCTTATGAGAGCTGTGAAGCGTCAACCGTCTTAACACGCTTTGTAGTTTTCGTTTTTTTCTTTTTCGGTTGGTTGGACATTCTCTTTTCAATACGTTATTCTCCACGGTGTGCTGCGCAAGCATTAAAACAGCTACAAAGTGAATTTATTTCAGCATACAATGTCCTCAATATCGGCGCAAGGCGTGGTCGAACGTGCCTCCGCTGAACTATCCAAGCGTATCAACGGCCTCGGCTTGCGTTCGAAACATCATCATGGCAGCGGCGGCGGCAGCAGTAGCAACAGCGGCGGCGGCGGAGGCGGAGGCGGCAACAACCCCAGCGCCACGAACAGCAATAACAGCCCTGCGTCCGGAGGCTCCTCCACCACGTCGTCGAGTAGCAACTCCTCATCGTCAGCGAACTCCACAGCCTCGTCCGCATCGTCCACCACGTCCTCCTCGTCGTCGTCCTCAACAACGGGTAAAACTTCGGTAATGGAGCGCGTTACGAATGCTCTCTGCGGCGGCAATTCGAATTCGAACGCCAACGCCAATGCAAATTCCACAACAACACAGAACAATTCCAATCTCAACACAACCACTAGCAACAGTACAACAGGCCTGACCACACCCGACAAACCGACACGAGCGGGCACCCTGAACACAGCCGCCACCCCAACACAACAGACACAAACTCCACAGCAACAGCAACAGATCCACCCCTCGGCTGTGGCAGCAGGCCAGACGTTGCCACAGCATCATGCGACGGTGACCAACTATCAATTGATGCAACAGCAGCAGCAGCAGAAAACCCAGCAACATCAACAGTATTTAAGTTCCCAGATCGCGAATTCCACCCTAATCAATTCGAATCTGATGAACACCACGCCACCCACGGTACCAAACATTCCAATGGGTGCCCCGCCCACGCCCACGGTGAATTCGATAGCCAAGCAAATGAACATCACCATACCCGGTTCGCCGCAATTCACCACCATGGGCATGGCGGCCGCTCAAAAGACCGGTCAAGCGGTCACACCGCTACAAATGCGCAAACAGCTACCCAACCCCCATATGCATCATCCGTATGCCGGCGCCTCGACAGCGGCCACCCAGCTGGCCCAGGCCGTCACCCAGTCGGCCCTGATCTTGCCCAAGTTACCACCACCCATAACCAGCATCGACACGCTGATGATGGACGAACGCTTTCTGAATCGTTTCTTTTTGTATTTCAACTCGTTCGAGCGCAGAGTTCTGGCTCAAGTCTGCATAAAATGGCGCGATGTGTTGTATCGCAGTCCGCGCTTTTGGTCCGGCCTCTTGCCGACGCTGCAGTGTCGAGAGCTGCGACAGATCAACTCGGCGGATCGGGTGAAATTGTTCAACTCGTTGATACGGCGGGGATTCCATGCGTTGGCCTTGGTGGGGGCGAACGATGACGACGCCTACGATGTGGTCCATTCGTTTACACTGGCATCGAAACATATACACTCGTTGTCGCTAAGATGTTCCTCAATATCGGATCGGGGCTTGGAGGCGTTGCTGGATCATTTGCAGGTGAGTCAAAAGATTCTTGTGTTTTTTTGAGAATAGAATAGAAATTATAATCAAACGGTGCAACAGAATTTTGAGAACAGAGTAGCGACCAAAAAAGAAAACTTCACCGACGCGAACTTTTCCTATAGAAAAGTTCACTCCGGTTCACTTTTCCTATAGAAAAGTTCACTCCGGTTCACTTTTCCTATAGAAAAGTTCACTCCGGTTCACTTTTCCTATAGAAAAGTTCACTCCGGTTCACTTTTCCTATAGAAAAGTTCACTCCGGTTCACTTTTCCTATAGAAAAGTTCACTCCGGTTCACTTTTCCTATAGAAAAGTTCACTCCGGTTTACTTTTCCTATAGAAAAGTTCACTCCGGTTCACTTTTCCTATAGAAAAGTTCACTCCGGTTCACATTTCCTATAGAAAAGTTCACCCTGGTTCACTTTTCCTATAGAAAAGTTCACCCCGTTTCACTTTCCCTATAGAAAAGTTCTATAGAAAAGATCCTTCTGTATGTCCGTTCTTCCTTCCCTTTTTTTCGATAATACCATCCTACCGGCCTTCCTTCCATCCTTCATTCCCTCAACATTAAATCTGTCTTCTCTTCCACAAGTCTGCCCTTCCCCCAATATATCTATCCTTTCTTCGAAAATACCATCCCTCCTTCGATGTGTCCGCCATTCATTCACTATATCTACATTCTTCTCATGCTTTCATTCCTTATATTCATCCTTTCATCGTTATAACTATCACTTGTCGAGATATTCTTCCCTCCAGTATTATTATAAATATTTTTAATTATTATTAAAGCTGCATTGTTATAGGGTAAAGTAATTGATCAATCCCCCGCCCTATATAGTCAACCATTTAAAAAGCCCTCTAACATTGCCCCGACAAATATTGACTACTTTTATATTCACAATTCATTTAGAGATTTACTCTTTAAGAGAGGGGGGCTGGGGCAACTTGAAACATCCCCCCCCCATTTAACAACTAAGCAATCAATTAATTTTGGATAGACCTAATTACGTATTTAGTCCAGAACATCGCCTAAAGTTATGCAGCATTCCATACCACAGTACCTCATAACTAAAGAGGAAGGCTTTCGTCGATATACCCACTCGTTCGTATTGGCATTCGTACTGTTTGTGTACAAGTTGATGTTTGGTTTGTGTGCCGAAACCTCAAAGTTTGCCACAAAATACAATGTATACAATGTTGTACTAAGCCTAAATGTATACTATGCATTTTAAATGTATCGTTATCAAAAAGGAAAGCCTTAAAGTATGCATACTTAATAATTAGGTTTAAGTGTGTATTTGTAGGCTAAAGATGCTGCTATTTGGGGTTTATTGAAAGATAATTAAATTATTTGGAAACACTTGAAACTTAGTAAATGCATATTTAATCGCCAGTCCCAATGGTAACTGGCAAATATACCGCATAACATGCTCATATAACAGTGGCCTGGAGAATGGGGGAGATATGGGAGAATAAGTTCTCCCAGGGGCATCTTTAGTATAAAAAAGTTCGTCTGCGTCAATTTTCCTATGGAAAAGTTCGCCCTGCGTCAATTTTCCTATGGAAAAGTTCGCCCTGCTTCACTTTTCCTGTAGAAAAGTTCGCCCTGCGTCACTTTTCCTATAGAAAAGTTCGCCCTGCGTCACTTTTCCTATAGAAAAGTTCGCCCTGCGTCACTTTTCCTAAAGAAAAGTTCGCCCTGCGTCACTTTTCCTAAAGAAAAGTTCGCCGTGCGTCACTTTTCATATAGCAAAGTTCGCCCTGCGTCACTTTTCCTATAGAAAAGTTTGCCCCGCGTCACTATTCCTATAGAAAAGTTCGTCCTGCGTCGCTTTTCCTATAGAATAGTTCGCCCAGCGTCACTTTTCCTATAGAAAAGTTCGCCCTGCGTCACTTTTCCTATAGAAAAGTTCGCCCTGCTTCACTTTCCCTATAGAAAAGTTCACCCCGGTTCACTTTCCCTATAGAAAAGTTCACCCCGGTTCACTTTCCCTATAGAAAAGTTCACCCCGGTTCACTTTCCCTATAGAAAAGTTCACCCCGGTTCACTTTCCCTATAGAAAAGTTCGTCCTGCGTCACTTTTCCTAGAGAAAAGTTCGCCCTGCGTCACTTTTCCTAGAGAAAAGTTCGCCCTGCGTCACTTTTCCTAGAGAAAAGTTCGCCCTGCGTCACTTTTCCTAGAGAAAAGTTCGCCCTGCGTCACTTTTCCTAGAGAAAAGTTCGCCCTGCGTCACTTTTCCTAGAGAAAAGTTCGCCCTGCGTCACTTTTCCTAGAGAAAAGTTCGCCCTGCGTCACTTTTCCTAGAGAAAAGTTCGCCCTGCGTCACTTTTCCTAGAGAAAAGTTCGCCCTGCGTCACTTTTCCTAGAGAAAAGTTCGCCCTGCGTCACTTTTCCTATAGAAAAGTTCGCCCTGCGTCACTTTTCCTATAGAAAAGTTCGCCCGGCGTCACTTTTCCTATAGAAAAGTTCGCCCGGCGTCACTTTTCCTATAGAAAAGTTCGCCCTGCGTCACTTTTCCTATAGAAAAGTTCGCCCGGCGTCACTTTTCCTATAGAAAAGTTCGCCCGGCGTCACTTTTCCTATAGAAAAGTTCGCCCGGCGTCACTTTTCCTATAGAAAAGTTCGCCCGGCGTCACTTTTCCTATAGAAAAGTTCGCCCGGCGTCACTTTTCCTATAGAAAAGTTCGCCCGGCGTCACTTTTCCTATAGAAAAGTTCGCCCGGCGTCACTTTTCCTATAGAAAAGTTCGCCCTGCGTCACTTTTCCTATAGAAAAGTTCGCCCTGCGTCACTTTTCCTATAGAAAAGTTCGCCCTGCGTCACTTTTCCTATAGAAAAGTTCGCCCTGCGTCACTTTTCCTATAGAAAAGTTCGCCCTGCGTCACTTTTCCTATAGAAAAGTTCGCCCTGCGTCACTTTTCCTATAGAAAAGTTCGCCCTGCATCACTTTACCTACAGAAAAGTTCGCCCTGCGTCACTTTACCTACAGAAAAGTTCGCCGTGCGTCACTTTACCTACAGAAAAGTTCGCCCTGCGTCACTTTTCCTATAGAAAAGTTCGCCCTGCGTCACTTTTCCTATAGAAAAGTTCGCCCTGCGTCACTTTTCCTATAGAAAAGTTCGTCCTGCGTCACTTTTCCTATAGAAAAGTTCGCCCTGCGTCACTTTTCCTATAGAAAAGTTCGCCCTGCGTCACTTTTCCTATAGAAAAGTTCGTCCTGCGTCACTTTTCCTATAGAAAAGTTCGCCCTGCGTCACTTTTCCTATAGAAAAGTTCGCCCTGCGTCACTTTTCCTACAGAAAAGTTCGCCCTGCGTCATTTTTCCTACAGAAAAGTTCGCCCTGCGTCACTTTTCCTATAGAAAAGTTGGCCCTGCGTCACTTTTCCTATAGAGAAGTTGGCCCTGCGTCACTTTTCCTATAGAAAAGTTGGCCCTGCGTCAATTTTCCTATGGAAAAGTTCGCCCTGCGTCAATTTTCCTTTGGAAAAGTTCGCCCTGCGTCAATTTTCCTATGGAAAAGTTCGCCCTGCGTCAATTTTCCTATGGAAAAGTTCGCCCTGCGTCAATTTTCCTATGGAAAAGTTCGCCCAGCGTCACTTTTCCTATAGAAAAGTTCGCCCAGCGTCACTTTTCCTATAGAAAAGTTCGCCCTGCGTCACTTTTCCTATAGAAAAGTTCGCCCTGCGTCACTTTTCCTATAGAAAAGTTCGCCCTGCGTCACTTTTCCTATAGAAAAGTTCGCCCAGCGTCACTTTTCCTATAGAAAAGTTCGCCCTGCGTCACTTTTCCTATAGAAAAGTTCGTCTGCGTCAATTTTCCTATGGAAAAGTTCGCCCTGCGTCACTTTTCCTATAGAAAAGTTCGCCCAGCGTCACTTTTCCTATAGAAAAGTTCGCCCTGCGTCACTTTTCCTATAGAAAAGTTCGCCCAGCGTCACTTTTCCTATAGAAAAGTTCGCCCTGCGTCACTTTTCCTATAGAAAAGTTCGCCCAGCGTCACTTTTCCTATAGAAAAGTTCGCCCTGCGTCACTTTTCCTATAGAAAAGTTCGTCTGCGTCAATTTTCCTATGGAAAAGTTCGCCCTGCTTCACTTTTCCTGTAGAAAAGTTCGCCCTGCGTCACTTTTCCTATAGAAAAGTTCGCCCTGCGTCACTTTTCCTATAGAAAAGTTCGCCCTGCGTCACTTTTCCTAAAGAAAAGTTCGCCCTGCGTCACTTTTCCTAAAGAAAAGTTCGCCGTGCGTCACTTTTCATATAGCAAAGTTCGCCCTGCGTCACTTTTCCTATAGAAAAGTTTGCCCCGCGTCACTATTCCTATAGAAAAGTTCGTCCTGCGTCGCTTTTCCTATAGAATAGTTCGCCCAGCGTCACTTTTCCTATAGAAAAGTTCGCCCTGCGTCACTTTTCCTATAGAAAAGTTCGCCCTGCTTCACTTTCCCTATAGAAAAGTTCACCCCGGTTCACTTTCCCTATAGAAAAGTTCACCCCGGTTCACTTTCCCTATAGAAAAGTTCACCCCGGTTCACTTTCCCTATAGAAAAGTTCACCCCGGTTCACTTTCCCTATAGAAAAGTTCGTCCTGCGTCACTTTTCCTAGAGAAAAGTTCGCCCTGCGTCACTTTTCCTAGAGAAAAGTTCGCCCTGCGTCACTTTTCCTAGAGAAAAGTTCGCCCTGCGTCACTTTTCCTAGAGAAAAGTTCGCCCTGCGTCACTTTTCCTAGAGAAAAGTTCGCCCTGCGTCACTTTTCCTAGAGAAAAGTTCGCCCTGCGTCACTTTTCCTAGAGAAAAGTTCGCCCTGCGTCACTTTTCCTAGAGAAAAGTTCGCCCTGCGTCACTTTTCCTAGAGAAAAGTTCGCCCTGCGTCACTTTTCCTAGAGAAAAGTTCGCCCTGCGTCACTTTTCCTATAGAAAAGTTCGCCCTGCGTCACTTTTCCTATAGAAAAGTTCGCCCGGCGTCACTTTTCCTATAGAAAAGTTCGCCCGGCGTCACTTTTCCTATAGAAAAGTTCGCCCTGCGTCACTTTTCCTATAGAAAAGTTCGCCCGGCGTCACTTTTCCTATAGAAAAGTTCGCCCGGCGTCACTTTTCCTATAGAAAAGTTCGCCCGGCGTCACTTTTCCTATAGAAAAGTTCGCCCGGCGTCACTTTTCCTATAGAAAAGTTCGCCCGGCGTCACTTTTCCTATAGAAAAGTTCGCCCGGCGTCACTTTTCCTATAGAAAAGTTCGCCCGGCGTCACTTTTCCTATAGAAAAGTTCGCCCTGCGTCACTTTTCCTATAGAAAAGTTCGCCCTGCGTCACTTTTCCTATAGAAAAGTTCGCCCTGCGTCACTTTTCCTATAGAAAAGTTCGCCCTGCGTCACTTTTCCTATAGAAAAGTTCGCCCTGCGTCACTTTTCCTATAGAAAAGTTCGCCCTGCGTCACTTTTCCTATAGAAAAGTTCGCCCTGCATCACTTTACCTACAGAAAAGTTCGCCCTGCGTCACTTTACCTACAGAAAAGTTCGCCGTGCGTCACTTTACCTACAGAAAAGTTCGCCCTGCGTCACTTTTCCTATAGAAAAGTTCGCCCTGCGTCACTTTTCCTATAGAAAAGTTCGCCCTGCGTCACTTTTCCTATAGAAAAGTTCGTCCTGCGTCACTTTTCCTATAGAAAAGTTCGCCCTGCGTCACTTTTCCTATAGAAAAGTTCGCCCTGCGTCACTTTTCCTATAGAAAAGTTCGTCCTGCGTCACTTTTCCTATAGAAAAGTTCGCCCTGCGTCACTTTTCCTATAGAAAAGTTCGCCCTGCGTCACTTTTCCTACAGAAAAGTTCGCCCTGCGTCATTTTTCCTACAGAAAAGTTCGCCCTGCGTCACTTTTCCTATAGAAAAGTTGGCCCTGCGTCACTTTTCCTATAGAGAAGTTGGCCCTGCGTCACTTTTCCTATAGAAAAGTTGGCCCTGCGTCAATTTTCCTATGGAAAAGTTCGCCCTGCGTCAATTTTCCTTTGGAAAAGTTCGCCCTGCGTCAATTTTCCTATGGAAAAGTTCGCCCTGCGTCAATTTTCCTATGGAAAAGTTCGCCCTGCGTCAATTTTCCTATGGAAAAGTTCGCCCAGCGTCACTTTTCCTATAGAAAAGTTCGCCCAGCGTCACTTTTCCTATAGAAAAGTTCGCCCAGCGTCACTTTTCCTATAGAAAATTTCGCCCTGCGTCACTTTTCCTATAGAAAAGTTCGCCCAGCGTCACTTTTCCTATAGAAAAGTTCGCCCTGCGTCACTTTTCCTATAGAAAAGTTCGCCCAGCGTCACTTTTCCTATAGAAAAGTTCGCCCTGCGTCACTTTTCCTATAGAAAAGTTCGCCCTGCGTCACTTTTCCTATAGAAATGTTTGCCCTGCGTCACTTTTCCTACAGAAAAGTTCGCCAAATATTACCTATATTTATTTTCTTGTATTTTATTATCCACCTCCCATAGGAATTTTCTAACTTCCAACTCCCATCTTCCATAAACTGCTGCATTTTTAATGATCTCCATTATGCAATTATCTCCCAAAACCTAATTGATCGCCTGCTACGTATGCATATAATTCGCCAATCCCATTTGGACGACTTCAATTGCAATTAAGCGCCCTGAAGGTATGCCACAAAATTGTACGGAATAGATATTAGTGCTATTAGCACATGCACACACGACATCCGACATCCATTCGTCTATTCCCTAATTACGTGGATTTCCTGCAACGTACGTTTGGCCTTGTAACCCAAATGAGGCCAGCAAGCTAGGCAGTATTAAATTGCTGCAAAAGGCTCCTAAAGATATGCTCTGGAATTTATCTAAATCCACACCCCTCCCCCCGCTCATGACTGCAATAAAGTAAATAGTCATGCATGTGATGCGATGCAAAAATATACGACGATATCATTGAAATGGGATGACATTTGAAATGTCAACAATGACAGACAGAACACTACAATCACACACGTCCGCATTTTTACAACTCTCGTTCAGTCAGACACTCACGTACTCGCTCACACACGTAGCACCCCGCGCTCCTACGCTTACACTCAATCAAACAATTTGTCAAAGCAAATTTTACAATAATTTCTGGCGTTCTATGATGAAGTAGTACGAGTATCTAGGTCTCTTGCATGTGTGTGTGTGAGGAAATGGTGATACAACAAAAACTGCGATAGCTTTGTTTAGTTTTCCCATATTGTTTTTGTTGTTGTTCGTGGTAGTTGGTGGCGGTTGTGGTGCTGCAAATAAGTCAATGTCAAATTAAACAATAAAACATGTTATTTGATGTCAGCGCACGGCACAGCGAAAACGAATACCATGATTAGTGCCATAAAATTAAAGTATAGTTTTGGGGGCCTTCCATTTCTTTAAGGTTACAAAGGCATACTTTAAGGTTTGGCTTCGCCATTGGAGGTTGAGATGATAAAGTGAAGCTATTCAGAATGAGTTTTTAATGGCAAAATAAATGGGATTTTCTAACAAATGAAGGGCATTCGTCTTAAGGACACATTTATCGCTTTCGGCTTATCTTTATCATTGTGTGATAGCTTTTCGAAACAAGAATATCATGGAAGAGGAGACACATCATTGAATAATATTTTCTATGAAGAAAAGGACACTTTTCAGTTCACCCCGGTGCACTTTCCCTATAGAAAAGTTCACCCCGGTACACTTTCCCCATAGAAAAGTTCACCCCGGTTCACTTTTCCTATAGAAAAGTTCACCCCGGTGCACCTTCCCTGTAGAAAAGTTCACCACGGTGCACTTTCCCTATAGAAATGTTCACCCCGGGTCACTTTACCTATAGAAAAGTTCACCCCGGTTCACTTTGCCTATAGAAAAGTTCACCCCGGTTCACTTTGCCTATAGAAAAGTTCACCCCGGTTCACTTTGCCTATAGAAAAGTTCACCCCGGTTCACTTTGCCTATAGAAAAGTTCACCCCGGTTCACTTTGCCTATAGAAAAGTTCACCCCGGTTCACTTTGCCTATAGAAAAGTTCACCCCGGTTCACTTTGCCTATAGAAAAGTTCACCCCGGTTCACTTTGCCTATAGAAAAGTTCACCCCGGTTCACTTTGCCTATAGAAAAGTTCACCCCGGTTCACTTTGCCTATAGAAAAGTTCACCCCGGTTCACTTTGCCTATAGAAAAGTTCACCCCGGTTCACTTTGCCTATAGAAAAGTTCACCCCGGTTCACTTTGCCTATAGAAAAGTTCACCCCGGTTCACTTTGCCTATAGAAAAGTTCACCCCGGTTCACTTTGCCTATAGAAAAGTTCACCCCGGTTCACTTTGCCTATAGAAAAGTTCACCCCGGTTCACTTTGCCTATAGAAAAGTTCACCCCGGTTCACTTTGCCTATAGAAAAGTTCACCCCGGTTCACTTTGCCTATAGAAAAGTTCACCCCTGTTCACTTTGCCTATAGAAAAGTTCACCCCGGTTCACTTTGCCTATAGAAAAGTTCACCCAGGATTATATGTAATCCCCAAATCCTCAATTGGGTAAAACTCTTGTCGTTTCCGAGAAATTAGTTGCTATCCAAAGAAAATATGTGTTAAATAAAAGCCTACTTATAACAATTATTTTGGTTAATAAATAATAGACTTTTAAGCGAATAGATTAAAGTGGTTTTGTGAAATTTGAACGATTTAAATGGACGATTTTTCATGAACAAACAAACAACATATTGTAATTCACCAAAAAAAAATTATTGAAAATACTAGCCATTTGCTAGAAATTGCTTGATTTTCATATTCTGCCCACTGTGCGTATGATTAATATTAATTAAGTGCGAATTTGTCTTAATATCAATAACTATTGAAGTTTTTACGCTATCCAATGATACCAGATATCAAACAAAAGTAAACATTGCAGGTTACTTAAAGAAATTAACAATTTGATTTTGTGGAATATACACAAAAACTAAATTTTTATTATTATTACATTTTTTAATGTATACACATTTTATTAGGTTTATTAGCTCTTGTAAATGAAAGTAGTACATATTCCAGAACAGAATGATATGAACTGACTTCTGGATTTCAGAAGATATATTCCTCCATTTGAGCATATGTATCAAAAATCTATTGAAAACACTTGTCGGTTGCGAGCAATGGCTTGATTTTAATTTTCTGTCCACTGTGCGTATGATTAATATTAATTAAGTGCGGATTTGCTTTTATATCAATAACTATTGAAGTTACTAAGCTATTAAAAGAATAAAGGTGTCAAAGAAAAACCTATATTCCAGCCTACTTACAATTCACAATCATATATTTTGTGAATCTAGATTTCAATGCAGATGATATATGAGATACATTTTTGGTGAAATTTTTAGTCCTCATAAATAGATTTGATTTAACGTAAATTCGTCGTCGGACATATCAACCCAAATTTATAGTCCACATACTAAATTCAACTCCGAAAAATTGGAATTTTAACAAAAAAAAAATAAAATACCTCAAAAAAATGGTTGGTGTTGATTTTGGGGAATACACAAAAAATAAAATAAAATTTTAGGTAAAAGACACTCTTTAATTTTTTTATATTATATTAATGTACACTCATTTTATTAGGTTTTTTAGCTCTTGAAAACAGTAAATATTCCAGGACAGACTGGTATGAACTCAGTGCTTGATTTCAGAATATATATTCCTCCATTTGAGGAGGAATATATCTATATATGTGTCAAAAATCTAATAAAAACACTTGTCGTTTGCGAGCAATGGCTTGATTTTCATTTTCTGCCCACTGTGCGTATGATTAATATTAATTAAGTGCAGAGTTGCTTTTATATCAATAACTATTGAAGTATTTGAGCTATTAAAAGAATATAGGTGTTAAAGAAAAGACTACATTCCCGTCTCCATAATATAATCAATTGTTTATATCAATTCTGTGCTGATTTGCTTCAACCACGCTTTAACTATTGAATTTTTAAAGTTATACAAAGAAAATAAGTTTTATATAGAAGCCTACAGTCCAATGTACTTATGACAACAATTTAAATAATAAACAGACACTCTTTTTATACCCTCCACCTCCAGGATGGGGGTATATTCACTTTGTCATTCCGTTTGTAACACCTTGAAATATTTATCGGAGACCCCATAAAGTATATATATTCTGGGTCGTGGTAAAATTCTAAGACGATATAGCCATGTCCGTCTGTCCGTCTGTCCGTCTGTCCGTCTGTCTGTTGAAAGCACGATAGCGGCCGAACGAAATGAGCTAGAAGGTTCAAATTTTTCCTAAATGTGTCTTATGGTTGTAGATCGCTTGGGATTGAAAGTGGACGAAATCGGTCCAGAGGGAAACATTTTTCCCTCACAAGTACTGAAAATACCCCTAATATTTAGAGTATTTCAGCATTTTTTTGAACATATTTGCTTGTATTTACTTGATATTTGCAATTCGCATTCCCTCGACATTCTTTAATCTACTGGTAATACTGTGGAATGCACTCCGTGGTGGAGGGTATATAAGATTCGGCCCGGCCGAACTTAACGCCTTCTTACTTGTTATTATTACATTTTATTAATGTATACATATTTTATTGTACATGAAGGTAGTATTTATTCCAGAACAAAAGGGTATGAACTCAGTGCTTGATTTCAGAAGATATATTCCTCCATTATATGTGTCAAAAATCTATTGAAATGTCTTGTCGTTTGCGAGCAATGGCTTAATTTTAATTGTTTGCCCACTGTGCGTATGATTAATATTAATTAAGAGTAGATTTGCTTTTATATAAACAACTATTGAAGTATTTAAGCTATTAAAAGGATATGTGTTCAAAATCTATGGAAAACACTTGTCGTTTGCGAGAAAGTGCTTGATTTCAATTTTCTGCCCATTGTGCGTATGATTAATATTAATTTAGTGCTAATTTGCTTTTATATCAATAACTTTTGTAGTATTTAAGCTATTGAAATAATATAGGTGCCAAAGAAAAGCCTACATTCCAATCTTCCTAACATAATCAATTGTTTATATCTATTCTGTGCTTATTTGCTTCAACCACGCTTTAACTATTGAACTTTTTAAAATATCGATAGAAAATAGGTTAGGACAATTATTTTGGTTAATAAAACTAGAGTTTAAAGCGAATATATAAAAGTGGTTTTGTTAAATTTATAAATTGAAAATAAATTTATTTAGAGCCAGAATTCCAGAGACTTTGGTTGTTTCCAAGATTTCATTTCAATTCATTTATTAATTCCATGGAAATAACTCCTTACAGACCGGAAATATACTACAATACAATACAATTCGTTCGCTCTGTTCTGCATCTTCTCTTCGGTTAAGTCTCTTTCGGTGAGTATTCTATTGATGTGACATGAATGTTTGTGGGACGTTCTTAATCTTCATCCATCTTTCTTAGGGTACTCCTTTACACTATCAGCTCTTGTGTTAATTTAAAAATACAAATTTTGTCTGCCAACGAATTTTTAAATGCGAACTCTCCGCATCATTATCCCTGCAATTAACAAATGCTTTACGGTCTGACTACGCGCCCTCTGTCCCCATTCCCTAAGTATGAATTTCCAAATCTCAATAATGATATTACTCGTTTTGCTTGATAATAACGAAGCAGAACGAAAGAGATGTCACAAAAACACAGCATATTTCCAGGTGCTTTTCAAAGATAACCAAATTAAGGCATACCTTTTGGGAGAGTAGGGCGGCATTTTCTGTTCTATGTTTCGCCATCAAGGGTATACAATGGTTACTACCAAGGGCTTCGTCAAGTGTCCTTAACGAACAATTAGGAAATGAAAGAAAGAATATGTCAAACACACTAATCTTGCAATTGAACAATACCTTTTTGGGGGACAACTTCAGCATTTACTGCGTCGACTGTCCTTAACATGACAAAGCTAACTCTCAGCATACTTTTAGGCGGTTAGTAACATTACTCTAAATTAGGTATAACCTTTATGTGAACCTTGTCCAGTATAGTATTAGAAGATTTAAATATTGTTCTCTTGTTTTATATAACCAAGTATGAATAGCATACATTTGTGTGCTTTGAAAAAATATGAAAATTAAGGCATACCTTTTGGGGGAGCTTTCTTGTTTTGGCTATACACATTGAATATGACATAGCTTGAAAATTACAGAATACCTTTGGGGAGCACCTTTCGCCGAGCAGCCGAAATGAATGAAACCTCCTGTAAATGCTGCTGTTGTCATGTCAATTGTCAGTTTAAATTTGTAATCTAATTTATCATGCTCGTAGAACATGACTACGACAACATCATTTCATTGCCTCGTATCATTTCACAATGTTTTTTACGAGAGCCTTTTTCAGCTGCTTTCAATGAGCTGCTGTGACTTTGGCTGCTACGCTTTCCTTGTGTTCTCATCAAACTGCTGGAATCCATTTGCATTTGACGCATTGAAACACGAAGAATGTGTGGCAGAACACACACACAGAAAAAAATAAAAATCCCACACAAAAAAGTTGGTAGAGAGAGCGAACATGAAACGCCAGCAAAATGAACGAACGAAGGAAGGAACGTGCAGACGTGCCCAGGTATAACGGCTGAAAGCAAATTGGAAGGAGCAGCTGAAAACGTTGAATCGCAGAACACCGGTGTGATTCGAACAAAGACTTTAAATTAACAAATTAAATCAATTTTCCCAGCAAACTTTTGCAACGCTCAAAATTGTGCACATAAATGGCAAAAGATGACAAACATCCACTCCTCATGTTAAATACATTTTCTTGTTTGAAATTTCTGTTGTTGCTTTTTTCAATTTTCCACTCAATTTAATTGAATTGAATTCAAAAGACTAACCCCCGGTCGTCTTCGGGCGATGTTTTTTTCATTATGACACATATTTGCCGTATGACAGTTTCGCAAGATCTTTTTCACACCTTTTGGATGATGAGCAAAAAAATACATCATGTTCATACATATGAGGGGCATGTGATAAGTTTAGCATACAAATTTATTGTTTGGTTTCGAATTCAAATTCGATTTAAAAATATCAAGCAATGAACTACTGATTTCTTAAGGGTTAAACTGATTTCTTATGGAATTCCCCAGGGCTGAAATGGTTTCATTCACCGGGATGAGGGACATGATTCAGGTTGTGAGGCATGTGCAAAAAAATCTATTGAAAACATTTGACGTTTGTGAGAAATTGCTTGATTTTCATTTTCTGCCCACTGAGCGTATGATTAATATTAATTATGTAGGTATTTGCTTTAATATCAATAACTATTGAAGTTTTTAAGCTATTCAATGAAAATAGGTGTCAAAGAACAGCCTACATTCCAGTCTTTTTATCATAATCATTTGTTTTATGAATCATGTTTCTAATGTGGCTAAAAATTTGATTAAAAGACGATTTTTATTTAATAAACTAAACTCGAAATAATATTAATTTTTCTTAGGGATATAAGGAAAGGGAATGACTGAACTTAGCGATTGATTTCAGAAGATGCATTCCTCCATCTAAGCTTATGTGGCAAATATATTTGATACCTTTTGTAATCCACCAAGAAATCTATTGAAAACACTTGTCGTTTGTGAGTGGATGATAGATTTTTATTTTCTGCCCACTGAGCGTATGGCCAACATATTTAATACTTTTTGTAATCCCCCAAAAAACTATTAAAAACATTTGTCGTTTGTGAGAAATTGCTTGATTTTCATTTTCTGCCCACTGTGCGTATGATTAATATTAATTAAGTGCGGATTTGCTTTAATATCAATAACTTGTGAAGTTTTTAAGCTATTCAATGAAAATAGGTGCCAAAGAATAGCCTACATTCCAGTCTTCTTATCATAATCATTTGTTTTATGAATCTTGTTTTTAATGTGGCTAAAAATTGATTAAAAGTCGATTTTTTATTTAATAAACCTAAACTCGAAATAATATTAATTTTTCCTAAGGATATCTTGTACATGAGAGCAGGAAATATTCTAGAAGGGAATGACATGAACTCAGCGCTTGATTTCAGAATATACCTTCCTCCATCTAAGCTTATGTGGCAAATATATTTGATACCTTTTGTAATCCCCCAAAAAAACTATTAAAAACATCTGTCGTTTGTGAGAAATTGCTTGATTTTCATTTTCTGCCCACTGTGCGTATGATTAATATTAATTAAGTGCGGATTTGATTTAATATCAATAACTATTGAAGTTTTTAAGCTATTCAATGAAAATAGGTGCCAAAGAACAACCTACATTCCAGTCTTTTTATCATAATCATTTGTTTTATGAATCATGTTTTTAATGTGGCTAAAAAATTGATTAAAACTCGATTTTTTTATTTAATAAATCTAAACTCGAAATAATATTAATTTTTCTTAAATATATCTTGTACATGAGAGCAGGAAATATTGTAGAAGGGAATGACATAAACTCAGCGCTTCATTTCAGAATATACCTTCCTCCATCTAAGCTTATGTGGCAAATATATTTGATACCTTTTGTAATCCCCCAAAAAAACTATTAAAAACATTTGTCGTTTGTGAGAAATTGCTTGATTTTCATTTTCTGCCCACTGTGCGTATGATTAATATTAATTATGTGCAAATTTGCTTTAATATCAATAACTATTGAAGTTTTTAAGCTATTCAATGAAAATAGGTGCCAAAGAACAGCCTACATTCCAGTCTTCTTATCATAATCATTTGTTTTATGAATCTTGTTTTTAATGTGGCTAAAAATTGATTAAAAGTCGATTTTTTATTTAATAAATCTAAACTCGAAATAATATTAATATTTCTTAAATATATCTTGTACATGAGAGCAGGAAATATTGTAGAAGGGAATGGCATGAACTCAGTGCTTGATTTCAGAAGATACATTTCTCCACCTGAGCATATGTGGCTAACATATTTGATACTTTTTGTAATCCCTCAAAAAATCTATTGAATTTAATTTGATATTATAGATATTGATATTAATTTGCTGTCCACTGTGTGTATGGCCAACATATTTAATACTTTTTGTAATCCCAAAAAAACTATTGAAGACATTTGTCGTTTGTGAGAAATTGCTTGATTTTCATTTTCTGGCCACTGTGCGTATGATTAATATTAATTAAGTGCGTATTAGTTTCAATATCAATAACTATTGAAGTTTTTAAGTTATTAAATGAATATAAGTGTCAAAGAAAAGCCTACATTCCAGCATTCTTAACGCAATCATTAGTATTATGAATCTGGTTTCTAATGTGGATGAGTTATTGATTAGAACTCGATTTTTTATTTAATAAACATTGGTGCAATTTTTAGTCCTCATAATTAGATTCATTTTAACGTGAATTCGTGATCGGTCATACCAACCAAAATTTATAGTCCACATACTAAAGTCACCTCCAAAAAATTGGAATTTTAACAACATATTAAAAAAAAAGAAATTAACCACAAAAAATTGTTGGTGTTGATTTTATGGAACAGTTGGCCCAATACACACAAAAAATAAATTTTTAGGTACCAGACACCCTTTTTGTTATTTATATTATATTTATTATTTGAACATGGAGTAGGATATAATCTAAGACGGAATGCTATGAACTCAGAATTCATTCATGATTTCAGAAGATAAATTCATCCATTTGAGCATATGTGACAAACATATTTGATACTTTTTGTAATCCCCCCAAAAAAATCCATTGAACACTTGTCATTTGCGAGAAATTGCTTGATTCTCATTTTCTGTACTCAATGCGTATGATTAATATTAATTAAGTGAGTATTTGCTTTAATATCAATAACTATTGAAGTATTTAAACTATCCGAAGAAAATAGGTGTCTAAGAAAAGCCTACATTCCAGCCTTCTTAACGCAATCATTTGTTTTATGAATCTGGTTTCTAATGTGGATAAAAAATTGATTACAACTCGATTTTAATTCAATTTTACGTAAATACGTGGTCGAGCATATCAACCCAAATTTATGCTCCGCATACTAAAGTTACCTCCGAAAAAAAATGGAATTTTAATAAAAAATTGAAAAAAGAAATTAACCACCAACAAATTATCGGAGTCGACTTTAGGGAACTGTTGGCCCAATACACATAACATATATTTTTTAGGTACCAGACACCCTTTTTATTATTTCATTTTATTCGTGTTATAAGCTCTTGTGAATGGCAATAGTAAATATTCCAGGACAGAATGGTATGAACTCAGTGATTGATCTCTGAAGATATCCTCCTCCATTTGAGCGTATGTGACAAACATATTTGAAACTTTTTGTAGTTCCCCCAAAAAATATATTGAAAACACTTGTTGTTTGCGATAAATTGCATGATTTTAATTTTCTGCTCACTGTGCGAGTGGAAACAAAATATTTGCTACTTTTTGTAATTCACCCAAAAAATCTATTGAAAACAATTGTCGTTTCTGAGTAGTTGATTGATTTTCATTTTCTACCCACTGTGCCAAATGGAAATAATAAAGAGTGATTTTTTTGAGGTTAGGATTTTCATGCATTAGTATTTGACAGATCACGTGGGATTTCAGACATGGTGTCAAAGAGAAAGATGCTCAGTATGCTTTGACATTTCATCATGAATAGACTTACTAACGAGCAACGCTTGCAAATCATTGTATTTTATTATCAAAATGCGTGCTCTGTTAAGAAAGTTCAGAAAGAAAGAAATTGTGTTCAGCGACGAAGCTCATTTTTGGCTCAATGGGTACGTAAATAGGCAGAATTGTCGATTTTGGAGTGAATATCAGCCAGAAGCATTGCAAGAGCTACCAATGCATCCAGAAAAAGTCACAGTTTGGTGCGGTTTATGGGCTGGTGGCATCATTGGACCGTACTTCTTCAAAGATGATGCGAATCGTAACGTAACTGTGAATGGTGAGCGCTACCGTGAGATGATATCCAACTTTTTTTTGCCCAAAATGGAAGAACTGAACTTGGTTGACATGTGGTTTCAACAAGATGGCGCTACATGCCACACAGCTCGCGATTCTATGGCCATTTTGAGGGAAAACTTCGGAGAACAATTCATCTCAAGAAATGGACCGGTAAGTTGGCCACCAAGATCATGCGATTTGACGCCTTTAGACTATTTTTTGTGGGGCTACGTCAAGTCTAAAGTCTACAGAAATAAGCCAGCAACTATTCCAGCTTTGGAAGACAACATTTCCGAAGAAATTCGGGCTATTCCGGCCGAAATGCTCGAAAAAGTTGCCCAAAATTGGACTTTCCGAATGGACCACCTAAGACGCAGCCGCGGTCAACATTTAAATGAAATTATCTTCAAAAAGTAAATGTCATGGACCAATCTAACGTTTCAAATAAAGAACCGATGAGATTTTGCAAATTTTATGCGTTTTTTTTAAAAAAAAAGTTATCAAGCTCTTAAAAAATCACCCTTTATTTGATACTTTTTGTAATCCACCCAAAAAATCTATTGAAAACACTGGCCGTTTGTGAGAAATTGCTTGATTTTCATGTTCTGCCCACTGTGCGTATGATCAATATTAATTATTTGCGAATTTGCTTTAATATCAATAACTCTTGAAGTTTTTGAGCTGCTCAAAGAAACAAGGTGTCAAACAAAAGTCAACATTCCATTCTACATATCGTAATCACTTGTTTTATTTTTTTGCGGCTTTAATGTAGTTAAAAAGCAAGATTAAAAATGCGGTTTTAATAAAATATATATTTAAACAGAATTTTCCTTCGTATGAATAATAAACTTGATCGAAGTACCCGGAATTCTAATGTTCTACATTCAAAACGCCTAAAATTGAATCAAATCGAACACTAATTAAACAACAAACAAAATAAGAATTTAAATATGGAACATTTTCTATATTTTATTAAATGTTTTTTTTGCAATACTTATGGTAACAACCTCGTACACATGAACATCTTCAATCATATCACCCAACCACCCACATAATTTTTGTACACCACCCCAAGTCCGTTCTGGGTCTTGCCCAAACCACCGTTGTTGTGAATCTTTTAAATTGACCATAGCGGGCGAGCATACGCTGGCCAAGTCATTCACTTCATATGTACAAACATATGCGCATACATATTATTAAATTTATATAAATTGTATGTTATTAAAGAAAATTATGGCACACTTTCAACACATCATTTAGTTTATGTTCACATACGTACGAATGTGTGTGTCTGTGTATGTGTAGGTGTACAAACATTGACCACAGACAATGATAAACGCCCACACAGACATATGGCGGCGCAAACTTTTTCTGGCTGTGTAGAGATTTTCATGACTCATCTCATAGTGGAGATTTTCGTTTCACACTTTGCCATACAGAGACGCCAATGAAGCCCACCCACCCCAAGAGTATGCTTTGAAATATTTATAAAAACAATAAAGCCCGGAAGTATGCAAAGATTTTAGGGTAAATACTACTTCAAGAGTAAAAAAGATGGTTTATAAAACGTCAATGGGAAATTCACACTTCACTTTAAAGAAACAACTTAATTTAACACCCCAAAAGTATGCTCTGAAATATTTATTAGAAAATAAAGCCAGGAAGCATGCAATGATTTATAAAATTTCAATAGGAAATCCAGAGCTGGTTGAATGTGAAAAGTAAAATTAAATTGTCTATATAAACCCACTGTGGAATATGTTTACAAAAGTATCAGTCATAAAAATACTTCAACATTTTCTTTAAATATGTATTCATGTCTCGTTGCTTGACCACAAAAGAAAAAAAAACAAATATTCTTTGCCACTACTATTCGAGAACATGGTAAGAGCCGTAAAGAACCCTCGGGAAATACAGACAATGTGAATAGGTATCACTTGGGACCCCATCTCCACATTACTCTAGTATTCATCACGATACAACTTAAGAAGAGAAATCCATGACCTTGGTTGGAAAGTCCGTCTCCTTGCTACATGACCAGAATAAGTATCATAGCAGACACCAAAAACAACCCCCTTAATCCCGTGACAGCATATTTCCAATACTTACGAGCAGAAATTGTCCTATTTCACTTGAATTATTTGGTTTTATTCGCAGAAATGCTTTCCCCCAAAGGTCGTCTTTATTGGCACTGTATTTATTTGCAGAGGAGCATTTCAAGAGCTCTTTATATTAACTTGACTTTTAAACGGGCATTTTAGGCATTCCCGCGAAATTTTTAAGGCTTTTGTGTGACATCTACACTTCCAACTTCCCCCCAAAAAAAAATATACCATGAAAATGTTGATGCTGAGTTTCATTTTATTGAATGACACATCAGTTGATTTGTTGCTCATGGCGAGCAAATATTTTCCACTTTTATGAGGAATCCCATAATGTCAGTGAGGCTTAGCGAGCTTTGCGAAAAAATTCTTGAGTATTTTCTTTAACGTACATTTAATTTTATTAATTCTTGGAATATGATTTGGTTGAGAAGCGTGAACAGGTCAATATAATTGACAGGCTGACATTGTGTCATTTATAGTTCATTTTTAATTGAGTACTTGCTTTGTTTTGATGGTAATCTCATGATTTTTCCATAAACAACTTAAATATTCGGTAGACTGTGTTTCTGTGTAAATTGCTCTGCCCTTCATCAGAACAATACATTTGTAATCCCCCAAAGAAATCTATTGGAAACGCTTGTCTTTTGCGAGATTTACTTGATTTTCATTTTCTGGCCACTGTGCGAACGGCAAACATATTCGATACTTTTTGTAATCCCCCAAAAAATCTATTGAAAACATTGATCGTTTGCGAGATATTGCTTGATTTTAATTTTCTGTCCACTGTGCGTATGATTGATATTAATTAAGTGATATTTTCCTCTATTCGATTCATATGTGGCTAACATATTTGATGCATTTTGCAATTCCTCAAAAAAACTATTAAAAACACTTGTCGTTTGTGTGAAATTGCTTGATTTTCATTTTCTGCCCATTGTGCGTATGATTGATATTAATTAAGTGCGGATTTGCTTTAATACCAATAACTATTGAAGATTTTAAGCTATTCCAAGAAAAAAGGTGTCAAATAAAAGCTTACGTTCAATTCTACTTTTAGCAATGCGTTTGTTGTATGAATCTAGTTTCTTATGTGGATAAAAAATTGATTTAAACTCTATTTTTTATTTATATTTTATGTTTTATCTATCTAAAAATTGCAATTTTACAAAAAAAAATAAAAAAGAAATTAACGACTAAGAAATGTTGGAGTTGATTTTATGGAGCAGTTGGAACAATATATATTTTTTTAGGTACCAGGCTGTTATTAGCTCTTGTGCATGGAAGTGGGAAATATTTCTAGATTATGGTATGATTTCAGAAGATATTTTCCTCTATTTGATCATATGTGTCAAGCATGTGTAATACTTTTTATATTCCCTCAAAATTTCTATTGTAAACACATGTCGTTTGCGAGCAATAGCTTGATGTTGATTGTCTGCCCTCTGTGCGTATGATTAATATTAATTATGTGCAGATTTGCTTTAATATCAATAACTTTTGAAGTTATTAATCCATTCAAGGGAAAAGGGTGTCACACAAAAGTCTACATTCCATTCTACTCTTCGCAATCATTTGTTTTATGAATCTAGTTCCTTATGTGGTTACAAAAATTGATTAAAACTCGATTTTTTATTTAATAAACCATTGTGAAATATGTAGTCTTCATAATTAGAGTTAATTTAACGTAAACTTGTGGTCTGGCACATCAGTCGATCTACCACCGAAAAATTGCAATTTTAATAAAAAAAATAAAAAATTGCAGTTTTAATAAAAATTTCAATTTTAACAAAAAAATAAAAAATAAATTAACGACCAAAATTTGTTGGGGTTGATTTTATGGAAGAGTTGGCCCAATACACACAATAAATAATTTATTAGATACCAGACATCATTTTTACTATTATATTTTTTAATGTTATTAGCTCCTGTGCATGGAAGTAGAAAATATTCCAAGACGTAATTGTATCAACTATGTTATGATTTCAGAAGATATTTTCCTCTATTCGATTGATATGTGGCAAACATATTCGATACCTTTTGTAATCCCCCAAAAAATCTATTGAAAACACTTGTCGTTTACGAGATATTGCTTGATTTTAATTTTCTGTCCACTGTGCGTATGATTGATATTAATTAAGTCCGGATTTGCTTTAATAACAATAACTTTTGAAGTTTTTAATCTATTTAAAGGAAAATGGTGTTAAACAAAAGCTTACATTCCATTATTTTGTTTTGTAATCATTTCAATTAATGGCTTTAGGCTTTTATGATTACAAATTTAAACAAAAATTAAAAAATTATAATTTTTTTCCAAAAATTCTTTTGCGTCTACAAAGAGTATCATAACTTCTATATTTAACCATAGATTTTTTTACATATAAACATTGTTTTTTGCATTTGAATGTTTGCTATTAAATACTTAAACAAAATACTTTTTTCGACTTTTTTATGATTTGTGCCAAAAAAAATAGATTTAAAAAAATATTTTTTTTTATAATTTTTTTCGTGTCAACAAAAAAGTTTTTTAATAAAACAAAATGCTTTTCTGCTATTTTTATGATTTTTTTCGTGCCAGAAAAATATTTTTTTAGAGACTGTTCCTAAACCACTGTTTCTATGTGAAAGTGATATTTGCAACATGTGTAGCCATTATATTGGACATAAAGTGGGTGTGATATTACCTAAATTTCAGAGATGAGAGTAAACATTTTAAAGGTACCTACGACGAACATTTTAAATTTATTGCTGGGTAACTATGCTTGTTACTTGGTGCGATTTTTTGAACGCATATTCGCCAAGTGAGTTGTGCTTTTCATTCGTTTGCGAGAATCATTTACTTAAAGAAGCCGTGTATGTTGTTGAAAAGTCGCTGCGAAGCTACCTGACGAAGCCTTTCACAGGGTGAAAATCATGATAGTGGTAGTCTGCAGCCAAGTAATAAATGTAAATAAATTAGCATTCTATAAAATATAGGTGCAAAATGGCCTTGAGCCACGAGAATATCCCAGTTCAAAACATTTTTTTATTTAAAAAATTATACAGACAAAAATTTTCGTGTTGAAAAAAATATTTTGATTCATAAACAAAATATTTTTTTTTCGGCTTGGACACAAAATTAATTTTAACAAAAATTTTTATTATTAAAAAAAATATTTTGTTAGTTAAAAAATAAAACAAAATATTTTTCTTGGGCTATTTTTTTCTAGTGCCGCCAAAAATGAATTTTTTTTTCAAAAAAAAAAATATTTTTTTAAATAAAACAAAATTTTTCTTTGTTTTTTATTTTTTCGTGCCAGTAAAAAAAACCAACATTTGTAGACACCATAATTACCTTTAATAGAACATATAATGCGATCGGACCAATATAGCCAAAATGACAGTACAAATATTAAAGGTACCTACGACGAAAATTTTAATTTTAGTAAACATTTTTTATTTAAAAAAATTATACAGAAAAAATTTTTGGTTTTGATTTTATGAATCCAAATATTTTTTTCGGCTTGGACACTAAATTAATTTTAATAAAAAATTTTTAAATAAAATATAATTAATTAAAATATATTTTTATATAATTTTTTATACATAAAAACATAGTTTTTGCGTTCTAATGTTGGCTATTAAAAATAAATAGTTTTTGCGGATTTTTTTTTCTATTTTTTTAGTCTCACCAAAAATAGATTTTTTTCAAAAACAAAAATATTTTTTTAAATAAAACAAATTTTTTCCCGACTTTTTTCTATTTTTTATTATTTTATTCGTGCCAGCAAAAATAATTTAAAAAAAAAATATTTTCCCAAATTAAAATATTTTTTTTTGAAAAAAATTATTTTTGCTGACACGAAAAAAAAATCTATTTTTGGTGAGACTAAAAAACATAAAAAATAGAACAAAAATACGCAAAAACTATTTTTATTAATTAAAATTATCAAAGCTGTTCCTAAACCACTGTTTAAACCACTATGTGAATGTGTAAATCACAACAAATGTATGTAGAAATCATAATTACCTTCAATATTAATATTACCTTTTAATATTAATATTAAGCGGATGTGATCCGACGTATATTTCCCTGTTGAGAGTACACATAATAAAGGTACCTTCAATAAAAATTGAAATTTTAGTAAAAAAAAAATAATAAAAATATATCTATAAATTATTTTTGTGTTGATTTTATGAACCCAATATATAAATGTGTAGGTCTCGGACATACATTTTTATTTTATTGTTGAATAGTGTAAATAGACCATAAAAAGTTCTATAATTTATCAACTAAATTTGTCAACAGAAAAGGAATAAAATATAAATCGTTTGATTTTTTAATGTTATTTCATTAATTTCTATAAATTCTCTACAGCAGCTGAAAAGCGATTCTTCTTTTATTGTTTATTTATGGACAAAATGAGTTTTATAATTAATCTTTTGAGTGCAAGACTAAAGGCCATTTTAAACACGAATTAGGCGTAACACTTTTATATTTTGTGCCTAAATCCTCTAAAAATAATATCCATATTTTTTTTTGTAATGATTTTATGAATTAGCATTCCTCAATGATTTTTTTTAATTATCCAAAAAAATTGTTTGTTGATTTTATGAAAAAAATTTCGGCTTGAACACAATTTTTTTTTATTAAAATACGAAATATACGACGATTTTCCATATTATATTACATGAGTGGTTGGCGTGGTTATGACGATATAAGTTATGTGTTTGCAAAATTCCAAGGTCCTAGCACTATGCCTTCTAATTTTTGCCGCACCTAGAACATATCGCTTATTTAGTGCAAGAGTGTACATTGAAAGTTATGGTCTTTTCAGACTGCATGCGAAATCAATCGATTTCAGTATGAAATGACATAAGGTCGATTTTCAAATGTCAAATTTGTATGGTATCTGACATTTGTAAATCGACCTCATGTCATTTTAGCTCGATTTTGCATGCAGTCTGAAAAGGCTATTAAAGCAAGTAAGAAATATTTCAAGACGTAATTGTACCAACTATGGTATGATTTCAGAAGATATTTTCCTCTATCTGATCATATGTGGCAAGCTTGTGTAATACTTTTTGTATTTCCTCAAAAAATCTATTGAAAACACTTGTCTTTTGCGAGCAATAGCTGGATTTTCATTTTCAGCCCACTGTGCGTATGATTGATATTTATTAAGTGCGGATTTGCTTTTGATATCAATAACTTTTGAACTCTATAAGCTATTCAAAGAAACAAGGTGTCACACAAAAGTATACATTCCATTCTACTCTTCGCAATCATTTGTTTTATGAATCTATGGTTACAAAAATTGCTTAAAAAATTGCTAAAAAATTGCTTATTTATAAACCATTGCGAAATATGTAGTCTTCACAATTAGAGTTAATTTAACGTAAATTTATGGTCGGGTACATCAGTTGAGATTTCAGTATGAAATGACATAAGGTCGATTTTCAAATGTCAAATTTGTATGGTATCTGACATTTGTAAATCGATCTCATGTCATTTCAGCTAGATTTTGCATGCTGTCTGAAAAGGCTATTAAAGCAAGCCCTGTGACGAAATTGTAGATATTTTATTTTGTACGAGTAAATTTACTCACGACTGAAAGTAGCAAATTAATTGACTTGCTGTAATTTAATGTGTCTGGGTGCCCTCGTATCCTGTCCCCTCGGTCGTTTTAACATATCATTTGTAAATCATTGGTAACCATATCTATTATATGTCATGAATCATGCAAAGTTGCAATGTCACGTGCAAACAAAAATGAAAAAAAAACGAAACGAATCGAATCGAAAGGCCAACAAAACAAGTTAAACAAATAATATAAAAATATTGCCACTTTAATGGCACATATAAACGTCAAGTGGTTGGTTTACGATACGACCGACAGAGCGAGAGAAAATATTTATTTACAATTCAAAATGAAAATTATGATGGCGATTACAACACTCCCTCGATAAAAGTGTGCAAATAGAACAAGAACGAGAAGAAGAAGAAAAAAAAAACAAGGAACACAAAAGTAAACAGAAAATAAATTTGTGCAAAATTGTTCTATTCCAACAAACACACACACGCACGCACACTCAACACACAACAATGTTTACCAGCAAAATAAAAACAAAAACCAGGAAAGCAAATGTAGTTCACTGAAGAGATGAAGAGAACAAAATGTCAAAAACTATCAGCTGAACACTCACGACACACACACATGTAAGCATGTAATGCATGTAATGCATGTAGTGTGTGTGTGTGTACTTACTTATTACAACACATTATTTTCATGAAAGTGGAACCTTAGGAACACAACGACCAGAAACGGTAAAACGAGGAAGAGAGAGGGAGAGGGTGAGAGAGCAGACTATGCCAACGAGGAACTAACACATTTTTCTCTAGAGTCGGGGGCACACAAACAAATCGTCGTTGTGATAACACAGCGCACACACTGACACACACACACCACACACTGTGAAGAGTGAAAGTCTTCTTATTAGACTCGTTCAATGTAAGAGAGTACATACTTTCGTTCATACAACTGATGGATGGATGTTCATACATACATACATATGTATGTACATATACCTAGTATTCTTATAAATATATAATAATTCTTTGAAATATGTGGTCAATGAGCTGTAAATTGTTTCACAGAGTGAAAAAGTATGCTAAAACGTACATCACACGCATGCACACACCCCCAATGACTAGGTTCCTAGTCTTCTTCGTCGTGGTCGTCGGCGTCGTCGTCATATGACACATGTGACAACTAAAGCAAATTGTCTTAATGGCTAGCAAATGTCATTACTTATACTTTACTTGAAAGCACACACACACACTCACGCACATACACTTACATCCACACCTACCTACTTAAATGTGGTCAGCTGTAATGCAAATGGATCTAAGTGCTAGTATTTATAAGGTGTGTTTTTTCTGAAATGCTAAAATGTTCGCTAGATGACTAGTGGCACGTAATACAAACTTTGTCTTCCATTCTTCCATTCAAAAGGGCAGTTTACACTTCGAGATTAATTATTTGTCCATAAATAAACTATAACACAAGAAACTGTTTGTAGCTGCTGTAGAGAATTTATAGAAATTGACGAAATAACATTAATTTAAATCAATCGATTTATATTTTATTCCTTTTGTATTGATAAATAGTTAATAAATTGTAGAATTTTTATCGACTATTTACACTAATCAACAATAAAATAAAAATGTCATGTCCGAGACCTAAAAATGCATATCTTGGGTGCACTGAGGCATACTGATTCATAAATATCAACAGATACACTAATGCTTCAACTTTCACTTTAAAATAGAAACATTGGTTTAGTAGTGATTTTTTTCGAAAAAAATCTTCATTTTTGCTGGCACGAAAAAAATCATAAAAATAGAAAAAGTTGGAAAAAGTATTTTATTTTATTCTACATTCTAATGCAAAAAACATATGTAGGTGGTTTGTATATGAGTCTTTCCATGTCAAGCGGTACGGTACCTCGATCTCTCGATTATTTTGAAAGTCTGTGTATGTTTTTTGTCTCATAAAAATATTGTATACGTATTTTTGGAAAAAAATTGATTATGATTATGACCAATTTAATAGTAACAAGTAAGAAGGCGTTAAGTTCGGCCGGGCCGAATCTTATATACCCTCCACCACGGAGTGCATTCCACAGTATTACCAGCAGATTAAAGGATGTCGACTTTACATAGAAACACACATTACTATATTTGTTTACTATTACAAACTATAATGTATACTTATGCGCACTGTTTAAAATCGACTACTATATATAAATAAAATGATGAAATTGTGAAAGTGAACATGACTAAATATTAGGCGATTGTCAGTCGCCATTAGAAAGAAGCATTTTCAGATACAGACAAAGTGATAAGAAAAGTATACATTTTAAAGATATCCCCATTCACCCCATTCACCCCATTCTCCGCCCAAATGTACAAATTTCGAAAAAACCCTTTTTCAAGTCTTCATAGTCAGAATGTATATACCGAATTTCATGATTTCAACTTCAGCGGTTTGGTAGGTCCCATTTTTATCCCTCTTTTTAATTATATCCCTTAAAAGTACGAATTTCGAAAAATTTCTCTACTTTACGTGTCTACGAATTATTGGGACGTACACACCGAATTTCATGATTCTAGCTGTTGTCGTATCATTGGTACCATATTTTATCTCTTTTTGTCCCATTTCGCCCGCTAAAACTTTTATTTTCTTTGTGGTGCTTCCAAGCTACAAGAGACAGCTACAGTCGTTTGGTTGGTTGTATTTCCATCCTATTTTAATTTCAAAAGTATAAATTTTGAAAATACCTTATCTCTCATGTACGCAGTATAAGACAACTTCATGATTCTACCATTTTTTTGTCGTAAAAGCAACAAACGAATTTGGAAAAAAAATATTTTACGTGGCTATGCGGTCAGAGGAATGTACACACCGAATTCCATGATTCTATCAGCGGTCATTTTGTTGGTACCATTTTTATCGCCTTTTTCCAATTTTGCCCCCTCAAGAGTACGACTATCTAAAATCTCTTTATTTTACGTATCTACACAATTAGAGGGATGTACATCCCTGAATTTCATCATTTTCATCATAGTTGTATTCGTTTAGTTGGTACTATCTTTATCCCCTGCATTGTATCCCTTGAAAGTACGAATTTGGAAAAAAACGTTTTATTTTTCGTGTCTACGCACTCAGAGGAATGTATACTCCGAATTTCATGATTCTAGCTGCTGTCATTTGGTAGGTACTATTTTTATCCCCTTTTACCATTTGAACCCCAAAAAGTACGAATTTTGGAAAGTAATTTTATTTTACGTGTCTACGCAATCAGAGGAATGTATATATCGAATTTCACTATTCTAGGTGCAGCCGTTAGGTTGGTACTATTTTTATCCCTTTTGCCCCATTTAACCCCTTTAAAGTACGAATTTAGAAAAAATACTTTTATATTATTTATCTACTCTATTAGAGGAATGTACGCGCCAAATTTCGTGTTTCTATCTGTTGTCGTTTGAAATGTACCATTTTTATCCCTTTTTGTCCCGTTTCGCCCCCTACAAATAAAAATCACTCTATGGTGGCCTTTTATGCTATAAAGGGAATGCGCATTGCGAATATCAAGTAAATACAAGCTAATATGTTCAAAAAACATGATGAAATACACAAAATATTAGGGGTATTTTCAGTCCTTGTGAGGGAAAAATTTTTCCCTCTGTGCCGATTTCGTCCACTTTCAATCCCAACCGATCTACAACCAAAAGACACATTCAGGAAAAATTTGAACCTCCTAGCTCATTTCGTTCGGCTGCTATCGTGCTTTCAACAGACAGACGGACAGACGGACATGGCTATATCGTCTTAGAATTTTACCACGACCCAGAATATATATACTTTATGGGGTCTCCGATGAATATTTCAAGGTGTTACAAACGGAATGACAAAGTGAATATACCCCCATCCTGGAGGTGGAGGGTATAAAAAAATAATACTTTTTCAAAAAGGTGTATTCATTCAATCGCCTGTAACTCCTGAAATACTTTATCGATTTTAATGAGTTATAGCTTGTTTTGAAGGTAATTTCGATTATTTTTTTGGTTTTTACAATTTCTTCTTTTTATTTTCTTATATTTTTATTTTGATTTTAGAAATGAAAAAAAAATTGTATGAATCATAATATTTTTTTGTTTCGGCTTGGGCACAAAATTAATTTAAATAATTTTTTTATTTAAAAAAATTATCCAGAAACAAATTTTTCTGTTGATTTTATGAATCAAAATATTTTGATTATACATACATGTCACTTATACTAAATCTATAATCTAAATCTATCGAATATCCCCCAAATACGAATTACTAAAAAGGGATTAAAGTAGTGTGCTCAGATCTATTTTTAAGCGACTGTGTGAGTTTGAAAGTTGTGAAATGATGGCTTCTATTTTTTACTTTTTTTTTCGATTTTTATTCAAAATCAACTAGAATTACAATGAAAATTCTTCAAAATTATAATTTTTTCATCAGTTCATAAACACAAGGTATAAAAACAATGAAAAATTCAAGAAAAAATAGGTAATGGTAATATATATATATATTTTTTTAATTTTTTTCTGATGATCCAATCTCACACCAAAAAATGGATAAAAAAATAAATTTCTCCATAATTTTAATTTTTTTTTTCAAAAATACGTATACAATATTTTTATGAGAAGAATACATACAGAAATTCAAAACAGTTGCAGCATCGAGGTCAAAAACCGTACCGCTCGACATGGAATGACTCATATGTAAAAAATCTATGATAATCTTTGTAGGCGCAAAAGAATTAAAAAAATCATATTTTTTAAATTTTTTTTTTAATTTTTAATAACTGACGTTCTAAAGCAAACAACAATGTTTATATGTAAAAAATCGGTGATACATTTTTTAATTTGATTCATAAAATCAACACAAAACATACTTTATTTTTTTACTAAAATTCCAATTTTCATTGAAGCTAAAGGGTGTTTTTTATTGAGGTATAGAACTTCGAATTTAAATAAAACACAAGAAAATCGTTTTAATGTCCATCAATTTGGCTTTATTGGAAGGATAATTTTATGCCATTAATGTTTAAATATGATTTCGGGCATGTGGCCGCCGCGGCTGGCTCGAATATAGCCAATTCTACAGGTCCAATTTTCAACCACGCCACGAATGTTGGCTTCCAAGTCCCCTAACGTTTCTGGTTTGTTGGCGTAGACGAGCGACTTCACATATCCCCAAAGAAAATAATCCAATGGTGTCAAATCACACGATCTTGGTGGCCAATTGACAGGTCCATTCCGCAAAATTATGCGCTCATCGAATTAATTGCTCTGATGGACGATTATGTCGACCATAAAATGGACGGAGCTTGCGGTGAACTTCGCGAACTGAACCATTACTTTCGAAATAAATTTGCACGATTTGCAAGCGTTGTTCTTTTGTCAACCTGTTCATGATGAAATGGCAAACCAAACTAAATATTAATCACTTGACAGCTGACAAAATGGCCGCCAGTTAAAAAAGTGATGCCAACTTAACGTTCTATACCCCAATAAAAAACACCCTTTACATTTAAAATGTGTACTCTCATCTTGGAAATATAGGTCCGATTACAACCGCTTATATGCCCAATTAAATGTAATGTAATAAAAAATGTTAAATGTTTTTTATTTTAAAACAAGATCAAACGGGTTTCTAAAAAACGCTAAATTAGATTTTAGTGTTTTTTTTATTTTAAAACAAAATCAAACGGTTTTCTAAAAAAAATTAAAACAAGATCAAAACGGTTTTCTAAAAACCGCTAAATTAGATTTTAGAGTTTTTTTATTTTAAAATAAGATCAAACGGTTTTCTAAAAAAGCGTTAAATTAGATTTTAGCGTTTTTTTATTTTAAAGCTAGATCAAACGGTTTTCTAAAAAGACGCTAAATTAGATTTAGAGTTTTTTAATTTAAAACAAGATCAAACGGTTTTCTAAAAAACGCTAATTTAGATTTTAGCGTTTTTTTTATTTTAAAACTAGATCAAACGGTTTTCTAAAAAAACGCTAAATTAGATTTTAGCGTTTTTTATGTTAAAACAAGATCAAACGGTTTTCTAAAGAACGCCAAATTAGATTGAGCGTTTTTATTTTAAAACTCAATCAAACTGTTTTCTAAAAAAGATAGATTTTATTTAAGCGTTGTTTATTTTAAAACTAGATCAAAGGGATTTAAAAAAACGCCAAATTAGATTTGAGCGTTTTTTATTTTAAAACACAATCAAACAGTTTTCTAAAAAAAAAATTAGATTTTTAGCGTTTTTATTTTAAAACACAATCAACCCGTTTTCTAAAAAACGCTAAATTATATTTTAGCGTTTTTTTAATCTAAAACAAAATGACAAGGTTTTCTTAAATCCCCTAAATTAGATTTTAGCTTAAATTGATTTAGTCATACGTGATTCTACATTTATCCATAGATTTTCTATGACTAGGTCTTGTTTTCTCCGTTAAGATGTCATCTATTACAAGCTAGAATAAACTATACTGTTATCTAACTTCTAAAGGGATTTTCGTGCTATTAAAAAAACAAGATATTAGCTTTTATAAAACAAAGTATATTTTTCCGACTTTTGTTCTATTTTTTATTTTGAATTTTTTCAAAATAAATTAAAAAATATTATTTCCAAAATTTTTGAAGATTGTTCCTAATCCACTATTTTTATGTGAAGAAATAATTGACATGATTTTTAGCCATTAGAGTACCTGTAATTTAACATATAATTGGGCGTTATTGGACTAATATGTCCAAAATGAGAGTACAAATATTAAAGTACCTTTAATAGGACCTGGGAGGAAAATACAAATTGAAATGAGAAATGTAAATTGAAGATAAAAAAATTGAAGGAAAATACAAATTGAAATGAGAAATGTAAATTGAAGATAAAAATATGGTTGAAGATTACTCAAGGCAAGAGACTCGTAAATTATCTGTGGGTGTCTTCACTTAGCTGAGCCACACTCACAGGGCCTTGTTTAGCTACATCAGGATCCTGTGTCTGTGTTTTGTCTGAAAGAAATACTTAAATTGACTTTTTCTAAATTTATGTCATTTCTATTTGTTTTCTGGGGTTTCTTTTGCTTTAAGGCGGAAAGGCCTCCAAAATGACACAATCACAAAATTTAAATTTAAATTCCTAGAAAGACAGCAACACAAAGACCCACTGATAGCAAGCAGCAGCAGCAGCAGAAAAAAAAAACGGAGAAGAAAAAAGCGGAAATTTAAAATATTACATGTCTTGTTGAAATGCCAGTGGCTGGTTTAATGCAAAACAAAAAAAAACGAAGAGCTTTCATGTACGATACAATAATAGTTTGCTGTTGCTTGCAACTGCTGCTGCCGCTTACAACGTTGCATAATTATTGGGGTCAAGGAGCCTTCGAAGAAACAATGGCAACAACAGCCAACGCTTCATTATACTACTCGTACTTGGTTTTTTGCATTTTTTTTCATTTTCATTGCACTACTGTGTTCGTGCTCCTTCGTTTGTATGCCGCTGCTGCTGTACGTGTCGCTTGAATACTCCCACCCCGTCCGTCCGTCTTCTTCCTTCGTCCTTAAATGAAACGTGGAAATGAAATCGTTGCTGTTGCTGAACATCAAAAGAATATTAAATGGCTGCGGGAGTAGGTTTTTAATAAATTTTGTAGTACTTGTACTTTCTTGCAATTTCTTTCGTTCTGCCTTCTTGCATTTACATGCAATGCGCGCACGGATGCTCCCGGAATGTATATACTCGTACTATTTAATTGAACAACTAAAAGTAGGCAATACTTTGTAAGAGGGAGTGGATGGAGTGTTCTTTGTTTTGAAAGTCGTTCAAATACATAGTAAATTGATTATTTTTAAAAGTAAGTGAGACAGACATATTCCCCGTAAAAGTAAGAGTATTTAATTTATTTCAATTTGAAATTTAATTGATTTAAATTTTAATTCGTCTGCAGTCACGAATCAACGCCTTGAATTGAATAGTATTTTTAAAAGGCAGAATCAAGTTGAATATTCTTCATTATTGGGAGTACATATAATGCATGTCCTTCAGATTAATCAATAATAATAATTCTGTTGTATTTTGGCTTTCAAAATTCGCAAATGATATTGAAAAAAAATATGGATTAATTTTCAATTTGAAATTTAATTGACTTAAATTCTAGGCTGCAGGTTCACCTCATTGTTTTACATAGTATTATTAAAAAGTATAATCAAGTTGAATATTTATCATAGGGTGTACATATATATATGCCCTTCAGATTAATGAATAAAAATTTCTGTTGTATTTTGGCTTTCTAAGTTGCTTAACGACATTTAAAAATTATGAATATTTTAAATTTTCTATCAGTACTCTCATATTCGAAATATAGGTCCCACCACACTCGCTTATATGTTCAATTAAAGGTTATTATCAGGGCCACAAATGTTGGGAATTTCACTTCCACATAGGAAAAGTGATTTAAGAGAAGTCTCCTAAAAATTGTTTTTTTTTTGCAAAAAATCCATTTCTGCTGGCACGAAAAAAGCAAAAAGAAGGACCATAACTTCTACATTTATCCATAGATTTATATTATCTACTTTGTAAAGGGACTAACTATTTAAACAAGAATTAAAAAATATCATTTAAAAAAATGCGTCTACAAATAGTAGACGCATAACTTCAACATTTATCAATAGAATTTTTTACATATAAACATTTTTTTCCGTTAGAATGTCTGCAATTAAAAATAAAACAAAATGATTTTTTTATCGAAATTTTTCATAGAAAAAGTGATTTAAGAGAAGTCTCTTAAAAATTGATTTTTTTGCAAAAAAACCATTTCTGCTGGCACGAAAAAATAGAAAAAAGTATTTCGTTTTATTTTTAATAGCTAACATTCTTACAAAAAAAATTATATGTAAATGTAGAAGTTATAATACTATTTTGTAAATTAGAATTTTTTATTTTTTTTTTATATTTTTATCTTATTTTTTACAATTTAGATAACAAAATATTTTTTAGTTTGTAACAGCTGGCCTCTTAACAAAAAAACAAGATCTAGTTTTAGAAAATTTATGGATAAATGTAGTAGTTCATGTCTGACTAAATCAATTTAAACAAAAACTTCGATTTTTAAAATTCCCTTACTTCAACATAAGGATCATAACTTCTACATATATTCATAGATTTTCTTCACAAATACCATATTTTCTTCACTAAGATGCCAGCTATTACAAATTATAATAAATAAATTTTATTATCTAATTTGAAAAGAGGATTTTCGCGCTATTTAAATAAAAATTAAAAATTATGAATTTAAAAAACATATTTTGCCTCTACAAGGAGTGTCATAACTTCTACATTTATCACTAGATTTTTTACATATAAACATTGTTCTTTTTTGCATTAGAATGTTGGCTTTTCAAAAATATAACAAAATATTTTTTCTATTTTTTATGATTTTTTTCGTGCCAGGAAACCATTTTTTTTTTTAACTGGGATATTGTCCTGGCTCAAGACCATTTTGCATCTATATTTAATAGAATACAAATTTAGTTATTTTTCGAAAAAAAAGTCATTGTTATTTGTTTTAGAATGTTAGCTATTACAACATAATAATTTTTTCTATTTATTATGATTTTTTTTCGTGCCGGCAAAAATAGATTTTTTTCAAAAACAAATTTTTTTCCCCAATTTTTTTCCCCAAATTCGTTAAGACTGTTCCTAAACCACTGGTTCTAAGGAAAGAGTAATTCGCAATGTTTGTAGCCATAAAGAATACCTTTATTTTATATGACCGGTGGTTATAAAACTTATATTTCCCAAATAAGAGTACAAATATTTAAGGAACCTTCACTGAAAATTGGAATTTTAGTAAAAAAAATCTAAATAAAAATTTTTTGCGTTTTTTCACGTTCAAATAGAAAAAAGTTTTGGAACAATCTCCTATAAATAGATTATTTTTATTGGGAAAAAATAATTTTTTGTTGTCGCGAAAAAAACAATACGAAATAGAAAACAATTAAAAATAATATTTTGTTCTATTTTTTAATAGCCAACCTTCTAATGAACAAAACAAATTCTATATGAAAAAGATCTTTTTAAATAATTAGTATTTTTGATTTTTGGAAAAAAATCCTTTTTTGCTGCCGCGAAAAAAAACACATTGAAATAGAAAATATTGAAAATAAAAATTGAAAATGATAATGAGAAAAGAATTTCGGAGAATACAATTTGAAATTGAGATTTGAAATTCTAAATTTAGAAAATGCAAATTGAAATTCAGAAATATGACTGGAAATTATCTTTTATTTATATGGACAGCGACCCAGTCTACACAATTTTCAATTGAAATTAAGAAAAACTAATTTAAATGGAAATTGAGAAAAGAAATTTTAAATTCAAAAAAGGTCAATTGAAATTGGGAATAAACAAATTGATATTCAGAATTAAATTGAAATTAATTTGTACTTTCTCAATTTAAATAGTTTATTTCTCAATAAAATTCAATTTTAATTTACATTTCTGAATTTAAATTTTTATTTTTTCGATTTACTTTTCTGAAATTCAATTTGGTTTTTCTCAATTTTAATTTACATTTCTGATTATAAATTAGTATTTTCTCAATTTCAATTTACATTTCTCATTTTAATTTGTTTTTTCTCAATTTCAATTTACATTTCTGAATTTCAGCTTGTAATTTCTCATTTTCATCTTTTTTTCAATTTCAACTGAAAAGGGTGTAGAATGTATATATATAGTAGGCTGGGTCGTGGTCCATACATATGAAAAACAATTTCTAGTCAAATAAAAAAATAAAGTTTGGATTGTTTAATGAAGATTTGCAAAATATTTCGTTCCTAGATCAAACCGTCTGTGAGCTAAACGCTCCTGAAAACACCCCCCAAAAATCATATTTTCCCGTGTAATTTTTTAATGTTGCATTTTTCTCCAATTTCTTTCTGAATTAATAGACCCATGCAAACGCTTTAAATATAAATTTTGATTCTTGTCTTAGCGCAATTAACGTCCAAACTCTTTGCATATAGTTTGTAGGTATTGCAAACGATGTAACTTTACGTGACGAATTGAAAGATATTTGTGTGAGATATAGCCCGCTAATACATCCCAAAATTTTGTAGTTCCTAATTTTAGATTATAGTACGAAATTTTGAGATTCTTAATTAGTTTGAATTTTTGAAAACCGATGTAAACTCTCATAGTTATGAAAAATTTACTAAAATTATTTTGTAATAATATCAATCATACGCACTGGTGTTCAATATTTCTGGTTTTTTTTGAGGTTGAATGAATATCTCAAGTTATATATTTTAAATATATTGATATTGTACAATTTAATAAAAGTAACATGGACTTCATGAAGGGTTGTACATCTGTACATCCATCTCTGTGAGATATAGCCCCCTAATACACCCCAATAGTTTATTGTTCTTAATTTTTGATTATGGCGCGTAATTTTTAAGATTCTTAATTAGTTTGAATTTTTGAAATTAACTCTCATATTTATGGAAAAGTTATTAAAAATATTTTGTAATAATATCAATCATACGCACAGGTGTTCAATATTTCTGTTTAAAGTTTCGAGTTTAAGGAATATCTCGAGTTATATATTTTAAATATATTGATATTGTACAATTGTACAATTTAATAAAAGCAACATGGACTTCATGAAGAGTTGTACATCTGTCCATCCATTTGTGTGAGATATAGCCCCCTAACACACCCCAATAGTTTATTTTTCTTAATTTTTGATTATGGCGCGTAATTTTAAGATTCTTAATTAGTTTGAATTTTTGAAAACCGATATAAACTCTCATAGTTATGGGAAATTTACTAAAATTATTTTGTAATAATGTCAATCATACGCACAGGTGTTCAATAACAAAATCATTAATTTGTCTTACTTAAAAGCTGCAATTTTGTTTAGTGTTTTATGCTTTTTTATTACCAAAATCGTGTGACTTTAAACAACACAGCTATATATATATATATATATATATATATATATATATATATATATATATATAAATGTTATTAAGGCTTTAATTTATTGTGAGGTAGGGACATTATATTTTTCCAGAAAATCTGTAGATCAGTACCGAGGTTATTAAAGAACTATGTTAAAACATTTGAAGGTTTTTTAGTTAAGGAGTTAGACTGCGGATAACGAATTTCCAATTTCAAAATTCTACAATCAAATCAGTGGGGAATTCTAGGATTCGTATTAATTTAATAAATACCGAAATTAATACAGAATTTATGTGGAATTATTTCTGTCCTTTATTCATTAATTATTTATTCCATTTATTAATTAACAACAATATGTAATCCAAATAGACCAACTGTCCTGAATAATATTTGAAGTAGGCTCCATTGTTTTTTTATTAGAAATTTCAAGGTTAGTATTCAGTGTGCTAAATTTCTAGGCTCTGTAAAAAAATTCTATATTTCTTAATTTTCATTTAAAGAGTGAAGATTTGTATTCAATTTACGTTTTTTTAAATCTTTTAAAACTGAAGGGGTTAAGACAAATTTCTCTGAGATGTACATAATAACTGAGGTGTTCTTAATTTCAGTTTCTTAGTCAAACAGAATTTCCTAAATTTTTTATAGAAATTCTCGCACTCATAGGAAAGGAAATCTTCATTGTAGATTGCTTCAAAGAATCACGAATGTCCAACTACTTCGGCCAACTACCTTCGTTCCAGAAGCTGTGATTTTTATTAGAGGTTTCGAGGTTAGTATTTAGAGTGCTTGATTTCTAGACTCTGTAAAATAATCATCAATTTCTTAATTTTCGTTTAAAGAACGACGTCTTAAGATTATTTAACAATTACATTTTTTCAAAACTCTCTAAAAGTGCGGGTGTTATGACAAAATCCCCAAGAGAGTTTTTGATTAATATCAATCATACGTGCTGATGTACTCAATTTCTGTTTATTTATTTTGAGAGAGTTTCTAATTAATATCAATCATACGTGCAGATGTACACAATTTCTGTTTATTTATTTTGAGAGAGTTTCTAATTAATATCAATCATACGTGCAGATGTACACAATTTCTGTTTATTTATTTTGTTATTTAATTTCCCAGGCTTTTTCATTGTCGTGAGGTGACTGGAAATTGTTTTTCCATTTCTATGGACTGCGACCCAGTCTAATGCATATAAGTCAGTTTAATCTACTGAATTTTTTTACTTACATATTAATTTGTCGACCTGTATTTTCTTTTAAATATGTTGACTTATGTATCTGCTTCGCTTCAATATCCTGTTGTTACAAATCTTGGGAATCCATGACCTTTGTTGCATTTCAAAGGTGACTTCTTCAAGGTTCTATAAACCAACTTAAAAAAACTTAAAATACCAAACTTCGTTTTAATGTTGGTGGTAGACAAATTAAATTAAATTTTGAAATTTATATTTCCATATTCTTGCTACCAACAATATAATGTGGTTTCTCATTCTCTTTCTAACATTTAAGTCCTTATTTGGCCAAACAAACATAAGACGATTACAGAGAAAATACATATACTTTGTTTTCCAAAAATGTCTAGGCGGCCATGGAGACACAAGTACTACTTTCATTTCTATGGTAATACTTGGCTGAGAATGTAGACCATACAATTTGTACAATATCAGCTGCTGAACAAAGGACATGCTACTTAAAATAATGTGAAATAAAATTCTAGTTAAAAATGTGTTCATACATATAACAACAGCAGGGGGAGGGAGGTCTTAGATATACATACATATGTGTAGTCAAATTCATATAAGAAAAATAAGAACAATACCATTTCAACTATTAGTTTTTGACAATAAATTCACAACTTTGGGGAAAAAATGTTTCCGAGTTCATAAAAACAGTTACAAAATGTTGGCCAAAGGTTAAAGGTTTTTGCCAGAAGCTTCCCAGTTCAAATTAGTTGGTCTTGGTCAAGTTTTTGCATATGCTGGCACTTAAGATTCTAAAGGGTCGCACATTAGGGTAGATACTAAACTATTAAAAATATTGCATTCATTGCCTAATATTATATGAATGTATACATAGGGAAACAATTGCCACATTTAAGAGATTGTATGAATAAAAATTAAATATTTCAGTAATAAATCAATAAATTCCAATAGTTATAAAATAATATTAAAAACAATATTTTAAAATGGCATTAATAAATTAAGAAAAAATCGTATATGTGATATTTTTAGTAAGCTTGGAGTGTCTAATTTTAGTTGGCACTTAAATATCGTTAATGGGTTAATATTTACGCGATTTATGGGCATATATATAATAAACTACTTAATTAATAATACTTATACGTCTAGGTGGCACAATTTTAAAAATCCTGCATTTGTAGCCAAATTAGATAGATTTTGATTGAAAAATAATATTCTAAGAAGATATGTGTAAACATTTACCACATTTGAGTGATTGTAGGAATAAAATATAAATATTTCAATAATAAATCTATAAATTATAATAGTTATAAAATAATATTAAAAACAATATATTAAAAATTGCATTAATGAATTAAGAAAAAATCTTAGAAATGATATTTTTAGTAAGCTTGAAGTGTCTAATTTTAGTTGGCACTTATATATCGTTAATGGGTTAATATTTATGTGATTTATGAGCATATATGTAAATAAACCACTTAATTAATAATACTTATACCTCCAGGTGGCACAATATTAAATATGTTGCATTTGTAGCCAAATTAAAAGACTTATTTCGAAAATAATATTTATTTTAGTTTTTCTTTCCAAAAAATCGTTCTTTTCTTGCTTGAAACCAACTCATCCAATCTCTTCCTTCCTATGAACACTTTTTCTCCTCCAGCTACAAATCTTCTCATAATAATTTGCATTTTTTTTTATCGAAATCATCCATTTATCAACAATATTATTTGCCATACGTTCCTCCACCCTCCCAACAAATGTTTTAAATTGCTTGGCCCGAGAAATTCTCCATTCAACTCCTTCAATTTCCTTTTATCCCTTTTTTGTTGTCCTTGATCTATGTCTGTACGGTTGTATGTACGTTTGTATGTGGGTGAAGTTTCTACACACTCAAAGGTCAAATGTCAAAGATTTACTTGGGACAACAATAGAAGACCAAAACAGAGTACAAGTACAAGCACAAGCACAAACAAACGAAAAGAGAAAACAATAAAAAAGGTTTAATACCATTAATGTGTTTACCCTTGTCTAGAGTTAGAAGAGGGTCAACTCCTTAGGAAGGATGGTGTTTAAAATAAAGGCAGCACTCTTTGCCGAGACAATCAATTTTAAAATTGAACTTTCTAAGCATGTTATTAACAGGGTGACATTGTTTGGTTAACAGAGCTGTGTTAAAAAAATTAACAGCGATAATGTATATACAAAACTACGATTTCAGACTGATGGGAAATAGAATATTTATATATATATTATATATATTATTTTTATTTTTTTTTTAAATTAAATATAATGTAGCTTTAAATATTGATTTGTATTTTAAGAAAGTAAACTAATTGATATAGGAAAACTGAGATTGCCCAGACTCCAATATTTAAGTCTACTTTCGGAATATACAGGACTTTTTCATGTGTGCAGCCGTTATCCTTTGCACACACGGAAAAACTCTTTACAATATGAAAGGAGACTTGCAAATAGAATGCCAGTTACTTTTGCATATCCTCTATCAATTCGTTTATTCGTTTAAATTGTAAATTACTATTTTGATATAATGTAATATTCAAAATCCATCTGCCTCCAGCGACAGTGAAGACATATATATTAATTTGTGTATTAAAGGAATAAACGAATTGATCAAGAAACACTGAAAGTGTTCAGCGACCCATATTTAACTCTACTATCAGAATATATACGGCTTTTTCGTGTGTGCACTTGTGATTATTTACATACATTGAAAAGCTCTTTACACTCTTTACACTCTTTACTTTATACACTATGAATAGTTGAGGTGTAAATATTAATTTGTCTATTAAACGAATAAACGAGTTGATCTGGCAACACTGAAAGTGTTCAGCGACCCATATTTAACTCTATTATCAGAATATATACGGCTTGTTCGTGTGTGCACTTGTGATCCTTTACATACATTGAAAAGCTCTTTACACTATGAATAGTTGAGATGTAAATATTGATTTGTGTATTAATCGAATAAACGAATTGATCTGGCAACACTGAAGGTGTTCAGCGTCCACTATTTAACTCTACTTTCAGAATATTTAGGAGTTTTTCGTGTGTGCATGACATCCTTTGCACACATTAAAAAACTTCACATAATATAAAAGTAGGCATACATATGGAATACCGACAATTATTATTTTTTCTACATCAATTCGTTTACTCATTTAAATTGCAAATTAATATTAATATTTTTAATGAACGATGTGTCTATATCTCTTCCTTTTGGGAAAAGGAATAAATGCCATATCGGACATATCGACATTAAGTGACAAAAATGCCACAGAACGAACGTCCATTCATTCTATGGTCGCTCATGATTTCAAGAAAAATTCATGCTGTCCCACAAGACTTTGTGGAACCGGTTATTATATGTTTTTTTTAGATTTCCGAAATACACCTTATTGTAAGCATGACTCGTGTATGGCTAGTAGGTTGCACGCTTATCGCTTTAACTCCATGCAAGACCTTTATTCAGAGGCGGTATCTCTTCATTAATGATGGATGATTGCATTAATGAGTGGAAAACATTGTCAAACTTCTCTTCTTCGAACATATATTAGCCATTCGGATTCGTGTGCAACAAAATAAAATAAAAAGCAAAAATATTATGAAAAATATGGCAGGAAAAAGATTAATATTTCAATAAAAATCAACATATAACATAAGTTATAAAATAATATTAATAACAATTTGGTAAAAATTGCATTAATAAATTTCAAGAAAATCGTAGACACGATATTTTTTAGAAAGCTTGAAATGTCTAGTTCAATTTGGCACTTTAATATGGTCAATGGCTTAATATTTGTACGATTTATGAGTATATGTGTAAATAAACCACTTAATTAATATTACTTATGCGTCTAGGTGGCACAATATTAGAAATCTTGCATTTGTGGCCGATTTAAAGGGATTTTTCGAAAATAATATTATATATATATATATAAGGAAACATATACCACAATTGAGTGATTGTATGAATAAAAAATAAATATTTCACTAACAAATCAAAAAAACTACAATAGTTATAAAATAATATTAATAACAATTTGGTAGAAATCGGATTAATAAATTTAAAAAAAAATCGTAGATATGATATTTTTAGAAAGATTGAAATGTCTAGTTTCATTTGGCAGTTAAATATGGTTAGTGGCTTAATATTTGTTCGATTTATGAGCATATGTGTAAATAAACCACTTAATTAATATTACTTATACGTATAGGTGGCACAATATTAAAAATGTTGCATTTGTGGTCGATTTTAAGGGATTTTTTCAAAAATAATATTATATGAATGAATATATAGGGAAACATTTACCACATTTGAGAGTTTGTATGAATAAAAATATTTTACAATAGTTATAAAATAACAACATCACACCAATTTTGTAAAAATCACATTATTAAATTTCAAAAAATTCGTAGAAATGATATTTTTAGAAAGCTTGAAATGTCTGGCTTCTTTTGGCAGTTGAATATCGTTATTTGGAGCAATATTGGTCCGATTTATGGGCATATAAGTAAATAAACCACTTAATTAATAATACTTATACGTTTGGGTGGCACAATATTAAAAATATAGCATTCGGTGGCCAAATTAAAGGAGTTTTGCGAATATAATAATATATGAATGAATATTTACCACATTTGAGAGTTTGTATGAATAAAAAATAAATATTTCAATAATAAATCAACAAATTAGAATAGTTATAAAACCATATTTATAACAATTTTGAAAAAAAATTTCAGAAAAAAAGTTTCAAAAAATATTTGAGGGATTGTATGAATAAAAAATAAACAACAACAATAAATCAATAAATTAGAATAATTATAAAACAATATTTATACAATTTCGGAAAAAATTCCAGAAAAAAGTTTCAAAACATATGTGAGAGATTGTATGAATAAAAAATAAATATTTCAATAATAAATTAATAAATTGTAATTGCTATAAAAGAATATTAATAATATTTTTGTAAAATTCGCATTAATAATTCAAGAAAAAATCGTAGGAAAGGTATTTTTAGTAAGCTTGAAGTGTGTAGTTTCTTTTTGGCAGTTAAATATCGTTAATTGATTAATATTTGTGCGATTTATGAGTAAATAAACCACTTAATTAATAATACTTATACGTCTAGGTGGCCTAAAATTAAAAATATCGCATTTGTGGCCAAATTAAAAGAAATTTCTATACATTTATTCTTTAGATTATGACAGAAAAGAGTTTATTTTGCATTTCCAATATGTTTGGTGTTGACTTTATGCACACAAAAATATTTTTCCGGTCTCAGACACAAAATAGTTTCTTTTGCAGTTTTAATTTTCAAAATTTATATATTTATTTATGAAAAGAGGCTCTAGTGCCTATTTTTATTTGGCAGTTACATATTCCAAATTGCCTAATATTTGTCCGATTTATGGGCATATGGGTAAATAAAACACTTAATTAATAATTAGAAAAGTTATAAAACAATATTTATAACAATTTTGAAAAAAAAAATCCAGAAAAAAGTTTCAAAAAATATTTGAGTGGATTGTATGAATAAAAAATAAATATTTCAATAATAAATTAAAAAATTGTAAATCGTAGGAAAGGTATTTTTAGTAAGCTTGAAGTATCTAGTTTATTTTTGGTAGTTAAATATCGTTAATAGATTAATATTTGTGCGATTTATGAGCATATATGTAAATAAACCACTTGATTAATAATACTTATACGTCTAGGTGGCCTAAAATCGCACTTGTGGCCAAATTAAATGATATTTCTTTACATTTATTTTTTAAATTATGACAGAAAAGAGTTTATTTTGCAATTCCAATATGTTTGGTTTTGATTTTATGCACACAAAAATATTTGTCCGGTCTCAGACACAAAATAGTTTCTTTAGCAGTGTCATTTTTGAATTGAATTATACAAAAACTGTTGATTCAGTCATTATTTATTACTGTGTAGAACAATGCAAATGTGTTTTGTGATATTTTAAAATATGAGGCTATAGTGTCTGGTTTTATTTGGCAGTTAAATATTCGAAATCGGTTAATATTTGTCCGATTTATGGATATATATGTAAATAAACCACTTAATTAATAACACTTATACGTCTAGGTGGCCTAAAATTAAAAATATCGCATTTGTGTTCAAATTAAAGGAATTTCTATACATTTATATTTTAAATTATGACAGAAAAGAGTTTCTTTTGCAATTCAAAGATCTTTAGGTTTGATTTTATACACACAAAAGTATTTTATGGGTCTCAGACACAAAATAGTTTCTTTTGCAGTGTTATTTTTCAATCGAATTAAACAAAAACTTTTAATTCACTCATTAGTTGTGGCTGTGTAGAGCAGTGCAATAATAATAATTAATATTTTTCGAAAAAGGCTATAGTATCTAGTTTTATTTGGTGGTTAAATATCACAAATGGGTTAATATTTGCCCGATTTATGGGCATATAGGTAAATAAACCACTTAATTTATAACACTTATACGTGTAGGTGGCCTAAAATTAAAAATATATCATTTGTGGCCAAATTAAAAGAAATTTTTATACATTTATTTTTTAAAGTATGACAAAAAATAGTTACTTCTGCAATTCAAAGATCTTTAGGGTTGATTTTATATACACACAAGTATTTTATGGGTCTCAGACAAAAAATAGTTTCTTTTGCAGTGTTATTTTTCAATTGATTTAAAAAACATTTGACTAACTCATTTGTTGGGTCTGTGAAGAAGAATGCAACCGTGTTTCCATATTTTTAAAAAAAGTGGCTTTAGTGTCTAGTTTCATTTGCCAGTTAAATATTCCAAATCGGTCAATATTTGTCCGATTTATGGACATATATGTAAATGAACCACTTAATTAATAACACTTATACGTCTAGGTGGCCTAAAATTAAAAATATAGCATTTGTGGCCAAATTAAAGGCATTTCTATGCATTTATCACCGCAAATAGTTTCTTCGGCAGTGTTATTTTTCAATTGAATTAAACAAAATCAGTTGACTACAAACATTCCCTACAAACACACCCTTTACCTGGTAAATAAATAAATTATTGCGCAAATGGTTTTTATTCTCTGCTTCGTTTGGATCGACAAAATCGACAGCCCCAAAGAAGTTACCTAAATCATTTATATGATAATTTTTTGTTTGTCTACTAGTTAGGTAGTTTTACAGTGGGCTTGTGTCTGCCTTTGATCCCATTTTTTTTTTTGGTTTTGTTTGGTCCTTTTTCTCTTTCTGGCAACTAGCGGGCTGAGGGCTTTTCGAAAACAAATTTAAAAGGAATTTCTTAAATGAAACTTAATTTTTAATTAGGCCTGTCTGTCCGACCCTTGGACAGAAATAAAACGAATGTTGTTTTGGTTTGCTTTTATGTTTTTTTTTATTATTTTGAAAAGGACGAAGGATATAACTGCCCAAGTTGATTTCACTTAGCTGCAGCGGAAGTTGTGGTGGTATTTGTCGGCCGGTATGGCTCTGCTGCTGTTGTAGTCGTTAATGATGTTATTGTTTTGGAAATGTTGTTGTGGTGGTGGCGTTGGTGGTTGCTGTTCTGGTTCTGGTTCTTGTTCTGTCCTTCCTGGGAAAGGTAATTCCAATTGTAACGGAAATATAAACAATATTATTCTATATATGCATGTCACGTACACAATGTGTACTTTATATACCTACACATATATACATACATAAATGATATATATAAATATGTTCATATGTATGTGTGTAACTACCTATTTCCCGTCATAAACAGACGTTACAAAACACTTACCGCTGGCCACAAAAGTAAGCACCAGCACCAGTTTGTTTCGGCTTTGTCGTTTTTTTTTCATGCTCCGCTCAGTTTTGTCCTTTACAGTACAAAATCCTTACAATCCTCATATTATATCCTTTATGTCGTTTAACGTAATCGAGCAAGGAGTGTTGCCTGCCTTTTTTCTTCTTGGATTGGATTGTTTCCCCCCCCCGGGAACCCCGTTTTATGGATGGGCTGTTATCGTGTCCATCGTCGGGTCTTTTTTCCCCGGCTTTTGTGTGGCGTACAAGTCCTTCTTTTCGCAGTTCGCATGATAAATGTTTAACTGCATTACTCTTTGGTTGGGAAGGGTGGTGTATTTTGTATTGGCACAAATGAAACGAAAGTATGCCGGCTCTGAAGGCTTCAAAGGATTTTTTCTTCATTTTGTGTGCGCGCGAGGCAAGAGCTGTAAGCCATTTAGGCACATGTTGTTTATGATAATGCCATAATTTCCATTCGATTACACATAATTATGAGAATATTTATTTATTCATTCCTTCATCATCGTTCGTACGAAAATCGAAGGCCAAGAAAAAGGCAAGCAAACAAAAATTGTTGTTGACGTTCCATTCACAAATTATGCTGCATGACCTTGTGTGAAGGAAGTTGTTGTTGCCGTAATACCGTGGCCATCTACATTAAAGCAGCAAATGTTGGTATTTCGATATCGAAAAAAATGTCAGAATACGGATTTATATTGACACCAGGCATAAAGAGATGTACAAAAAGCAGGAATAAATGACATGATGGACATATCGACATTGAATGACAGAAATGTCGGAGAACGTCCAAACGAATGCAAATGCCATTTAGTCTATTGTCGCTCATGATTTCAAGCGAATCCAGGCTGTTCATCAGGGCTTTCTGGAACGGGTTATTATATAGTTGTTCTATGTCCAAAAATTGCATGAAAAGTGAATAACATTTCAATAATAAATCAATAAATTACAATAGTTATAAAATAATATTAAAAACAATTACGAAAAAGTTGCAAAACTTCAGAGAAATTATATTTTTATTAAGCTTGAAGTGTCTAGTTCCATTTGGCAGTTAAATAACGATAAAGGGTTAATATTTGTCCGATTTATGGTCATAAATGTAAGTAAACCAATTAATTTATAATACTTATACGTCTAGGTGGCACAAAATTCAAAATATGGAATTTGTGGCCAAATTAAATGGATTGAAATAAACCTTCTATGTCACACACCTTATTGTCAGCATGGCTCGAGTATTACAAGTAGAGTGCACGTTTGACGCTTCAGCTCCATGTAAAACCTTTACTCAGAGGCTGTATCTCCTCATTAATGCTGGATAAAGGCATTTATAAGTACGAAAATATTTTAAAGCTTCTCTTCTACGAATATATAACAGCCTTTTCAAATCGACGGCGAATAAAAAAAAATAATAGCGAGAATAATATCAAAAATACCACAGCAAAAAATAATATTTCAAAACCATTTTGTACAGATCGCATTAATAAAATTAAAGAAATCGGATATTTATGATATGTTTAGAAAGCTTAAAATGTCTAGTTTTATTTGGCATTTAAATATCGCCAAAGGGTTAATATTTGTCCGATTTATGGACATATATATAAATAAATCACTTAATTAATAATACTTATACGTCTAGGTGGCCGCAATATTATAAATGTTGCATTTGTGGACAAATTAAAGGGGGGTTTTAAATAAGAATTATAAGAATATATAGGGAAACATTTATCACATAACATAAATTAAAATTAAAAAAGAAATTTATTTCAATAAATTTTTTTAAAAATTTTGTAAAAATCGCATTAAGAAATTTTAAAAAATTAATACAAATGATCTTTTTAGTAACCTTGAAATGTCTAGTTTCAGTTGGCATTTAAATATTGTCAAAGGGTTTATATTTGTCCGATTTATGGACATATATGTAAATAAATCACCTAATTAGTAATACTTATACGTCTAGGTGGCATAAAATTGAAAATATCGCATTTGTGGCCATATTAAAGTGTTTTTTTCGAAAATAATATTATATAAATATATAGGGAAACATTTACCACATATTTTTTCCATAAATAAAATGAATAGCGAAAATAATATGAAAAATATCGCGGGGAAAAATAATATTAATAAAAACTTTGCATTAATAAATTTCAAAAAATTCGTAGTAACGATCTTTTTAGAAAGCTTTAAATGTCTAGTTTCTTTTGGCATTAAAATTTCGTTAATGGGTTAATATCTGTCCGATTTGTGGACATATATGTTAACAAACTACTTAATTAATAATACTTATACGTCTAGGTGGCACAATATTAAAAATGTTGATTTCGGTGGCCAAATTAAAGGGGGTATTTAAATAAGAATTATAAGAATATATAGGGAAACATTTACCACGTAACATAAATTAAAAACGAATTTTATTTCACTACTAAATCATCTACCTAGGGAAGTTATAAAATAATATTAATAAAAATTTTGTAAAAATCGCATGAAGAAATTTTAAAAAATTAATACAAATGATATTTTCAGTAACCTTGAAATGTCTAGTTTCAGTTGGCATTTAAATATTGCCAAACGGTTTATATTTGTCCGATTTATGGACATATATGTAAATAAATCACCTAATTAATAATACTTATACGTCTAGGTGGCATAAAATTGAAAATATCGCATTTGTGGCCAAATTAAAGTGTTTTTTTTTTCGAAAATAATATTATATAAATATATAGGGAAACATTTACCACATATTTTCCCCATAAATAAAATGAATAGCGAAAATAATATGAAAAATATCGCGGGGAAAAATAATATTAATAAAAACTTTGCATTAATAAATTTCCAAAAAAAAATCGTAGAAGTGAAATTTTTAGAAAACTTTAAATGTCTAGTTTCATTTGGCATTTAAATATCGTTAATGGGTTAATATCTGTCGGATTTGTGGGCATATATGTTAACAAACTACTTAATTAATAATACTAATACGCCTAGGAGGCATAATATTAAAAATATAGCATTTGTGGCCAAACAAAGGGATTTTTTTGAATATATAGGGAAACATTTACCACACATTTTTAAATAAAATTAATAACGAAATAATGTAAAAAGCTGCACAATAAAATAAAACCAATTTTGTAAAAATCGCATTAATAAATTTCAATAAATTCACACATAATTTCACATAAATTTCACATAATTTCAATAAAACAATTCACACAAATGATATTTTTAGTAAGCTTGGAATGTATAGTTTTTTCTTGGCATTTAAATATAGCCAAAGGGTTAATAATTGTCCGATTTATAAGCATATCTATGCAAATAAACCACTTAATTAAAAATACTTATACGACTAGGTGGCATAATATTAAAAATGTTGCATTCGGTGGCCAAATTAAAGGGTTTTTTCGTAAATAATATTTTATGAATATATAGAGAAGTATTTACCAGACACTTTTGCATAATAATGTGAAAAATTGCATGAATAAAATAAATATTTGAATTATAACTAAACAAATACAATACAATATTTATAAAAAATATTATTTGCTTTTTGCAAAAATTGCATTAATACATTTCAAAAAATTCGAAGAAATGATATATTTAGAAACCTTGAAATGTCTAGTTTCATTTGGCAGTCAACTATCACTAATGAGTAAATATTTGTCCGATTTGTGAACATATATCTAAATAAAACACTTAATTAATAATACTTATACGTCTAGGTGGCACCAAATTCAAAATCTCACATTTGTGGCTAAATTTAAGGGGATTATTTCGAAAATAATATTATAATTATATATAGGGAAACATTTAGCAGATTTGAGAGATTACATAAATAAGAAATAAATATTTCAATAGTAAATCCAAAAATTCCAATAGTTATAAAATAATATTAATAGTAATTTCGCAAAAATCACATTAAGAAATTTCAATAAATTTGTAGAAATGATATTTTTTAGAAAGCTTGAAGTGTCTACATTCATTTGGCAGTTAAATAACGCTATAGAATTAATATATGTCCGATTTATGATCATATATGCAAATAAACCACTTAATTAATAATACGTATACGTCCAGGTGGCACAAACTTCAAGATATGGAATTGTGGCCAAATTAAATGGATTGACCTTCTAGGTTACACATATTATTGTAGGTATGGCTCGTGTTTGGTTAGAAATGATATTTTTAGAACGCTTGAAGTGTCTAATTTTATTTGGCATTTAAATATTGTTAATGTGTTAATATTTCTCCGATTTATAAGTATATATACAAATAAACCTTTTAATTAATAATACTTATACGTCTAGGTGGCACAAAATTCAAAAATCTCGCATTTGTGGCCAAATTATAGGGATTTTCGAAAATAATATTATATCAATAAATAGGGAAACATTTGAGAGACTACATTTGTGTCTCCATCTGCCCATTTAGATATATTATTATTATTATTTATATTAGGCTGGTTCACGGTTCATACAAATAAGAAAATAATTTCCAGTCACCACACGGAATAAAATTCGTCTACAGACAGTATCATAACTTCTACATTTATACATATATTTTCTACATATAAACATTGATTTTTGCGCTAGAATGTAAGTTATTAAAAAATAAAACAAAATATTTTTTCCGACTTTTTTCCCATTTTTTATGATTTTTTTTCGTGCCAGCAAAAATAGATTGTTTTTTTTTTTTCGAGAAAAAAAATATTTTTCCCAATTTTTAAAAACTGTTCCTAAATCAAATATAAAAATTGATTTTTGCGCTAGAATGAATGAATGAATTAAAAAGTTAAGCAAAATATTTTTTCCGACTTTTTTCCCATTTTTTATGATTTTTTTCGTACAGCAAAAATAGATTTTTTTTTAAGAAAAAAAAATAATTGTTTTCCCTATTTTTAAAAACTGTTCCTAAATCACCGTTAGAATGTTATTAAAAAAAATAAAAAAATAATTGTTTTTCGATTTTTTTTCTATTTTTATGATTTTTTTTTTCGTGCCACCAAAAATGGATTGTTTTTTTTTTCAAGAAAAAAAAATAATTTTTCCCAATTTTTAAAAACTGTTCCTAAATCAAATATAAAAATTGATTTCTGCGCTAAGTTATTAAAAAATAAAACAAAATATTTTTTTCGACTTTTTTTCCATTTTTTTATGATTTTTTTCGTACAGCAAAAATAGTTTGTTTTTATTTTAAGAAAAAATAAAAATTTTTCCCATTTTTTAAAAACTGTTCTTAAATCACCGTTAGAATGTCAGCTATTAAAAAAATAAAAAAATAATTGTTTTTCGAATTTTTTTTTCTATTTTTATGATTTTTTTCGTGCCAGCAAAAATAGATTTTTTTCGAAAAAAAATATATTTTTTCCAAGTTTTTAAAGACTGTTCCTAAACCACTATTTCTATGTGAATGTATATTTTGCAATATTTGTAGCCATCATGAGTATCTTTAATATAAGATATAACCAGGTGTTATTGGGCTTATATTTCCCAAATGAGAGTACAAATATTTAATGTACTTTCGCCGAAAATTGGAATTTTAGTAAAAAATTAAAAAAATATACAATAAAATTTTTTAATATCATTTTCAGGTTTAGAGAGCGAATATACATCAGCAAATCTTATAAATGGCCCTACGGCAAAATGTTTGTGAAATCTAACATAAAAATTTTACGAAAAATCTTCAGAATCCAATTCATTAAACAATCCAATCGTATTTGTTTCCCTGACCCAGCTTAATATTTAGCCCGTAAAACATGTTTTTTGCAGTTTAAAATATATACATAAAAATATTAATGTTCAAAGTTTTTTCAAAGAGCGGTTGCTGTGCTGGTTTCTTTTTCATCTGTCCCAATATCAATGACTAATTTCTGGCAAATATTTACCTGTGCGGCCTACCCACACGTACATAAATACATATATACGAGTATATGTACGAACATACTTTTCTGTGGCTATGCCTATCTTATCTATTGCTTGTCATCGGCAGCACATTCACCTTTCGGAATATTCAAAATATTTTCCACACACACACACAAAACACATTTATTACATTTTCGAAAAGTATCAAAAACTCAAACAAAACAATGTTTTGTCGTCAAAAAGTTTTTTGCAACTCGAGGTCGTTGCTCATCATTAGTCGTGTAGGCAACGTAGTACGACGCAGTGCTGCCAAAAAGTGAGACAAAAACAACAACAACAAATAAAGAAATAATAATATGAATAAATTTATTAATAAACATAAATCATCATATTTTATTACACTTTTTAGAATTTCCATTTTTTGTGCTGTGTTGTGTTCCTTCAATCGTATTTTTTTGCCCCGCTCGTGCGTTCGTTGGCATTTTAATATATTTCTTTTTTGCTGAAAAAACAAAAAAAAAAAACAGAAATTCTTTGAATGCCCAGAAGATGAAAAACAAATCTCTGTTGAATTTTTAACGAGCCATTTGTGGCTCTTAAAAAACAATTAAAATGGAAATTTATAAATATTTTCAACACCCGCTAGAAATGATCAAATCATAGGTTATGGCTATGGAATCTTAAGAGAAATACAATTTTATTATGATGTGGTATATTTGCTAATCTTGCTAGTAATAAGATTAAAAAACGTATTTCTTTCTTCATATAAAGCGTGATTCCAAGAAAAGGGTTTTATTTTGGTTTCGTATGTCGCACACATTGGGGTATTTTTGGTGTGAAAATTGTGAATTAATTAAATCAAGATATAAATAAAAATAGATAAAAACTAAAACATAAGACAAAAAATCACCGATGGGCTATTTATAACAATTTCTGATGCATTTTGATTTTATAAACTCGGACACGATATTAAAAATATGATTTTTTTTCAATTCTTTTTCACTAAAATTCCAATTTTCGTCGAAGATACCTTTTTAATACAAATGTTGGGAATATCACTTTCAGATAGAAACAGTGATTTTGGAATAGTTTTAATTCTATTTTTTTCGAATAAAACATTTTTTGGAGACATTTTTCTAAAAAAAATAGAATTTTAGTAAAAAATATTTTTTTTCGAAAAAAAAAAAATGTTTTAAATTTTTTAAAATTTCAATTTTTGTCAAAGATACCTTTTTAATACAAATGTTGCGAATATCACTTTCAGATAGAAATGGTGTTCTAGGAACAGTCTCCAAAAATATTTTGGGCGAAAATTTAAATTTTAGTAAAAAATATATTTTTTTCGAAAAAAAAGTAGTTTTGAATTTTTTATATAGGGTCCGCCAAATAACTTTTTTTTTTTTAAATGCTATAAAAAAACTACTGAATATTTTCTCGAATTTCTTTTTTTATTTGAAAGTACAATCCTTCCGGTTAATAATGGAAAATAATTTCATTCAAATGGCTGCTGAGGGCATCCCATAAATAATAGTCCAACGGTTGAATAGTTGAAAAAAAAACGTTAGATGGCAGACCCTATATTTTATTTCGTTAAATATACCTTTTTAATACAAATGTTGCGAATATCACTTTCAGATAGAAATAATGTTCTTGGAATAGTCTGCAAAAAAATATTTTTTTTTGAAAAAAAAAATAGAATTTTAAAATTTCAATTTTCGTCAAAGATACCTCTTTAATACAAATGTTGCAAATAGCACCTTCAGATAGAAGCAGTGATTTTGGAACAGTCTCCAAAAATATATTTTTTTTGAAAAAAATTATTTTAATTTTTTAAAATTAAAATTTTCGTCAAAGATACCTTTTTAATATAAATATTGCGAAAATTACTTTCAGATAGAAACAGTGATTTGGGAATAGCCCCCCAAAAATATTAAAAAAAATAGAATTTTAGTAAAAAAAAATTGTTTTAAATTTTTTAAAATTTAAATTTTCGTCAAAGATAACTTTTTAATACAAATATAGCGAAAATCACTTTCAGATAAAAACAGTGGTTTTGGAACAGTCCCCAAAATATTAAAAAAATAGAATTTTAGTAAAAAATGGTTTTAAATGTTTTAATATTTCAATTTTCGTTAAATACCCCTTTTTAATACAAATGTTGCGAATATTACTTTCAGATAGAAACAGTGATTTGGGAACAGTCTCCAAAAAAATATTTTTGTCGAAAAAAATAGAATTTTAGTAAAAAAATATTTCTTTTCTTTCAGAAAAAATTGTTTTAATTTTTTTAAAATTTCTATTTTCGTCAAAGATACATTTTTAATACAAATGTTGCGATAGTACAGTCAATATTTTTTTGACAAAAATTATTTTAATTTTTTAAAATTTAAATTTTCGTCAATTATACCTTTTAATACAAATATTGCGAAAATCACTTTCAGATAGAAACAGTGATTTTGGAACAGTCCCCAAAATATGAAAAAAATAGAATTTTAGTAAAAAATTGTTTTAAATGTTTTAATATTTCAATTTTCGTTAAATACCCCTTTTTAATACAAATGTTGCGAATATTACTTTCAGGTAGAAACAGTGATTTGTCGAAAAAATAGAATTTTAGTAAAAAAATATTTCTTTTTTTCGGAAAAAAACTGTTTTAAATTTTTTAAAATTTCTATTTTCGTCAAAGATACCTTTTTAATACTAATGTTGCGAATATCGCTTTCAGATAGAAACAGTCTCCAAAAAATATTAAAAAAATATTTTTTCGGAAAAAATAGTTTTTTTTTTTACAAAAATTCTAGTTTTCCTCAAGGGTAACTTTAATACAAATGTTATGAATATTACTTTCAGATAAAAACTCTGGGTTTCGAGAGTCTCCAAAATATTTATTATTTTGATTTGAACTGGGATATTGTCCTGGCTCAAGACCATTTTGCATCTATATTTAATGGAATGCAAATTTATTTTTTTTTTCGAAAAAATCTTTTTTGGTTCGAGACGAAAAATCGAAAAAAAATATTTTCTTTTATTTTCTAATATCTAACATTTTAACAAAGAAAACAATGCCTATAGGTAAAAGATCTATGGATAAATGTAGAAGTTATGACACTTTTTGTAGATGTATTTTTTTTTTAAATCATGATTTTAATATTTTTCAAACTTTAGGAGAAACTGTTACATACTGAACATACATTCATTGCATATTTGTAGGCACTACTGTGGGTTTCAGTACATTGTCTACTTTTAGGCCTTTAAATAAACCTTAGATTCATTCAAGTTAAAATTTTTACAACTCTTTCATATTTAAAAAAAAATACGTTTAATTAATTTATTTCTGAAACGCACTCTCTACTTCTAGATTTCATTTTATTGTCTCTATGTAAAGGATCTGTGCATAAATGTAGAAGTTATGACACTCTTTGTAGATCCAAAATAATATTTATTAAATCATTATAAAAAAGAAGCTCTTTGAATATTTGACTAAGTTTTACAAACTGAAAACTATATTTGTTCATTGCTTATTTGTAGGCGCTACTGTGGTTTTTCAATACATTGTCTACTTTTTGGCCTATAAATAAGTCTCAGATTCGTTCTAAGCTTTTTACAACACTTTGATAATACTGGTTGGTTATTCTATGGTAGTTATATTCTATATAAGTTGTAGGAGCTGAAAATAAACCCCCTGGGTCATACACCTTATTGTAAGCACGGCTCGTGTATGGTTAGTAGGGTGTACGCTTATGGCATCAACTCCATGCAAGACCTGTACTCAGAGACCGAATCTCCTCCTTAATGATGGATTAATGCATTTATGAGTAGAAAAACATTTTAAAGCATTTCTCTTCTACAAACATATATTAGCCATTCGGATTAGGCTGTAAATAAATAAAATGATTAGCGAAAATAATAAAAAATAAAAAGCTGCATCAATAAACTAAATATTTAAATAATAAATAAAAATATTCAATAATTCAATAAATAAGACATTACCAAAACATGTATACAAATAATATTTATAGAAAGCTTGAAGTGTCTACTTTCATTTGGCAGTTAAATATCGATAATGGGTATATATTTATGCGATTTATGAGCATATATGTAAATAAACCACTTAATTAATAATACTTATACGTCTAGGTGGCACAATATTAAAAGGTGTTGCATTCTGTGGCCAAACTAAAGGGTTTTTTCGAAACTAATATAATATATATATATTGGGAAACATTTACCACATTCGAGAGATTTCATGAATAAAAATAATATTTTAATAATAAATTGCAAAATTTATAAAATAATATTAATAACAATTTAAAAAAAAACGTATGTCATGTAAATGATATTTTTAGAAAGCTTGATATGACTAGTTTCGTTTGGCTGTGAAATAGCGTTAATGGGTTGATATTTGGCCGTCCTATGAGCATATATGTAAATAAACCACTTAATTCATAATACTTATACGTCTAGGTGGCACAATATTAAAAATTTTGTAAAATTAAAGGTTTTTCTCAAAAACAATATTTTTTTATAAATATTTTTACCATAAATAAAATGATTAGCGAATACAATAAATAGTTCAATAATAAATCAATATAAAATAGTTATAAAATAATATTTAAAAAATTACATTTAGAAATTAAAAAAATTACATTTAGAAATTTCCAACAAATTAATAATACATATACGTCTAGGCGACACAATATTAAAATGCGTTGCATTCGGTGGCCAAATTAAAGGATTTTTCGAAAATAATATTATTTGAATATATATATAGGTAAACATTTGCCACACATTTTTACCATAAATGAAATGAATAGCTAATAAAATAAATATTTCAATAATAAATCACCAAATTACAATAGTTATAAAATAATATAAAAAGCTATTATGAAAAAAATCGCACTAATAAATTTCAAAAAAATCATAGAAATGTTATTTTTAGCAAGCTTGAAGTGTCTAGTTCCATTTTGCAATTAAAGTCCCTTTATGGGTTAATATTTATCCGATTTATGAGCATATTTGCAAATAGACCATTTAATTAATAATACTTATACGTCTAGGTGGCACAATTTTAAAAATGTATTTTATGAATATATTGGGAAGTATTTACCAGAGATTTTTACATAATAATGTGAAAAATTGCATGAATAAACTAAATATTTGAATTGTAACTAAACAAATACAATACAATATTTATAAAAAAATTATTTGCAATTTTGCAAAAATTGCATTAATACATTTCAAAAAATTCGAAGAAATGATATTTTTAGAAACCTTGAAATGTCTAGTTTCATTTGGCAGTCAAATATCATTAATGAGTAAATATTTGTTCGATTTGTGAACATATATCTAAATAAACCACTTAATTAATAAAACTTATACGTCTAGGTGGCACAAAACTCAAAATCTCACATTTGTGGCTAAATTTAAGGGGATTATTTCGAAAATAATATTATCATTATATATAGGGAAACATTTAGCACATTTGAGAGATTTCATGAATAATACATGAATATTTCAATAGTAAATCAAAAAATTCCAATAGTTATAAAATATTGTAATTTCGTAAAAATCACATTAAGAAATTTCAAAAAATTTATAGAAATGATATTTTTAGAAAGTTTGAAGTGTCTAATTTTATTTGGCATTTAAATATTGTTAATGTGTTAATATTTCTCCGATTTATAAGCTTATATACAAATAAACCACTTAATTAATAATAATTATACGTCTAGGTGTCCCAATATTAAAAATATTGCATTCGGTGGCTAAATTAAAGGTTTTTTCGAAAATAATATAATAGAAATATATATAGGGAGACTTATGAATGAATAGCGAAAATAATGTGAAAAAATTGCATGAATTACAATTGTTATAAAATAATATTAATTGTAATTTTGCAAAAATCGCATTAAGAAATTTCATAAAATTCTTACAAATGATATTTTTCGAAAGCTTCAAATGTCTAATTTCTTGTGGCAGTTAAATATCGTTAATGTATTAATATCTGTCTGATTTGTGAGCATATATGTAAATAAGCCACTTAATTAATAATACTTATACGTCTAGGTGGCACAATATTAAAAATATTGCGTTTGGTGACCAAATAAAGGTTTTTTCGAAACTAATATTATAAGAATATTTATGAGGAAACATTTACCACATTTGAGAGATTATATTTGTGTATTTGAAGGTATACATGTCATTTTATTTAAAAGTAAAAGTATTTGAGTAAAATATACGTGTTATTTTAATTTATATTTTTTAAATGCCCTCCCCACTTTGAGATTTCATTTTATTGTCTTATTTTTAGGCTCCTTTTAAATATTTCAGGGTTTCACATGATGACATTATGTTTTCATATCATTCTTCATTTTTTTTCTTTTTGCTCCCTCATTATCAACTACAAATCTGACTTAGTTTTCTCATTTTCTCCTTTCTGTTGTCAATTTCCGTTGTCCCTTATTTTTGATCAGACTCATCTTTTGTTATTGCCTTGCCCTGCCTTGCCTTGAATGATGAGATTAGAGATTCCTGGGGAAAGATTCTGGGACATAAAGCATGCCCTCGAAACTTTTTCATTTACTTGGCACATTGCAATGAACTGAACACAAGCAAAGTCATTTGTTCGGTTCGTATTGGTGTGTGTGTGTGATTAATTTTTGTTTGTTGTTTCCTTGACTTAACATCCTGTTTTATGGTTATCCTTTTTTCTCTCTATGCTTGCAGAGCCTGTTTGAATTGGAGCTGGCTGGCTGTAATGAGGTCACCGAAGCTGGCCTGTGGGCCTGCTTGACACCGCGCATTGTATCGTTATCCTTGGCCGATTGTATAAATATCGCCGACGAGGCGGTGGGTGCTGTGGCCCAGCTATTACCCTCGCTATATGAATTTTCATTGCAAGTAAGTTGAGTGTTGAAAGTTTAAATAAAATTTAAAAAGATGAGAAATTAAATGTCTATATTTTTATATTTATTTATATATTTATATTTTCTTGTCCTTTCTCCCCAGGCTTATCATGTCACCGATGCCGCTTTGGGCTACTTTTCACCAAAACAAAGTCATAGTTTAAGTATATTACGCTTACAATCCTGCTGGGAATTAACCAATCATGGCATCGTTAATATCGGTAAGTGACATTTCTAAACTATAATTTGTAGCATACCCTAAGGAGCAAATTAAAAAATATCGCCAACCAGGAATGGTTTACGAATTACAGACATTTCTCGTTACTTCTTTCTTTCGATCTTCTTTTAACTTTGTATTTGCCTTTGGCTCGGTTCGGTAAACCTCAAAGGCCATTAACAACCATCGGGCGAGTTGTTATTCTGTTGAAAACAACAATAAATACAATTAAATTGCATATGTTGTGGGGCTGCACAGGTACATATGCACATATAGCCTGGTTTTAGGCGTTGGTTGGTTGCATTACTCGTGCCGAATAGCTGCATACTTTACTGCATTCCGACTCCGAGCAGTGCAACAGAATGCCACCTCGTCGCTGGCAAGTCGTCGCCTCGCCCCACCTTACCCCAAATAACCTTGTACGAACAACAATAATTGCTGTTTTCCTGTTTTTGTTGAACAAGCCCCCAGCTCAAAGCCACAAACGCAACCGCCCACCACACCACAGCCACTCCTACTTAACATTTATGACCCCGTCATCATCATCATCACCATCTTTATGTTGTTCTTGTTGTTTCTGCTGTTTGTTGCATGTGTTCCGGGTATTGTGGTCTCTGTGGCCACCAGCATTATTTTGGTATTCGTAACAGGAATTTTTTCCAGGTTGCATGTAGAACGCAAATCTCGATTGCAAAACGCAGGACTCACAACCACTACTACCCTTGTTGTTGAATGTTGAAGGTTATCTCGTGGTTTGAGGTGGGTTGGATATGGTGCTGTTCTCTCGCTCTCGTTTTATTAGAAACTGAATTAAAAATGCACAATTCAAACACATCAGCTAAAGTTCAGGGAAATAATGATTTGTTGGAACGCAACTATATTTTCTCAACCCCACACGAAGGTCGCTTAGGTATTTTACTAAAACATTCAAATGTGACATGTGGAATTGCAATTTAACCAAATAGACTGACAAACAAAGTCACAGTGGCAGGCAAAAATAAATAGTTCAATAATAAATCAACAAATTACAATAGTTATAAAATAATTTTGAAAACAATTTTGAAAAAATCACATTAATAAATTTCTAAAAATTCATAGAAATGATATTTTTGGAAAGTTTGAAATGTCTAGTTTTATTTGACAGTTAAATATCGTTAATCGGTTCGTATTTGCCCGATTTATGAGCATATATGTTAACAAACTACTTAATTAATAATACTTATACGTCTAGGTGGCCGCAATATTAAAAATGTTGCATTTGTGGCCTAATTAGAGGGATTTTGGTTGGAAAATAATATTATAGGAATATATAGGTAAACATTTACCACAGTTGAGAGATTGTTTAAATAAAAAATAAATATTTCAATAATAAAACAATAAATTACAATGGTTATAAAATAATATTTATAAGAATTTTGTAAAAAACGCAGAAAAAAGTCACAAAAAATCGTAGAAATGATATTTTTAGAAAGCTTGAAATGTCTAGTTTCATTTGACAGTTAAATATCGTTAATCGGTTAATATTTGTGCGATTTATGAGCATATATATAAATAAACCGCTTAATTAATAATACTTATACGTCTAGGTGGCACAATATTAAAAATGTTCATTGCATATTTGTAGGCGCTACCGTGGCTTTTCAATACATTGTTTACTTTTAGGACTATAAATAAACCTAAATTCATTCAAGCAGTTCTTTGATAAAATAAAAAGCTTCTGATTCAGGGAAATTAATAGTTTACTTTTTACTTAAATGGAAATGAAAATTAAAAAAATCCATACAAATGATATTTTTCGAAAGCTAGTTTTATTTGGCAGTAAACGATATGTTAATGGTTTAGTATTTGTCCGATTTATGAGCATATATGTCAATAAACCACTTAATTAATAATACGTATACGTCTAGATGGCACAATATTAAAAGGTGTGTTAAAAATGTACGTTTGTCGCTTCCACTCCATGCAAGACCTCTTTCAGAGGCCGCATCTGCTCATTAATGATGAATCAATACATTTATGGTTGGAAAACTCTTTAGCTTGTCGTATACGATTAATGTTTCAATAATAAATCAACAAATTACAATAGTTATAAAATAATATTGAAAACAATTTGGAAAAAATCACATTAATAAATTTCATAAATTTCATACAAATAATATTTTTAGTAAGCTTGAAATGTCTAGTTTCATTTGGCAGTTAAATATCGTAAATCGGTTAATATTTGTGCGATTTATCAGCATATATTTAAATAAACCACTTGATTAATAGTACTTATACGTCTAGGTGGCACAAAATTCAAAATTTCGTATTTGTAGCCAAATTAAAGGGGTTTGTCGAATGTTATACAATAAGAATGAATATTAAAGGAAATATTTACCACATTTGAGAGATTGTATGAATAAAAAATAAATATTTCAATAATAAATCAATAAATTATAATAGTTATAAAATAATATTAATAACAATTTTGTAAAAAAAAAACGCAGAAAAAATTTTCAAAAAATCGTAAAAATTATATTTTTAGAAAGCTTGAAATGTCTAGTTTCATTTGGCAGTTAAATATAGTTAATGGGTTAATATTTGTCCGATTTATGAGCATATATGTAAATAAACCACTTAATTAATATTACTTATACGTCTAGGTGGCACAATATTAAAAATATTCATTGCATATTTGTAGGGACTACTGTGGCTTTTCAATACATTGTCTACTTTTAGACCTATAAGTAAACCTCAAATTCATTCAATTTATTGAACGCTATTTGATATTTGAAAAAAAAAACTGATTCCGGGGAAATGTATAGTGTACTTTTTACTTAAATGGCATTATACATTATATATATTTTAAAATGCCCTCCCCACTTTGAGATTTCGTTTTATTGTCTTGTTCTAGGCTACTTTTGAATATTTCAGAGGTTCACAATGTCATTATATTTTCATTTCATCCCTTTTTTGCTATTTTCCTCCAACATTGTCAACTATGATGTGATTTTTTAAGAGCTTGATAACTTTTTTTTTAAAAAAAACGCATAAAATTTGCAAAATCTCATCGGTTCTTTATTTGAAACGTTAGATTGGTCCATGACATTTACTTTTTGAAGATAATTTCATTTAAATGTTGACCGCGGCTGCGTCTTAGGTGGTCCATTCGGAAAGTCCAATTTTGGGCAACTTTTTCGAGCATTTCGGCCGGAATATCCCGAATTTCTTCGGAAATGTTGTCTTCCAAAGCTGGAATAGTTGCTGGCTTATTTCTGTAGACTTTAGACTTGACGTAGCCCTACAAAAAATAGTCTAAAGGCGTCAAATCGCATGATCTTGGTGGCCAACTTACCGGTCCATTTCTTGAGATGAATTGTTCTCCGAAGTTTTCCCTCAAAATGGCCATAGAATCGCGAGCTGTGTGGCATGTAGCGCCATCTTGTTGAAACCACATGTCAACCAAGTTCAGTTCTTCCATTTTGGACAAAAAAAAGTTGGATATCATCTCACGGTAGCGCTCACCATTCACAGTTACGTTACGATTCGCATCATCTTTGAAGAAGTACGGTCCAATGATGCCACCAGCCCATAAACCGCACCAAACTGTGACTTTTTCTGGATGCATTGGTAGCTCTTGCAATGCTTCTGGCTGATATTCACTCCAAAATCGACAATTCTGCCTATTTACGTACCCATTGAGCCAAAAATGAGCTTCGTCGCTGAACACAATTTCTTTCTTTCTGAACTTTCTTAACAGAGCACGCATTTTGATAATAAAATTCAATGATTTGCAAGCGTTGCTCGTTAGTAAGTCTATTCATGATGAAATGTCAAAGCATACTGAGCATCTTTCTCTTTGACACCATGTCTGAAATCCCACGTGATCTGTCAAATACTAATGCATGAAAATCCTAACCTCAAAAAAATCACTCTTTACAAATCAGATTTAGTTTCACATTTTCTTCTTTCTCAATTTCCCTCATCCCTTATTTTTGATCAGAGTCAACTTTTTCGCCTTAAAATTGTGAGTCAACCAACCTCACTAATCGTCTTACAATGGGAAAAGGGAAATAATTGATCGATTTTAATGAAACATTTCCACAGACATAGTTGAGGTGGTGATGAAATGGAGTTCTGCAGTGAAGGCCTACAGCTACAATAGGGGCTTCACGGCGAGTTCCTAAATTAAGTTGCTCGAAAAAAACTCACCAGTAATCGGCTCACAGTGGGAAAAGGAAATAATTATGGATCTCCCAATTGGCTAGACTTATTTTGATGAAATTTAACACAGAAGCGCTGTTGAGCTTAAGGTTGGATCCAACAGGTGTAATAGGGGCTACACAGTGGGTGTCTACTTTAAGTCCAACCCTACAATGTGTAATAGGGGAAGTGTAAAGTGGCGTACCTCGAAAATATATCATCTGTAATCGACTCTCTCTAGTGAAAAAGGAAATATGAAGGGTACTCCAAACGTTTTGTAAGATATCGATGAAATTTTCCACAGACTTAGTTGAAGAGATGACGAACTTTGAAAAAAAAAATGCTAAAATGAAAATTTTCGTCTTAGGTACCTTTAATATTTGTACTCTCATTTTAGATGTATTGGTGCGATCGTACCCGCTTATATGTTCAATAAAAGTTAATTATGATGTCTACAAATGTTGCATATAACACTTTCACATAGAAACTGTGGTTTAGGAAAAGTCTTCAAATACTTTGGGAAAAAATATTTTTTTTTCGAAAAAAAAAATCTACTTTTGCTCGCACAAAAAAAAATCATAAAAAATAGAAAAAACTCGGAAAAAATATTTTGTTTTATTTTTTAATACCTAACATTCTAATGCAAACATTAATATTTATATGAAAAAATCTATCGATAAATGTAGAAGTTATGATACCCTTTGCAGGAGCAAAATATTTTTTTAAATCTTAATTTTTGTTTAAGTAGCGCGAAAAATCCCTTTACAAATTAGATAACAGAGTGTTAGCTATTAAAATAATTCAAAATATTTTATCCGATTTTTTCTATTCTTTTCGTGCCAGCAACAAAAATAGATTTTTGTCGAAAAAAATATTTTTTCCCAAATTTTTGAACTTTTACTTTTTATGTGAATTCACATTCACATTATTTGTAGCCATCATTTGTACCAAAAACACCAAGGAATATAAGTTGTTGTTGTGTCTGAAATTCAAAACAGAAATATTGAACACCTGTGCGTATGATTGATATTATTAGGAAATAATTTTAGTAAATAAGCTATAACTCTGAGAGTTTACATCGGATTTAAAAAATGCAAACTAACTAAAAATCTTAAGATTCCGTGCTATAATCCATAATTAAGAACTAGATTTTTTTTCGTGCCAGCAAAAATAGATTTTTGTCGAAAAAAATATTTTTTTCCAAATTTTTGAAGACCGTTTCTATGTGAAAGTGTCATTTGCATTATTTGTAGCCATCATTAGTACCAAAAACACCAAGGAATATAAGTTGTTGTTGTGTCTGAAATTGAAAACAGAAATATTGAACACCTGTGCGTATGATTGATATTATTAGGAAATAATTTTACTAAATAAGCTATAACTCTGAGAGTTTACATCGGATTTAAAAAATGCAAACTAACTAAAAATCTTAAGATTTCGTGCTATAATCCAAAATTAAGAACTAGTAAATTGTGGGCTGTAATAGAAGGCTATATCACATACAAAATTTCCCTCAATACGTCGTCATGTCGTTTGGAATGCCATCAGTTTTCAAATATATGTTCTGAAAGAAATTTTGTTTTTTATCTAATAACCACAAACTAATAAGTCAACTTTTGGATAATCTAGGGCCTCAATCTTAATATAATCCCTGGTCTCTTGCTAACAATCGCCTATGAACTGCAAAGAATATAAGTTGTTGTTGTGTCTGAAATTAAAAATTGAAGGATATTCCTGTAAACTCGAAAAAACAGAAATATTGAACACCTGTGCGTATGATTGATATTATTAGGAAATAATTTTAGTAAATAAGCCATAACTCTGAGAGTTTACATCGGATTTAAAAAATTCAAACTAACTACAAATCTTAAGATTTCGTGCTATAATCCAAAATTAAGAACTAGTAAATTGTGGGCTGTCTTAGAATGCTATATCATATACAAAATTTACCTCAATTCATCGTCATGCCATTAAGAATTCCTTCAGTTTTCAAATATATGTTCTGAAAGAGATTTTGTTTTTGCTAAGGCCTCAATCTTAATATAATCCCTGGTCTCTTGCTAACAATCGCCTATGAACTGCAAAGAATAGAAATTTGTGTTGTGTCGGAAATTTAAAATTTGCAATTTGCAGTCTTAAAACAATCTCAGTTCTATTACTCACAAATGCTCACTAAACCAAAAGATACGAGTCAGCTCTAGTTTTATACATTTATTCATTTGCCTATCCACCACAGTAGGCCTTTTTGTGAGCGCGTGTGTCGCCATAATTAGTTGTAATTAAAAAACAGAAAAACAACCAAAAACTTTTTTAAAACAGAAAAAAATCATCATGACCTACTTCCACATGGAAACTATTAAAAGAACATAAAATTAAAGAGCAACTCGTTCATATAATTTTAGTGCAGCTTGTTAATTTTGTTGTTTTGTGTGTGTGCGAGTGAGTGTGTGCGCGCACAAGCACACTTTTAGGCTGTCGCCTAAAACGAAGCAACACTTTAAACAAAGAGCACGAGCACACGAAAAATTAAAGCCTACTCTCTGGCAAAGAGTAAAGGGCTGCCAAAAATCTTAACATACTTTTGGGGGGGAGGGTTCAACGAATTGTGTCGTTCGTACTTTCACACATTAAACCTGGGAAAAGAAGTTCTCAAAAGCTATGCTCTGCCAGGATATGAACCTTTATGGAATTTAAATTATTTGCTTAGAAGATTTTTGGGAATTTCGTTCACTCTCTCTAGGCTTTTTCACTTCCACATAATTTGTTGTTTAATTTCATCGTTTACCCACTTTCCGTAATGTTATTTCATCTCTAGCTCATAAATCTTAATGCTTTCTTTGTAATAAAATTTATAGCCTACTTTTGGGCTGCTATCGAAAATGATGCATGGCCGTAACCATCAACCATCTCAGCTGCCATACTTATGACATACTTTAAATTCAATCCTTTTTAAATCTTCCTCTTGCAGCCTCTTGCCGTTTTTTTACATTTAATTAGCCTTAAAATGTAAGTGAGGCTGTAGCTTATGCGGCGAACTGTATAAACACTGGCCTGCTTGTGTCTTATGCGCGCTGCGTGCGAAATTGTTAAATGGGGATGATGGTTTGCTAGGTCTGTTTTTCAGTGTTGACAGGATGAGAAGTGTGGGGAATATTTGTTATACGAGTTTGAGATTTATTAAAAACAATTTATTTATGGTTTCGGGTATTGCGAGAAAGTATTTTATAGGTCAAACGTTTTTTTGTTTTCCGAAAATTGAGCAATTTTATTAATTAAATGTCCTTTAAAAATTTCCTGTATCTCATCATGACTACGAAGTGGCAAAATTAATGATAGGGTTTGATTATCGTATAATTTTTTATTTAAACCATAATTATCTAATTACTTCTTTATAATGGAGAATATTTGTAATGAAATTAAAAAAGTATAATCCAAATTGTTGTAAATGTATGTTAGGAGTATTTTTGACTTCATTAAGCAATCTTCCTAGTTTGTCCTTTCCTATGAGTACCTGAATTTCTATCAACATTTTATCGAAATTCGTTCAAATTAAGAAACTGACAATAAGTACACCTGCACGTATGATTGATATTAATTAGGAACTCTTTTCGGAAATTTGTCATAACTCCCGCAGACTTAACTCTTTAAATGAAAACTAAGAAATGGAAAAATAGTTTAGATAGCCTAGAATTAAGCACGCTGCAAGCTAACGTCGAAATCTCTAATAAAAATCCCACCTTCTGGAAATATTGTCCGGGACAGTAGGACATTTGTGATACTTTGAAGCGATCTTCATTGTTTTCCTTTCCTATGAGTACCTGAATTTCTATCAAAATTTTTCGAAATTCGTTCAAATTAAGAAACTGACAATAAGTACACCTCCACGTATGATTGATATTAATTAGGAACTCTTTCCGGAAATTTGTTATATCTCCCACAGTTTTAAAGGTTTTTGAGAAATTTGAATTGTTAAAGAATCTTAAGACTTCACTCTTCAAATGAAAATTAAGAAATAGAAAAATATTTGATACAGGCTAAAAATTAAGCACACTGCAAGCTAAACTCGAAATCTTTAATATAAATCACATCTTCTTGAAATATTGTCCGGCACACTTGGACATTCGTGATACTTTGAATCAATCTTCCTAGTTTTTTCTTCCCTATGATTCGCAAAAATTCTATCAAGAAAATTGGGAAATTACTTCTGACTAACAGAACAGAAATTGTGTACCTGAACGTATGATTGATATTAATTAGGAACTCTTTTGGGAATTTTTTCATAACTCCCGCAGTTTTATAGGGTTTTGGAATATTTGAGTTGTTAAATAATCTTAAGACTTCGCTCTTTAAATGAAAATTAAGAAATAGAAAAATATTTTACAGATGCTCTAAATTTAGCACATTGCAAGCTAGCCTCGAAATTACTAATAAAAATCATACATTATTGAAGTATTGCCCTGTAGCCTTGGACATTCGTGATCCTTTGAAGTAATCTTCATTGTTTTTCCTTTCCTATGAGTACCTCTATTTCTATCAAAATTTTTGGAAATTCGCTCAAATTAAGAAACTGACAATAAGTACACCTGCACGTATGATTGATATTAATTAGGAACTCTTTTGGGAAATTTGCCATAGTTCCCGCAGTTTTAAAGGGTTTTGAAAGATTTGAATTGTTAAAAAATCTTAAGACTTCACTCTTTAAATGAAAATTAAGAAATAGAAAAATATTTTACAGATGCTATAAATTTAGCATACTGCAAGCTAAACTAGAAATCTTTAATAAAAATCTCATCTTGAAATATTGTCCGGCACACTTGGACATTCGTGATACTTTGAATCAATCTTCCTAGTTTTTTCTTCCCTATGATTCGCAAAAATTCTATCAAGAAAATTGGGAAATTACTTCTGACTAACAGAACAGAAATTGTGTACCTGAACGTATGATTGATATTAATTAGGAACTCTTTTGGGAATTTTTTCATAACTCCCGCAGTTTTATAGGGTTTTGGAATATTTGAGTTGTTAAATAATCTTAAGACTTCGCTCTTTAAATGAAAATTAAGAAATAGAAAAATATTTTACAGATGCTCTAAATTTAGCACATTGCAAGCTAGCCTCGAAATTACTAATAAAAATCATACATTATTGAAGTATTGTCCTGTAGCCTTGGACATTCGTGATCCTTTGAAGTAATCTTTATTGTTTTTCCTTTCCTATGAGTACCTCTATTTCTATCAAAATTTTTGGAAATTCGCTCAAATTAAGAAACTGACAATAAGTACACCTGCACGTATGATTGATATTAATTAGGAACTCTTTTGGGAAATTTGCCATAGTTCCCGCAGTTTTAAAGGGTTTTGAAAGATTTGAATTGTTAAAAAATCTTAAGACTTCACTCTTTAAATGAAAATTAAGAAATAGAAAAATATTTTACAGATGCTATAAATTTAGCACACTGCAAGCTAACGTCGAAATCTCTAATAAAAATCCCACCTTCTGGAAATATTGTCCGGGACAGTAGGACATTTGTAATATTTTGAAACAATATTCATTGTTTTTCCTTTCCTATGAGTACCTGCATTTCTATCAAAAATTTTCTAAATTCGTTTAAATTAACAAACTGACAATAAGTACACCTGCATGTATGATTGATATTAATTAGGAACTCTTCGGAAATTTGTTATAACTCCCAAAGTTTTAAAGGTTTTTGAGAAATTTGAATTGTTAAAGAATCTTAAGACTTCCCTCTTTAAATGAAAATTAAGAAATAGACAAATATTTCACAGAGGCTAGAAATTTAGCACACTGCAAGCTAACCTCGAAATATCTAATAAAAATCCCACCTTCTGGAAATATTGTTTTGAAGCAATCTTCATTGTTTTTCCTTTCCTATGAGTACCAGAATTTCTATAAAAAATTTTGGATATTCGTTTATATTGAGAAACTGAAATTAAGTACACCTGTACGTATGATTGATACTAATTAGGAATTATTTTGAGAAATTTGTCAAAACTCCCGCAGTTTTAATGGGTTTTGAAACCTTTGAATTGTTAAAGAGTCTTAAGACCTCATTCTTTAAATGAAAATCAAGAAATGGAATAATATTTCACAGAGGCTAGAAATTTAGCACACTGCAACCTAACCTCGGAGTATATCAAAAATTTTGGAAATTCGTTTAAATTAAGAAACTGAAATTAAGTACATTTGAACGTATGATAGATGTTAATTAGAATATCTTTTGGGAATTTCTTCATAACTCCCACAGTTTTAAGGGGTTTGAAAAAAATAAATTGTTTAAGGATCCTAAGACTTCACCCTTTAAATGGAAATTAGGAAATGGAAAAATATTTGACAGAGCCGTGAAATTTAACACAGCGAATACTAACGTCGAAATCCTCTATAAAAAAGACAATATTTAGAACCTTCTTCAAAAAAACTTCTTCAAGTAAACTCTGAAAGTTTACATCGGTTTTAAAAAATTCCAATTGATTAAAAATCTTAAAATTAGGCGCTGTAGTCAAAAATTATTAACTACAAACTTTTAGGGTTTATCAGAGTGATATATCTCACACAGTTGGATGGACAGATGTACAGTCCTCCATGAAGCCCATGTTACTTTTATTATAACAATTATTTCGTTTCAACTTAATTTTTGAAATTGCACAATATCTATATATTTCAAATAAATAACTTGAGACATTCCTTTAAACTCGAAAAATAGAAATATTGACCATATGTGCGTATGATTGATATTATTAGAAAATAGTTTTGGCAAATTTGCCATAAGTCTGAGAGTATATATCGGTTTTCAAATTCAAATTAGTTAAGAACCTTAAAATTACGCTCCATAATCAAAAATTAAGAACTGCAAAAAACTTTTGGGTTGTATTAGTGGGCTATCACACAAATGTCTCTCAATGTCATGTAAAGTTACATTAAATTTGGATGTTCCTTCAGCACCTTCCTCACCAAATAGTTACAAAACTGTTTAAAATTTAAACTTGGATAAATTTTGTAGTGTTGTAGTCTTAATTGGCTTAGTTTTAGTTCTTTAGTTTTAGTTTCTTTACATGTTTTTTGTTATTCTGCTTAATTATTTGTTCCATCAAAGAAATCTATCAATTCTTCTCCTTTCAATTAATTTGTGTTACTGACTCATGTCTTTGCCTGACATATATATAGAGTCATTGATATATCCTGCTGCAGGCTTCTTCATATATGAGGCCGGTATACAGCCTTGTCGTATGTCGGCTGCTTATTTTGAGGCGTGTTTCACCTTCACAGTGCAACAGTTTGTGCGTCATTCAGCTGTTTGCTGCGTTTACACATTCAACAATAATTAGACCTACCCAAGCTGCAGTTTTTTTTTTCTCTTTTAATATCTGCTCTTTCTATTTTCATTAATCAGCTCCTTTTTAGTGTCTATTTTCATTACCCGAATGATGATGATCATCATCGTCATTAGCATCATTACTGGCATCAGTGTCATTCATGTGTTTGTTGAAATGTGGTGACTGCAATTGAGTTTTTAGTGGCATCAGCAACAACGACAACAACAACAAAAGCAAGGATGTGGAATACATCAACGCAGCATCTGTATTCATTTGCAAATATTACACTTACACATGCACACAGACACGTTCGCCCACAATCAGTGCAAGGCATACAAAATGAACTTAGCAGGAGCTACGAGGTTAAACTATTAAGGCGGCCCCTTATAAATATACATATTACGTACTTGCTTTCCCATGCGTAGCTGAATTTCTTTTTAAAAAGTGTGGAATTCATTTAAACTAAGAAATATAAATTGTGTACACCTGTACGTATGATTGATATTAATTAGGATCTCTTTCGGGAAATTTGTTATAGCTCGCGCAGTTTTAAAGGGTTTTGAAACATTTGAATTGTTAAAGAATCTTAAGACTTCACTCTTTAAATGAAAATTAAGAAATAGAAACATATTTCACAGAGGCTAAACATTTAGCACACTGCAAGCTAACCTCGAAATCTGCAATAAAAAGCACACCTTATTGAAATAATGCCCAGGGCAGTTGGACATTCGTGATGCATTGAAGCAATCTTCACTGTTTTTCCTTTCCTATGAGTACCTGAATTTCTATCAAAAATCTCACTCACTCACTTTGACATCTATAATAAAAAAATATTTAGAACCTTCTTCGAATCTTATCCGGGACAGTTTGACTATTTAGATTATAATTTTGGTAACGTTGTTAATGAACAAATTTATATTTCCACCTAAGTTGTGTATTTATTTATTTATTTCTTAAACTAAGAAATTGGAATTGTGTACACCTGTACGTATGATTGATATTAATTCGGATACTTCTTTGGAAATTTGTCATAACTCGTACAGTTTTAGAGGGTTTTGGAAAAAAATAAATTGTTTAAGAATCCTAAGACTTCACTCTTTAAATGAAAATTAAGGAACGGAAAAATATTCTACAGAGCCTAGAAATTAAGCACACAGAATATTCACAGCGAAATCTCAAATAAAAAAACATATTTAGAACCTTCTTTAAATGTTATCTAGGACAGTTGGACTATTTACATTATATATCATTGTTAGTGAATAAAAGTGCATAAGTTCTGTAATAATTTCGGTATTTATCTATACATTGGAATTCTTTTAAACTAAGAAATATAAATTGTGGACACCTGTGCGTATGATTGCTATTAATTAGAAACACTCTTGGGGAATTTGCCATAACTCCCGCAGTTTTAAGGGGATTTGAAAACAACGAATTGTTCATGAATTTTAAAACTTCACTCCTTAAATAAAAAATAAGAAATGCAAAAATATTTTATAGACCGTAGAAATTGAGCACACTGAATACTAACCTCGAAATCTCTAATAAAAAACTTATTTAAATGTTATTCAGTACAGTTGGACTATTCAGATTATATCTCGCTGTTATTGAATAAAAGTACATAAATAATTGCTATAGATTGGAATTCTTTTAAACTAAGAAATCTAAATTGTGTTCACCTTCACCTGCAAGTATGATTGATATTAACTCTCTTGGAACATTTGCCGTAGCTTCCGCAGTTTTAGGGGATTTTGAAAATGTTTAGTTGTTAAAAATCTTAAGACTTCACCATTTAAATGAAAATTAAGAAATGGGAAAATATTTTACAGAGCCTAGAAATTGAGCACACTGAATATTCACAACGAAATCTCAAATAAAAAACATACTTAGAACCTTCTTTAAATGTTATCCGTGGCAGTTGTACTATTTAGATATTATCTCATTGTTAATGAATAAATGTACATAAATAAATCCGGCTAAGTTCTGTAATAATTTCAGAATTTATTATTTTAAACTAAGAAATAGAAATTGTGGACACCTGTGCGTATGATTGATATTAATTAGGTACTCTCTTGTGAAATTTGTCGTAACTCCCGCAGTTTTAGAGGGTTTTGAAAAAACTAAATTGATTAAGAATCTTAAGATATCACTCTTTAAATGGAAATTAAGAAATATTTCACAGAGCCTAGAAATTTGGCACACGGAATACTCAGCTCGAAATCTATAACAAAAACCAACATTTCAAACCTTTAAATGGACTAAATACATAATTAATTCCACCTAATTTCTGTAATAATTTCGGTATTTGTCTATAGATTGGAATTCTTTTAAACTAGGAAATATAAATTGTGTACACCTAGACGTATGATTGATATTAATTAGAAAGTTTCTTGGGAAATTTGTTGTAACTCCCGCAATTTTAAATGGTTTTGAAAGATTTAAATTGATTATGAATCTTAAGACTTCACTCTTTAAACGAAAATTAAGAAACGGAAAAATATTTTAAAGAACCCAGATAATTGGCAATCGAACTTATCCGGGACAGTTGGACTATTTATATTATTACTCGTTGTTAATGAATAAATGAGAACATAAATAATTCCATCTAAATTCTGTAATAATTTCTTTATAAATTTTCTTTCTTGAAAATGAAAATTTTACAATAGATTAAATAACTTAATAACTTCTATTATGGAATTTTTACTGTGGTTTTTTTAATTATTAAGTTTATCGGGCCCTTATAAAATCGGTTGCCCCTTACGATTACACCCGCCTAGCTAAAGCTTCCCACTATGTCTGCCGGTTACATAGCCACGTGTAGACTATGTAAAGTTTGTTTGTAACGCCTCCGATGTTTAATCGTAGAAAGGCACTTAGGCATTTCTAGGCTTTAAAGACAGGGCAATTATCTCATGGATTCATGCTGCTGTGGATGATGATGATGTTGGTTTGGGTTTTGGTTTGGCGCTCCGCACTACATCCCCCCCAGAAAAAAGCAGTAAAGTTCAAGTGTTCATATTTTGCGAATGCAGCCAAGTATATGCATAGTCGTTCATACATACATACATTCATATTTGAAGGGATGTGAAAGGATTTGAAGGTATGTGTGTGTGTGTGTGAGTGCTGCTTCTATGTAAATGTATGTGGCTTTTAACTAGCAAAGATCTTTCCCACCCCCTTTGCAAATTGAGGTTAACTGTTTGAAATAAAAGCCTTGCTTGCCACACACCCTTGCACCTCCGCCAAACCTTCGAGCTGGAGAAGTGCAAACAGAATGAAGCAAAAAGGAAAACGTTTCACAATTTTACGTCTGTAATGAAAATTGCACTAACCCGAGAGGAGAACTTTGCGATGCATTTGCTATGGATAGGAAATGTCTTGTTATGTATTGAATTGTTGGCGATTAAAGCCGCAGAGCCAAGCTTTCGTGTTTTTTTTTTTGATACAAAAACACTTTGCCTGCAGTGCTAGGAAATGGAATATTTTATTTGGCATTCGTTGTATAGGGGAGGATAGTGGTGATGGTGGTGCATTGGGACGTATGATTATTATAACATCCATCATCGATATTCGTAATACTGGAACTTTAATTTAAATTTCTCAGTAAATGTGTAATTTTTTGATAGAAATGCTGGCGCTCATAGGAAAGGAAAAACAATGACGATTGCTTCAAAGTTCCACGAATGACCGACTGTCCAGGACAATACTTCCAAAAGGTGTGTTTTTATTAGAGATTTTGAGGTTAGCTTGCAGTGTGCTAAATTTTTAGCACCTGTAAAATATTTGTCTATTTCTCAATTTTCATTTAAAAGTGAAGTCTTAAGATTTTTTAACAATTCAAATCTTTCAAAACCCTTTAAAACTGCGGGAACTATGGCAAATTTCCCAAAAGAGTTCATAATTAATATCAATCATACGTGTAGGTGTACTTATTGTTTCTTAATTTGAACGAATTTCGAAAAATTTTGATAGAAATTCAGGTACTCATAGGAAAGGAAAAACAATGAAGATTACTTCAAAGTATCACGAATATCCAAGTGTACCGGACAATAATTCAAGAAGATATGTTTTTATTAGAGAAAATAAATTGTTTATAAATATTTTTTTATTTATTAATTTTGATTTAAAGAGTGAAGTCTTAAGATTCTTAAACAATTCAAATGTTTCAAAACCCTTTAAAACTGCGGGAGCTACGGCAAATGTCCCAAAAGAGTTCCTAATTAATATCAATCATACGTGCAGGTGTACCTAATTTCAGTTTTTTTAATTTAAACGAATTTCCACAATTTTTGATAGAAATTCTGGTACTCATAGGAAAGGAAAAACAATGAAGATTACTTCAAAGTATCACGAATGTCCAAGTGTGCCGGACAATACTTCAAAAAGGTATGATTTTTATTAGAAATTTCGAGGTCAGCTTGCAATGTGCTAAATTTATAGCATCTGTAAAATATTTTTCTATTTCTCAATTTTCATTTAAAGAGTGAAGTCTTAAGATTCTTTAACAATACAAATATTTCAAAACCCTTTAAAACTGCCGGAGCTATGGCAAGTTTCCCAAAATAGTTTCTAATTAATATCAATCATACGTGCAGGTGTACTTATTGTCAGTTTCTTAATTTAAACGAATTTCGAAAAATTTTGATAGAAATTCAGGTACTCATAGGAAAGGAAAAACAATGAAGATTGCTTCAAAGTATCACGAATGTCCAAGTGTACCGGACAATATTTCAAAAAGATGTGATTTTTATTAAAGATTTTGAGGTTAGTTTGCAATGTGCTAAATTTTTAGCCTCTGTGAAATATTTTTCTATTTCTTAATTTTCATTTAAAGAGTGAAGTCTTAAGATTCTTTAACAATTCAAATTTCTCAAAACCCTTTAAAACTACGGAAGCTATAACAAATTCCCCAAGAAAGTTCCTAATTAATATCAATCATACGTGCAGGTGTACTTATTGCCAGTTTCTTAATTTGAACGAATATCGAAAAATTTTGATAGAAATTCTGGTACTCATAGGAAAGGAAAAACAATGAAGATTGCTTCAAAGTATCACGATTGGCCAAGTGTACCGGACAATATTTCAAGAAGGTGTGATTTTTATTAGAGATTTCGAGGTTAGCTTGCTGTGTGCTAAATTTTTAGCCTCTGTGAAATATTTTTCTATTTCTTAATTTTCATTTAAAGAGTGAAGTCTTAAGATTCTTTAATAATTCAAATGTTTAAAAACCCTTTAAAACTGCGAGATCTATGACAAGTTTCCCAAAATAGTTTCTAATTAATATCAATCATACGTTCAGGTGTACTTATTGTCAGTTTCTTAATTTAAACGAATTTGGAAAATTTTTGATAGAAATTCAGGTACTCATAGGAAAGGAAAAACAATGAAGATTGCTTCAAAGTATCACGAATGTCCAAGTGTACCGGACAATATTTCAAGAAGGTGTGATTTTTATTAGAGATTTCGAGGTTAGCTTGTAGTGTGCTAAAATTATAGCATCTGTAAAATATTTTTCTATTTCTCAATTTTCATTTAAAGAGTGAAGTCTTAAGATTTTTTAACAATTCAAATCTTTCAAAACCCTTTAAAACTGCGGGAACTATGGCAAATTTCCCAAAAGAGTTCGTAATTAATATCAATCATACGTGCAGGTGTATTTATTGACAGTTTCTTAATTTAAACTAATTTCGAAAATTTTTGATAGAAATTCTGGTATTCCTAGAAAAGGAAGTGTGTCGGACAATATTTCAAGAAGATGTGATTTAGGTTAGCTTGCTGTGTGCTAAATTTTTAGCCTCTGTGAAATATTTTTCTATTTCTTAATTTTCATTTAAAGAGTGAAGTCTTAAGATTCTTTAACAATACAAATATTTCAAAACCCTTTAAAACTGCGGGAACTATGGCAAATTTCCCAAAACAGTTCCTAATTAATATCAATCATACGTGCAGGTGTACACAATTTCTGTTCTGTTAGTTAAAACTAATTTCCCAAGCTTCTTGATAGATTTTTTGCGAATCATTGGAAAGAAAAATCCATGAAGATTGCTTTAAGGAATCTCCAATGTTCCAAGCAATATTTTACAAGCACTTGGAATATAATTTTTCATAACTTTATGAGAAATATTTGCCATTGTAAAGAAATGCTTATGATAATTATGTTTTAAATAAAAAACTATACAATAATCAAACCATGTCAATAATGTTGCCACTTCGTAGACATGGAATGGAATATTTTATTTGACATTCGTTATATGGGGACGTATGATTATTATGCCATCCATCAACGATATTCGTAATACTTATACGCTAGGTGGAACTTTAATATAAATTTCTGATTAAATGATGAAAGGACTATTCACAAATCTTGTGAATTCTTAAAGGTGGAGCTCGGGTGGATTGATATTATCCCAAATTCGGAAAATTTACTTCTTGTCGTATCCGTCCATTTAAAAATTGTTCTAGTCGCAGAAGATTATCAAAAAAAGAATAAACAGAATAACCATCGAGAGCTGCCAAAATATATATTTTCCTTTTGGAGGCCCCACTAGCAGGATTTAGAACAGTAATCTAATGTCCGCTGTGTTGTAACAATCATGATATTCTTATAATTTTTTTTATTAAAGCCACACATATTTCTTTTTAACGGGGAGATAATACTGGTAGATTTATGAATATATTTATGGAACATTCACGATTCTTGAAGCATTAAGCATCGTATTATCTTTCCTATAAGTCACAGAATTTCTATAAAAAAACTTTGGAAATTTCCTTAAATTAGAAAACAGATATTGTGTACACCTGCGCGTATGATTGATAATAATTAGAAACTATCTTGGGAATTTTGTCATAACTCCCGCAGTTTTAAAGAGTTTTTAAAAAGTTTGATTGTTTAAGGATCTTAAGATTTCATTCTTTAAATGAAAATTAGGAAATATAAAATTATTTTACAGAGCCTAGAAATTAGCACACTAATACTAACCTTAAAATCTCTAATAAAAACATATTTACAACCTTCTTAATAAATGTTCCAGAATAATTTGACTATTTACATTTTTTGCATTAAAAGCTCATAAATAATTCCACCTTACACCTTAATTAATTTCGTTATTTACTTACTATGAATTATAATAAGCACTTGCTTATGGGTGAATTTGAACCTATTATAGCGATTTTTTATATATCTTTTATCAATTTTTCCTCTTTAAAAAGAATTCAATCTTTTAATAATTTACCCCTTCTCTTTCGTTAAATTAATATGTCGATTTTTCTCCATCTGCCTTCCCTGCCACAACCACATGCCACATCCAACAAATATGAGATTTTTTTCAAAGAAAAACTTTTTCCCGCTGCATGATTTTTTTCTTTCTAATTTCCTGTTTATTTCCTGGTTAAGGACACACACATAACCACATGTATTGATGCATGTATTCGTCTTCTTCTTGTTTTGTAAAACTTTCTTATCTTCTTTAACTTTTTGTGCGTTATAGATTTCACTTCTTGTCTTACATTTAAATAAACTAATGGATTTTTTCTTCTTCAAGTAGTTACAAGTCAAGTTCTCCCTCCTACCATTCATATCCATTATCGTTGGCCGGGCAGGGACAGTGACAGTGATGGATTTACATACAGGCATGCATGCATGAGAAGAAACATGCATAACTTTGTTTTAGTTAAATTAAAAAAAAAAAACAGAAAGTTACACAGCTGCAGGCTGAAGTTTAATATTAATGGAATGGATTTTTTCCCTAGGATTTATAGTAAAGTAACGCTGGAACTATTAGTGGCATATGAGTGTTGGTTGGTTATTGATAACATTGGATGGATATTAATTGTGGGAACCCTAAAAAAAATAACATAATAATCAGCAGTGACGTATGCGTGTTATGTTTTGATACTTTTGAATTGATATTAATCATACGCTTGGAAAATAAAATTCTTTGATAGTTAATGATTTTTAATTAATATTAAGTATTCGCTTCAAAAATACTATTTGCCGTTATGGCGTATGAGTGCTACTAATTGATATTAAAATAAAGGAATCCTCGATCATCATAAAATAATAACCAAATAAATACAATTCGCCATTATGGCGTATGAGTAATTGATAACTAATGCTTGTTATGTTTTGATACTTCCGAATTAATATAAATCATACGTTTGGAAAATACAATTCTTTGATAGTGGAAAATGTTTAATTAATATTAAGCATACGCTTCAATAATAATATTCAACATTATGCCGTATGAGTGTTACTAATTGATATCAAATTAAAGGAATCATCGATCATCATAAAATAATAACTAAATAATCATTAGAGGCGTATGCGTGTAAATAAATAAATTGATAATTTAGAATTAATATCGATCATACGCTTAAAAAAGAAATAATAGCCATTATGATGTATAATCAATTTTTTAATTTATTATTTTTTATAATATATTTATATATATTTATAAGATTAAAATGTTCTTCGAATCGAATGGATCCATTTAGCAACATACAAAAAATAGCAAAATAATCAGCAGTTTATATTTTGATACTTTGCAATTGATATTAATCATACTTTTGGAAAATATAATTCTTCGGTAGTTGATAATTTTGAATTAATATTAAGCATACACTTCAAAAATACTATTCACCATTATGACGTTTGAGCGATACTCATCAAACGATCATTAATATAAAATTATACGAAAATAATAAACAAATAATCAGTACATGCTTCGATAATTTTGAAATAATATCAATCATGCGCTTTAAAAATACAAATTATCACTGTGACGCATGACTGGTACTAATAATTTATAAAAATTGTGTGACCGTGAACAAAAATTTATATTTTGAATTCATTAAGAGAATTTCTCAAAAAAGATCAATGAGCCAAGCCAAGATGTGAACTGAAAATGTAATGCTTGACAGATTAGGATGTTCCAGACATGAATACTCAACCTTATGATTTATATCCACAGTACAGGTATATATTGAGTGTACTAGTAAAAACCCACTAGAAATCTTTTAAAGGTGGTAAAACTGATATTTAAGGGATCCCCAATTTCAGCAACATAAACTTAAAACTTATAGGAATAAAAAAGGATAATAGTGTTTCGGCGGGAGATTTATTTCTAAAATGTCTACTCAATATTTCGCCAACATTTTCATAACAATTTGACAAATAGCGCTTCATATTCCCCATGAATTTTCACTATGACGTATAATTAATACTACTAATAGATCTATGTGACGTATAGTTAATAACATTGGTGACGTATAAGTAATAATAATAATAGGGAACGTATGATTGATATTATCAAACAAATATTACTCATGCGAGACGACTAATTGAAAAACTATCCGATTCATCAATCATAGAACTATTGACCAGAAATTGATGTAGTAGCTAAAGAACTATCAGAAAAATGTTAAAACTGGCGAACTGATCTTTAAGAAATTTTAAATGAGGTAAAACTAATCAATTGCGGTAACATAAAGGTAAAATTTATAGCAATGAAAAAAGACTAATATAAAAAATAATATCATGTGAGGCCTCTAATTAATACTACTAATAGACCGTGGCGTATAACTAATAATAATAGTGCTTTGCGTATGATTGATGAAATCCAACAAATATGAACAAATATTACTCATACTTTGTAAAATTTAAAGTTATGCTATCCGATGCGTCAATCATAGATTTATTTCCTGGACATTGATGTAGTAGCTAAAGGCCTACTAGAAAATTGTTAAAGGTGGCGAACTGACCTTTAAGGGATCCTTATTCCACAGACACGTCCGAAGCGAGTAATGAGCTAAGTCAAGAAATGAACTGAAAATTGATTCCATAACAGATTTCTGGTACATTCCAGAAATGTAGGTTCATTATGACGTATAATTAATAATATAGGTGGCGTATAACTAATAATAATAACCATGGACCATGGATGACATGTGACAACAAATATGAATAAATATTACTCATACGAGTCTTGTTGAATTATCTTTTGATTATGTATTAAACATTTTGTTAAACTTAAATTTCATCAATCAATTACTGAATTATTTTCTCTCAATTGCTAGAGTAGTTAAAGATCTGTTAGAAAAAATTTTAAAGGCGGTGATTTGATCTTTAAGGGATCTTCTGCCGGCAACATAAATATAAAATTGATAGAAATGAAAAAAACTAATATAATTAAAATCGTGTGGGGGTTCGTGGCAGAGTTCTGGTTTATTTCAGGCATGTCTCATCATTAGTTTGGCAAATAGGGGTTTATATTCCCGAAGATGGTACACTATGACGTATAATTAATAATAATAGGTCTATGGGTAGCGTATAACTAATAATAACAGATCTATGGGTAACTTATGGTTGATATTATCTAGCAAATATGAATAAATATTACTTATACGAGCCATGTATAATTATCTGTTAATAGTACGAATAATTGAAAAAAATATTAAACTTAAATGTAAATTACCATTTTCATCAATTATTGAACTATTTCCCATCAATTGCTGTAGTAGTTAAAGACCTGCTAGGAAAAATTGAAAGGGATACTCAATTTAGCTATCTTAAATATAAAATTGATAAGAATGAAAAAAGATTAATATTAAAATTAATATCCTGAGAAAATTAATATCCTTGGCAGATTTCTGTTTTCTTTCAGACAACCACAATCCAGATATCACTTTGACAAATAGGGGTTCATATTCCCAAAGAAGGTTCACTATGATGTATAATTAATAATAATAGGTCTATGGGTGGCGTATAACTAATAATAATAGATGTATGGGTGACGTATGATTGACATTATCCAACAAATATGAATAAATATTACTCATACGATCTACGTTGAAAGTTAAATGCTTTGCTAAACATAAACTTAAGTTATGCGATTTCATCAATCACAGAACTGTTTCCCAGTTAGAAAAAGTAAACCCCTACACAATGCTGAGAACGAGATGAGCTCACTATAAAAATGAAAAGAGCCTGAGCAGTTGGAGTTTTACAAATAAATTTCTATGTGTTTGTCTTTTTGCAGAGATTTTCTGTAAATAAAAATACAAACAAAATGATGACCCTATAATCCACTTATTTACTCTTGGAAGCGACAGGAATATACCTATATATAAAAGAATTATTCGTGGTGTATGAGTACTATTTATTAATGATTTTCAAACTCCACTTATTTATACTTTGGATCGATAGGAATATATTTATATCAAATAAACCTTGGTGGCGTATGAGTACTATTTATTAATGAATATGAATCTTTGTTGGTCACAGTGACGATGAAATACATATTTTGGCGACTTTTGGTTATAATTTCCTCTCTGTTAATTTTATACTTCGTCGTAGTGTCCTGCCTCTTCCCTAATTAATATTTGAAATTTCTAGTAGCTTTTGATATATCCTGAGATGTGCAAAATTGGGTTTCCACTCAATTTCCAAGTGTTTCTGTTTATAGTATCTTGCTTTCTCTACATTTCCACGAACGATCTTTGGCTATAGTATTTTTAAAGTATTTTCAATGAATATTTAAAGCGTCTACTATCTCATGATCAAGATTTATAGCTTATTCAAATCAATCGATTCCTGATATGAGCCAAATTACCCACAATACTTTCACATTTTTTCAGTTCCTCCTCCTCCCCGATTCAACAAAAACACTGCACATATCCAATAAATTATTTCAATATTTCTTGTATTGCCACACACACGCGTCCACACCTTTCTGCGGTAATAAATACATGATGTTTGTGAAATATTTCTCAACAAAAATTTTCCGCCCATTAGCATTTTTCTCTCTCTATTATATGTATATTAATTATACTAGCGCACAGTGTATTGCACTTTGGCGTGTGAGCAATATGTATGATGTGATCTTGTTGTTGTTGCCGCTATTGCTGTGGATTTATAAATAAAATCAATGTATTTTTAATTCGCGTAAAACGTAACCAGCCAACCGCACAGACAAAAGACTTCACCGCTCACTCACATACCTTGAACTTTGAATGAAGAGGAAGAATTTGAATTTGAAATTGATTTTGAATTTGAATCTGTTGCCGTTCATTTGTTAACGGTGTGTGGAAAGCGGGGGTCTTTGTATCTGTTTTTTTGTTTTTCGTCTTCTTGGCATCAAAAGTTGTATGATTTCGTGTAGATGATGATCTGTGTTAAGTGATTGAGGAAATGTGTCTTATGTGTTGTGTTAACAATAAATGAAATTGTTTATCATTCGTTTGGGATTTTGTGGGAAATAATTTGTGTTCGGACACTCGAACACTACGGGTGGTTCATATTAATTGGCTAAGCTAGTTCAAATATTTCTTAATCATCATCATCATCAGCATGTGGTGCTAATGACTTTGTTAGGATATCACTTAATTCATCAGACGTCAAGTGTCGGCAATATTTAAATAACATTGCAAATGAGCTGGCGGAATTATTTCGGTGGCACATGGGAGCGTATGATTGTTATTAAATTGGTTGGTTGGGCTAGACTAATTTTAAGTAATCATACGCCATGTGATTTTAATGATTTTTGTTGCGTGTGTGATCGCTTCATATGAAATTACTCCCTTGTAATATCTGTATTTGAAAATGTATACATCACGTCTCAAATAAAAACAATAATCCCACAGACACTGTCCATTGTGACGTATATTTAATATTGTTGGTGGCGTATAAGTAATAATAATAAGATTATAGGGGACGTATGATTAATATTATCAAGCAAATATGAATAAATATTACTCATACGAGCCGAATAACTGCAAAAACTATCGGGTTCAGCATTTATTTAATAATATTGGTGGCGTATAAGTAATAATAATAAGATTATAGGGGACGTATGATTGCTATTATCAAGCAAATATCAATAAATATTACTCATACGAACCGAATAACTGCAAAAACTATCCGGTTCAGCAATCACAGCAATAAAGCTGGTGAAGTGGTCTTTAAGGGATATGAATAAATATCACTCCTGCCAAATAATTGAAAAACTTTTCGATTCATCAATCATGGAACTATTTTCCAAAAATTGATGCAGTAGCTAAAGACCTACTAGAAACATTTTAAAGCTGTTGAAATGATCTTTAAGAGATCTTTATCCCGCAGTCATAACCGACACGAGCAATGAGCTAAGCCAAGAGATTAACTCAAAAAATGATTCCTTCACAGATTTCTGGTACGATCCAGCCATGAATAGTCAACCTTTTGATTGATATTGCCAATGCAGGTCCATTATGTCGTATAATTAATAATAGATCTAAGGGTGACATATGATTGATATTATCCAACCAATATGAATTAATATTACTCATACGAGCCTTGTTGAAAGTTCTGCTAATAGTACGAATAATTGACAACAAAATAAACTTAAATTTAAGGTATCCGACTTCATCAATCATAGAACTATTTCCCAGCAATTGTTGTAGTATTTAAATGACTACTACAAAAATGTTAAAGGCGAGGATCTGACCTTTAAGGGATCTTCCATGTCGGCAACATAAAAATAAAATTGATAGGAAAAAAAAACGACTATTATACAAATTAATATTAAGTAACGTTTCCTCGACAGATTTCTAATTTATACCCTACATGTCTGCTCAATCTTTTGCCACCATTTCCATATCAGTTTGACAAATAGGGTTTTATATTCCCAATGAAGGTTCACTATGACGTATACTTAATAATAATAGGTGTATGGGAGGCGTATAACTAATTATAATAGATCTATGGGTGACGTATGATTAATATTATCCAACTTCAACAATCATATAACTATTTCCCAGAATATTGTTATAGTAGTTAAAGACCTGCTAGAAAAAATTGAAATGTGAAATAATCTCAATAAAAGTAAAATTGATAGGAATGAAGAAAGACGAATATAAAAATTAATATCATGTGAGGGTTCCTTGACACATTTCTGATTTATTTCAGACATGTCTACTCAATTTTTAGAGACCATTTTGATATTAGTTTGGCAAATAGGGATTCATATTCCCAATGAAGGTTGACTGTGACGTATAATTAATAATAATAAGTCTATGGATGGCGTATAACTAATAATAATAGATCTATGGGTGACGTATGATTAATATTATACAATAAATATTACTCATACGAATAATTGAAAAATATTGAAAACTTCAGACATGCCCACTCAATCTTTAGGCACCATTTTGATATCAGTTTAACAAATATGGATTCATATTCCCAATGGTGATTCATTATGGCGTATAATTAATATTAGTAAGTAAGTGGGTGGCGTATAATTAATAATAATAGGCCTATGGGTGACGTATAATTGATATTAACCAACAAGTATGAATAAATATTACCCATACGAGTCATGTTGAAAGTTTTGCAAATAGTGTGAATAATTGAAAAATATTAAACTTTAATTTAAGTTGTCCAACTTCATCAATCAAACACCTACTAGAAAAATGTCAAAAGTGGTGAAATGATTTTTAGGGGATCCTAAAAAAATTGATAGGACTGAAAAAAGACTAACATAAAAATTAATATCGAGTTTCGCTACCTTGGTAGATTTCTGGTTTATTTCCTACATGTCTACTCAATCTTCGGCCAAAATAACAGTCTGAAAAATAGGGCTTCATATTCTCAATAAAGGTTCACTATGACGTATAATTGATAATAGTAAATCTATGGATGGCGTATAACTAATAACAATAGAAATATGGGAGACGTACGATTGTTAATATTCAACAAATATGAATAAATATTACTCATATATGTTGATAATTCTGCAAATAGTCCCTGTTAATGAAAATAATATTAAATGAGTTGAAGGCACTATAAAATTGAGAGAGTTTAACCACAAAAAATTTGTATTCTCTTATTCTACGAAAACTTATTTTAGAGCTAGGCTGGCCAGAGGATCTTTTACGCTCGAAAACGATTTTAAAAACTTTTTATGGATAAATATTTTTCAAAAAGGAATATTTTACTAAAATTCCAATTTTTGCCGAAGGTACTCTCATTTTGAAATATAGGTTCGATCACCTATAATTATTAATGTTTCGAAATTCACTTTCACATAGTAACAGTGCTTTTGGAAAATCTTTCCAAAAAAGTGGGAAAAAATTGATAATTTTTTTCAATTTTTTTTTTTCGTAATAAAAAAATTTTTTTGTACGAAAAAATTATAAAAATCGAAAAATATGTTTTTTTATTTTTTACTTTGCAACAGAATGAAAACAATGCCTATTTATGTAAAAAATCTATGAATAAATGTAGTAGTTATTACACAGTCTTTATAGTTGTAAAGAAATTATATTTTTTATAAATATAATTTTATATAAAGGGTGATTTTTTAAGAGCTTGATAACTTTTTTTTAAAAAAAACGCATAAAATTTGCAAAATCTCATCGGTTCTTTATTTGAAACGTTAGATTGGTCCATGACATTTACTTTTTGAAGATAATTTCATTTAAATGTTGACCGCGGCTGCGTCTTAGGTGGTCCATTCGGAAAGTCCAATTTTGGGCAACTTTTTCGAGCATTTCGGCCGGAATAGCCCGAATTTCTTCGGAAATGTTGTCTTCCAAAGCTGGAATAGTTGCTGGCTTATTTCTGTAGACTTTAGACTTGACGTAGCCCCACAAAAAATAGTCTAAAGGCGTCAAATCGCATGATCTTGGTGGCCAACTTACCGGTCCATTTCTTGAGATGAATTGTTCTCCGAAGTTTTCCCTCAAAATGGCCATAGAATCGCGAGCTGTGTGGCATGTAGCGCCATCTTGTTGAAACCACATGTCAACCAAGTTCAGTTCTTCCATTTTGGGCAAAAAAAAGTTGGATATCATCTCACGGTAGCGCTCACCATTCACAGTTACGTTACGATTCGCATCATCTTTGAAGAAGTACGGTCCAATGATGCCACCAGCCCATAAACCGCACCAAACTGTGACTTTTTCTGGATGCATTGGTAGCTCTTGCAATGCTTCTGGCTGATATTCACTCCAAAATCGACAATTCTGCCTATTTACGTACCCATTGAGCCAAAAATGAGCTTCGTCGCTGAACACAATTTCTTTCTTTCTGAACTTTCTTAACAGAGCACGCATTTTGATAATAAAATTCAATGATTTGCAAGCGTTGCTCGTTAGTAAGTCTATTCATGATGAAATGTCAAAGCATACTGAGCATCTTTCTCTTTGACACCATGTCTGAAATCCCACGTGATCTGTCAAATACTAATGCATGAAAATCCTAACCTCAAAAAAATCACTCTATATAAAGCCTTTAAAAATTAGATAAAATATTATTTTTTTTTATGATATTTATGACAGAATATCTTAATAAAATTCCTTAAATATCAATCTTTAGAGACCATTTTGATATCAGTTTGGCAAATAGGGATTCATATTCCCAATGAAGGTTTACTATGACGTATAATTAATAATAATAATGGCGTATAACTAATAATAATAGATCTATGGGTGACGTATGATTAATATTATACAACATATATCAATAAATATTACTCATACGAATAATTGAAAAATATTGAAAACTTTTTTAAACTTAAATTTAAGTTATCCAACTTCATCAATCACAGAAATCATAAATCAGAATCATAAACATCATTTCAATATGAATTGTTCGCCGGGAGACTCTTTATGTAAAGAAATGCCACGAATTTTATGAATTTTAAAGAATTCTTCAGTTTTGTTTAACGAAAATGCCGTTAAAAGATATTTTTATATTGAAACTTCACTTGAAGATCTTGGAAAGCAGACTCCAGTATTTTTCCATTTGTCCACAAACCAAATCTTTTTGAAAATTTCTTTTCTTTCCCAATGCCAAATAAATGAAATCTCTACTGCCTAATATATCTACATATTCCCATTTTACTCTCTTATTGTAATATTACACAATTTATTTCCATTGGGAATCCTTAATGTTTCCTTTTGTTTGGTTTGGATTTCCCGTCGTTATTTCGGTTTAACAAAAGTACCCTAAAATAATAATAATATATTGGCCATTTCAAGTAACACTGCTGCCATTAAGACGCTTTATTGATTTCCCATACAAATTTTCAACATAAATTTTCTATGTAAATTTCCTGGATATTGCGCAATTTCGCCCCACTTCATTATTGATGAAAGTACCGTAATAATAATTAACATTTATGATAGCTGCAGCACATCAAATCTTTATTAATCTGCTTGTGTCGCCTGTGGCGCGCGCTAATGGGCACGAAAAGTCAGCGTTATTTTTATTAATCATACGTCATGTGGCCATGCTGCCATTAAAATCTTTATCAATTATACGTCACGTGGTGCGCGATAGTTGTTTATTTCCTTGTTTATATGTTTGTTATGCCAAACAAACCTTAGTTTTTTGAGAGACAAAAAAAACACACACTCACCCTTGATATGTTAGGCCTGACAGGTTTTGTGGCCAAGGTTGATCCAAACTGTTTTTAACCCGAGGAAATGTCTCTCACCTTTTCATCATCACCTTAGACATCAAAGTTACTAATGTGGCCAAAACTGTTGTCTCACACAATGTGTTTGGCATAAACGACAAGCTAAATGCTACACCTTCCACCTTCACACGTCCACCCAAAATATGCCGCATGTCCACCTGTCCACCGCAGCCCGCTTCTCACATGTGTTCGAAGTCCATAAATTATTAATTATGACTGTGTTGCTGATGTTGTTGTTGCTGTTGCTGGCGTGTGGTGTCCTTGCCTTTGGGCCATTAACATTTTCCGTTTGTAAACATTATGTAAACAGATAAAAATTAATTGATTTTATCATTCATAAGCCAAACGAACCTTTAATGGTCTCTATGGCACATTATACTCTGATCATATTTACACACACGTACATATATAAATACAACAACAGACAAGCATATATTTAGTGGTCGCAATTGTGTTAATAATTCATCATTATCAATTCGTCGCAAATAAATCTGCAATATGAATGAAGATTTAATATGTAAAGTCAAATGGGGGCGTATGATCAACATCAATTGGTTCATTATAAATCAATAGTACATTATAATTTAATAATATGGGTGGCGTATTCGTAATAATAATAGATCAAATGGTGACATATGATTGTTATTATCCAATAAATCCAATATTCGTCAATCTCAGTACTTCTTCACAGGCATTGCTCTAGAAGTGAAAGGCCTGCTAGAAGAATTTTAAAGATGGTGAACTGGTCTTCAAGGGATCCCCAATTTCGGCAACATAAATAAAAAATGAGAGGAATGAAAAAAAAATATAAAAATAAATATGAAGTTTTCCTTCCTAGATAGATTTCTGTTTTATTCCCTACAAGACTACTCCATCTTTTTCCACCATTTTCATATCAGTTTGACAAATAGGTGTTCATATTCGCAATGAAGGTTCACTATGACGTATAATTAATAATATAAGGTCCATGGGTGGCGTATAACTAACAATAATAGATTTATAGGCGACTTATGACTATGAAATATGAATAAATATTGAGTAGTATTTATTCATATTTCATACGAGCCATGTTAAATGCACTGCTAATAGTATGAATAATTGCAAAAATATTAAAAACTTTGTTAAACTTAAATTTAAGTTATCCAACTTCATCAATCACAGAATTATTTCCCAGGAATCGCTGTAGAAGTTAAAGGCCTGCTAGAAAAATTTTAAAGGTGGTGAACTGGCCTTCAAGGGATTCCCAATTTCGGCAACATAAATAAAAAAATTATAGGAATGAAAAAAAAAAAAAATATAAAAATAAATATGAAGTATTGCTTACTAGACAGATTTCTGGTTTATTCCCTACATGTCTACTCAATCTTTTGTCACCATTTTCATATCAGTTTGACAAATAGGCATTCATATTCTCCATGAAGGTTCTCTATGGCGTATAATTAATAATAATAGGTCTATGGGTGGCGTATAACTAATAATAATAGATTTATGGGTGACGTATGACTACGAAATATGAATAAATATTACTCATACGAGCCATGTCAAATGCACTGCTAATAGTATGAATAATTGCAAAAATATTAAAAACTTTGTTAAACTTAAATTTATGTTATCCGACTTCATCAATCACAGAACTATTTCCCAGACATTGCTGTAGTAGTTAAAGGCCTGCTAGAAAAATGTTAAAGGTGGTGAACTGGCCTTCAAAGGATTCCCAATTCGGCAACATAAATAAACAAATTATAGGAATGAAAAAAAAATTAAAATAAAAATAAATATGTAGTTTTGCTTACTAGATAGATTTCTGGTTTATTCCCTACATGTCTACTCAATCTTTTGCCACCATTTTCATATCAGTTTGACAAATAGGCATTCATATTCTCCATGAAGGTTCTCTATGGCGTATAATTAATAATAATAGGTCTATGGGTGGCGTATAACTAATAATAATAGATTTATGGGTGACGTATGACTACGAAATATGAATAAATATTACTCATACGAGCCATGTCAAATGCACTGCTAATAGTATGAATAATTAAAAAAAATATTAAAAACTTTGTTAAACTTAAATTTAAGTTATCCGACTTCATCAATCACAGAACTATTTCCCAGGAATTGCTGTAGAAGTTAAAGGTCAACTAGAAAAAATGTACAGTTGTTGAACTGACCTTTAAGAGATTCCCAATGTGGAATGAAAAATAACTAATATAAAAATAACCGTCACATTTCGCCACCTTGGTATATTTTTGGTTTGTTTCAGACATGTCATGCCAACTCAATCGTGTGCCACAATTTTCACATCATTTGTCAAACTGATGAAAGGATTCATATTCCCAAAGAATATTCCCTACAAATAATAACATAAATACAAGAAATTGTGTGTCCTAGCAAAAAAAAATATTTTTTGTGTGCATTGAGGAATGTTGTTTCATAAAATCAACACATAAAAAATGTTTATGGATATATTTTTTAATTTTTTATCAAAAATTAAAATTTTCGCCCTAGATACCTTAATATTTGTACTCTCATTTTGGATCTATTGCTTCGATCGTATTGGCTTACACGTTCAATTAAAGATAATTATGACAAATGTTGCGAGCTTCACTTTCACATAGAAACAGGAAACAAACAACAAAAAATTTGGAAAAAAATATTTTCTTTTGAAAAAAAAAAACTATTTTTGCTGGCATGAAAAAAATCAGAAAAAAGTAAAAAGTCGGAAAAAGTATTTATTTACAATGTTTATATATAAACAATCTGTGGATATACATAGAAGTTATGATACTCTTTGTAGAGGCAAAATATGTTTTTAAGAAATCATAATTTTAAAGTTCTACAATAATTCCAATTATTAAATACTTTGCCAAACTTATGCAGTATAAATTAATAGTACTTATACGCACCAAGATACAAAATAATCTTAGAAAATTGTTTAGAACTCTAATGTAGCGAACAAACATTTGACACTAAAATATATCACAGAATATCACTTAAAGTTTCGTTCGTTCGTTGCTCCCAAACACGACATTATGTATGTCGTGTATCAAATGAGGTTAGGTTTTCAACGTACATTTTTCTCGTAATTTTATATGTAATTTTGTCGTGTTGAGATTTCTATCGAATTTCCCATCAAATCCAAACGTCTCTAGTTTCAAGGTAATTATATGTTGCTCGAGTTTCCATTGACGAAGCAAACGAAATCTTTATTGAAGGCAATAAGACACATTTAAGTAAGCCCACTTGTGGCGCATGATTAATAGAAATAATTGCATTGAAGGCGTATAATTAATATTAATTAAAACAACACAGAGAAATGAACACTCATACGCCAAAGGTTGAAGATATATACTTTTTTTTAAATTATCCTCTAAATAAGTAAGACAACGTTACATGTGAGACATACATAATCTGAAAAAATAAATAAAATTCGAATATTTAAAATGAATTTAAAGAAAACAACAAAGTTGAAGGAAAAACTTCCATCGACAAAGAAAACAGAATCATTGTTAAAGGTAATACGACGCATTTAAGTAAGCCCACTTGTGGCGTATGATTAATAGAAATAATTGCATTGAAGGCGTATAATTAATTTTAATTGAAACAACACTCATACGCCAAAGGTAAAAAGTAATGCTATACTTTTTATTTTTTATACTGGAAATGACTATAAAAACGTTACGAAATCTGATATATAAAGGGTGTTTTTTATTGAGGTATAGAACTTCGAATTGAAATAAAACACAAGAAAATCGTTTTAATGTCCATCAATTTGGCTTTATTGGAAGTATAATTTTATGCCATTAATGTTTAAATATGATTTCGGGCATGTGGCCGCCACGGCTGGCTCGAATATAGCCAATTCTACAGGTCCAATTTTCCGTATGTTGGCAATAACGCCACGAATGTTGGCTTCCAAGTCCCCTAACGTTTCTGGTTTGTTGGCGTAGACGAGCGACTTCACATATCACCAAAGAAAATAATCCAATGGTGTCAAATCACACGATTTTGGTGGCCAATTGACAGGTCCATTCCGCGAAATTATGCGCTCATCGAATGTTTCCTTCAATAATTCGATTGTGACGTGCGCTGTGTAGCCGGAGCTTGCGGTGAACTTCGCGAACTGAACCATTACTTTCGAAATAAATTTGCACGATTTGCAAGCGTTGTTCTTTTGTCAACCTGTTCATGATGAAATGGCAAACCAAACTAAATATTAATCACTTGACAGCTGACAAAATGGCCACCAGTTAAAAAAGTGATGCCAACTTAAAGTTCTATACCCCAATAAAAAACACCCTTTATAAAATATTTAGATAATCTGAAATATATAAAAAATCTAATATTTGAGCTTAATTTAAAAAACAACAAACTTTAAGGAAAAACTTACAAGGTTCATTTGGAAAACTACTTTAAGTTCCACATCTCGTTCAGTGTCTTTTAGCAAAAAGAATCAGCCTTCTTTTAATAATATTCCAAAAAGAAAATTCCAAAATAAAATTTAAAATTTTGAGAAAATAGGAATCTTAAGATATTGAAATTACTGGCGGGCAATGTTAACCATTCCAACATTGGTATAGCAGTAATACAACTTAGCCATCTAAAATAATATAACTTATAGACCACCCATTTTAAGTTGAATTTTTTTCTTTCCAAATCGAGAAATTGAGTGTCTGGGCGTAAACCGCCTCAATTATAATGAAAAAATATTTTAATTATTTGTTGTCTTAAACAAATGTAATCTAAATTTGAAGGCAACGGATCGTATGATTAATATTAATAGTTTATTATAAATTAATAGTACTTAAACCAACTAAGGTCAGAGATAATCCCACAACATTTTCGGGCCTCGGAGGTCATCGATTGTTTTTGCATAAATATATATCAGAGATTACCTGCTATTTCGTTTTAGTGACCACAGCTTATGCGCAATATTATTTAAGAATATAAAATTAATAACAATAAATCATGGTTCAATGCCTTACTACACATAAAATATTAATAGTTAATTATAAATAAATAGTATTAAAACCGACTAACAACACAACATTTTTCGGGTCTCGGCTGCCATCGATTTTTTGTATAAAAATATATCAGATAATACCTGTTATTACAATATTAATTAAGAATATAAAATTCATAACAATTATACGCATCATGGTTCCTTTGTGCGTATGAGTGCTACGGATTCAGCAACAGTCACTTGCCAAGCTTCTCTCTCTCTATATCCCTTTCTCTCTATCTCTGTATGATACTATGCCTTCCTGTTTTTTTTTTCAAGATTAATGCTCCCACACAATATTTCTCAACAAAAAAACCTGGCAATTTGATGGCCTTCCATTTTTGTTTGTCCGTTAATACTCATAAAAATACTTACTTCCTCTCATACCACACCATCTACATTTTGTTACCTGCCAAGAGTTCCGAGGTCTGTAATAAAAAATAACAATTTCATTTAAAACAAAGTAATAAAACAAATTGCAAATTTCCATTTAAACAAAGCGAGAGGTATGGTATGGGGTGAAAATCGATTTTTGTTGTTGCTCTCATCAAAAAGAGCCAATATTCTGGCGATTCTTTGGGCATTTTTAAAACAAAAGTTTGAAAGCATGAGGGCAGAATAAAATAGCAAAATGAGTCATTGTGTAAGTAATAAGACTGTGGAACAAAATGAAACTTCTTTGTAAAGTAACAAGGACTCTGGATTTTAATTATAGAAATTATAATAAATTAAAAATATAGGCCGAATATCAAAAAATCACATTTAAACTTATAAAAGTTTTCAGCAATATTATTTAGAACACTACGAATAACATTTTTGTAGAATTATTCAACTCATTGTTGTAAACTGCCTTCTTTTTACCGAACCTGAAATGTACTGTAGGAGCTATTAAAAAAATTAAATTGATTCAAAAGAAGTCCTACGACACAACAATTACAAATCTCAACTATGTTAACCTGGGAGAACCATCTCATCAATCTTTGATATATTAAATCTTTTTCCACTTACTCAGGTTCGAGATCATTTGTTGAGTAAATAGTTACAACGAAAACTGTGAGAAGAAAGGATCAAATAATAATAAAAAACAGATTAAATATTTTTCTGAACTCCTTCCTCTAGGATGCCTTCAATTTCCTTTATAGATTTAGCTTAATATCTATAACTATAATAGTATTTGCCAGGGACTAGTTCTATGATTGGCGAAATTTAATTATTTATTTATGTTTATCACAGTATTTAATAATTATTTCAATTACTCAAATAGTAAATATGCCTCGTATGAGTAATATTTATTCATATTTGTAGGATAATATCAATCATACGCCACACATGGACTTTTAATTATTATTACTTATACGTTATTATAAATCTGCAGCAGGTACCTTAATTATTCTACGCTAAATTCATTTGAAAATTATTACTAAATGGCCTGCTGGTCAAAAATATGCTACGTCAAGCAGTTGACGAATTTTCAAGTCTCCAGCTGAGTCTTTCCTAAAAAATAATAGCTGCGGACTTGAAAATTAATCATCTACATCTTTCTTTTGTTCAGTGAAATTGTACGTAGAATATTTATTCATCTATTTCCATTCACCCCACCTCTCTAAAATTCTGTTTTGTGGGACAATAATATAATATTAATAATAAAATGAATTTTTAATTATGGCTTATTTATATACAGATATTTTAATTATATATAATACATCTACAGCTTTCTTTTGCTCGGTGACTTATAGTGAATTTTGATGTAGAATATTTTTTCCATTCACCCCCCAACCCCAAAAAATTCAGTTTTGTGGGACAATTCTAAAAAAGTACGAAATAAGCCCAAAAAATTAATTTAAAGTTTCGACTTATTTATATACAGATATTTCATTTATATATAATATATCAACAGCTTTCTTTTGTTCGGTGACTTATAGTGAATTTTGACGTAGAATATTTTTTCCATTCACCCCATCGCCCTAAATTCAGTTTTGTGGAACACTTGAGCATCAATTCGAAAAAGGTACGAAATTAACCCAAAAAATGAATTTTAAATTTTGACTTATTTCTTGGCATTTAAGTTAAGTTTTGACTTATGGTATATTCAGAGACTTATAGCTGAATTTTATGGCGAATATTTTTGTAGAACATTTGGAGCCGATAACCCCTGCTTAAGAGGTGCCTTTTATGCTTTCCCAAAAAAATGGACCAAAAAGACCCCTTTGCAGAGGAGCTAGAGGGTTAACATGTTCCACAAAAATGTTTATCATAGTGTTCAAAGTAATATTGCTGAACTCATCGTGTTCATAAAATGTAAGGTTCATAATGTTTCCTATGCTGATTCATCATACAAATTTCCAAAATGAGGAATATTCACCCGCCCCTCTAAAATGATCTCCATGAGCAAACTTTCAAAACACCAATGCACGAATATTCTTCTTTGTGTTCCCCAATAGGCCTCTCAGTTTAGCATATCGCTTTATTAAGGCGTATAAGTAATAATAATAAGTGCCTGAGTGGCGTATGATTGATATTATTGAACAATTAACATTATAACGGACGGACCTTGTTGAAAGACAAAATATTATTACACTTGAACCGAATGATATCGTCTGAAATTATATGCGAAATGAGAGCCAATGATGGAAAGGTAAACATGGCCACTCAGTAATTTCAATATCTTGTAGCAATTAGAAATTCATGTTTTCTTAAATTTTTAAATTTTATTTTTGAATTTAATTTTTAAATTTTTTTTGCAATATTTTAAAAAGAAGGCTGGTTCTTTTTATTTAAAATCTGTGAGACACTGGACGATATGGAATTAAGCTCAAATATTCGAATTTTTATTTATTTGGGACATGTTTCCCCCTTATATGGATGTCTTAGTCATTTACGGGATAATTGAAAAAAGTATTGAATTACATTCAACCTTTAGCGTATGAGTGTTGTTTTCTTTAATTGATATTAATTATACGCCTTCAAAGGACTTATTTATATTGATCATAAGCCACAAGTGGGCTTACTTAAATTTGTCTTATTACCTTTACTAACGATTTCATTTTCGATCGATGGAAGTTTTTTTAATTAATCTCAAATATTCGAATTTTTATTTTTTTTCGGATTATCTGGGACGTGTTTTCTCCATATGTCACGTTTTTTCGTAGTCATTTATGGGATAATTTAAAAAAGTATATCATTACTTTCAACCATACAGGAGAATATCCCAGTTCAAATCAAATTGCATTCAACCTCTGTGTTGTTTTAATTAATATTAATTATACGCCTTCAATGGAATTATTTATATTAATCATACGCCACAAGTGAGCTTACTTAAATGTGTCTTATTAGCTTTAATAAAGATTTTATTATATATATATATTAGAAGTTTTTCTTGAAGTTTGTTTTTTAATTAATCTCAAGTAATTGAATTTTTATTTATTGTTTTTCATATTATCTGGAACATATTTCCCATATTTCCCATTTGTGGATTTCGTAACGTTTTTTTCTTAATCATTTACAGATTAATTTAAAGAAAGTATTGCATTACTGTTGTTCCTTAAAAGGACTACAATGTTCCGAAAGATAAAATTTTTCAAAAAATATTTTTCTAAATACTTATTCGCACCCTTTGGTACCAGTATAAATATCAAATTAAAGAGGAGAATATCTGCTAAAAATACTTAAAATTGCGTGCTTCTATCTGTTTTAATTTGACATTAACAATCATTTCAAAATTTCCCTGTTAAAATGTAAAATATGAAAAATATAAATAAACTTAGGGGGAACTTGAAATGATTGTTAATGACAAACTAAAATAGAAAAAAGAATGTGATTTAAAGTACTTTTAACGGATATGGTCCTCTTTAATTTGACACTTATACCGTTATATAATAATAAGTATTTAAAAATGGAACTTTGTAGACCTACAAATATACAAAGTTCAAAAGTAAACAATTTTTCAAAAATTATTTTATAGACTTAGTCGCTTCCTATGGTTCCCGTATAAATACCAAATAAAAGAAGAAAATATGTGCTAAAAATACTTAAAATTGTGTGCTTCTTTCTCTATTTATTTACCATTAACAAAGATTTCAAATTTTCCCTCTTAAAAAGTAAAATATGATAAAACTAAATAAACTTAGGGGAAACTTGAAATGGTTGTTAATGCTGATCTAATACAGAAAGAAACTTGAAATTTGAAGTATTTTTAACGGATATTGTCCTCTTTAATTTGACACTTAAACCATTATCATAGGGCGCAGATATGTATTTAAAATAAATTTAGAAAAAAAATTATCCTTTGTATATTTATAGGACATACAAAATTTCCAAAGTAAACAATTTTCAAAAATGATTTGAAATACTTATTCGCATCCCATGATTCCGGTAGAAGTGTCAAATTAAAGAGAAGAATATCTGCTAAAAATACTTAAAATTGCAAGCTTCTATGTCTATTTATTTAGCATTAACAAAGATTTCAAAATTTCCCAGTTACAATTTAAAATATGAAATAAATAAACTTAGGGAGACTTTGAAATGGATACAAATGATAAACTAAAATAGATAAAAGCATGTAATTTAAAGTATTTTTAACGCATATCCTCCTCTTTAATTTGATCCATATACCTTTATCATAGGACATGAGTAAGTATTTAAAACAATTATTGAAAATTGTATCCTTTGGAAATTTGTAGTCCTATAAATATACAACGTTCCAAAGAAAACAATTTTTCAAAAATTATTTCAAATACTTATTTGCATCCTATGATTTCGTTGGAAGAGTCAAATTAAAGAGGAGAATATCTGCGAAAAATACTTAAAAGAGTATGCTTCTATCTGCATTAATTTAGCATAAACAATCATTTCAAATGTTCCCTCTTAAGAAAACTAAAATATGAAAAAAAAACTAAGGAGGAAACTTGAACTGGTTGTAAATGCTGAACAAATACAGATAGAAGCTTGAAATTTTAAGTATTTTTAACAGATATCCTCCTCTTTAATTTCACTCCTATATCATTATCATAGGCCGTGAATAAGTAGTCAAAATAATTTCTGAAAAATTGTTTCCTTGGCAACTTTGTAGTCCTAAACATTTTTTAAAAATTGTCGTACAGTGTAATCCGAATAATTTAATACTGAATTTATTGTCATACGTTAAATTGGTTAAATTGGTGGCGTATGACTAAAATTATTTCATAAAATAACTAATATGAGACTCGAATAAATTTAAAAAAAAAATAAAAAAATAAATTTAAATTCTTAACAAAACTAAAGAAAATTTAAGGGAATTTAATAATGGGGAAATTTGTGAAAATATTTATTTAATATATTCGTTGTGATTTCTGTCGAATTTCCAAGCAAATCTAAACGTCTCTAGTTTCATGGTAATTATATGTTGCTCGAGTTTCCATCGACAATGAAATTTAAAGTGTTATTAATGGCAATAAGACACATTTAAGTAAGGCCACTTGTGGCGTATGATTAATTTAAATAATTGCAAAGAAGGCGTATAATTAATATTAATTAAAACAACGCTCATACAACAAAGGTTGAATGTGGTGTAATACTTTTTCAAAATTAAAAATGATTAAGAAAAATGTTACAAAATCCACATATGGGGAAACATGTCCCATATAATTTGGAAAAATTTGAAATAAAAATTCAAATACTTGATTTTAATTAAAAACAACAAACTTCAAGGAAAATTTTTCAAATTTCGGGTACAGATACTGAATCGTGTGAAACACTCCAACTGGATTTTGTAGCGAAACCTGTGCTACTTTTATGGCCCCGCCTGTCACATTTTGTTAAAGGTTTGTAAGCCAAAAGTTCTTTCTGATGAATTTTTTCGCTCTCCACTCTATCCTCTCTCTCTCCGTTCTCCTTGTCGCGCCATGTCACCCATTGTCGCTGTGTTACACTTTCATGTTGAAATTGTTGCTCTGTTGTTATTGTTGCTGGTGTTGTTGTGTTCATCATCATTGTGATTTATTTGTTGTTGTCGTTCTTCTTCATGTTCTTCAGACTGTGTTTTTTGTTTTCATTTCACGTTTTGAAGTGTGATTGTTGGGTATGGCTTTGGCGAATGAAAACCGAGAACAAATAAAGGAAATTCATTGTTTTGTTGGCTCTGCTGGCTGTCGTTTGGCAGCCGTTTGGCTAAATGCCATGCGAAAGTCGACCGCCTGCCACAGTGGACAAGCAGCGGCAGCAGCAGCACCGGCAGCCCCAACATAGACGAGTAGCGTCAACAATGATGACATACATACATATGTATGTACGAGTATGTTTAGAAATCGAAGAAAATGAATAGAAATCTTTTATTTCACTTTATTAGATTGCGAACAGTTTTTATTGTGTCACATTATTTGGCAAATTCCAACGAAAACCTGCAAACTATGATCGCAAAACGAAATAAAACCAAAAGCCATAACCATTTCCACCATCATAAATATTCACTTAAAGTTTTCGTTCGTTCGTCGAGTTGAGTGGATTGCATTGGAAATGTGTTGAGTCAAAGCAAAACAAATAGGCTTGTTTTTCCTTTGGCTATTAAATCAATAGTTTTATTTTGTTTGCTCTCAGCCAGAGAAAAGCAGCCAAAATCACCAAACTTTATGTATGTCGTGTATCAAATGATATAGATTGTCTCCCAAATTTATATGTACTTTTGTCGTGTTGTGATTTCTGTCGAATTTCCAAACAAATCTGAATGTATCTAGTTTCAGGGTAATTATATGTTGCTCGAGTTTCCATTGACGAAGCAAACGAAATCGTTATTAAAGGCAATAAGACACATTTAATTAAGCCCACTTGTGGCGTATGATTAATATAAATAATTGCATTGAAGGCGTATAATTAATATTAATTAAAACAACACTGATAAAACAAAACAAAATACAACAAAGATTGAAAGTATATTTCTTTAATTTTCAAAAGTATCCTCTAAATGACTAAGAAATGGGGAAAAAAGTCCCAGATAATCTGAAAATTAAAAAAAAATAAAATCTTTATTAAAGGCAATAAGACGCATTTAAGTAAGCCCACTTGTGGCGTATACATAATACAAATAATTGCCCTGAAGGCGTATAATTAATATTAATTAAAACAACACTCATGCGCCAAAGGTTGCAAATAACGCTACACTTTTTTTTAATTATCCAGTGAATGACTATGAAAAAACGTTACGAAATCCCCATATATGGGGAAACCTGTACCAGATAATCTGAAAAAATAATCAAAATTCTAATATTTGAGATTAATTAAAAAAAAACAACAAACTTCAAGGAAAATTTTCCATCGACAAAACAAATAAAATCGTTATTAAAGCTAATAAGACACATTTTAGTAAGCCCACTTGTGGCGTATGAATAATACAAATAATTGCCCTAATTAAAGCGACACTTAGAAAACAACACTCATACGCCAACAGTTGAAAGTAGTGGCATACTTTTTCTTAAACTATCCTTTAAATGATTAAGAAAGAAACGTTACAAAATCCGCACATGGGAAAACATGTCCCCGATAATTTGAAAAAAAAAATATTAGAAATTAATTTAAAATAATATGAAATTAATTAAAACTACTTCCATTGACAAAAATTAAAATGGTAATTAAAGCTAATAAGACACATTTAAGTAAGCCCACTTGTGGCGTATGATTAATATAAATAATATCATTGAAGGCGTATAATTAATATTAATTAAAACAAAAAACTCATACGCAAAATTTGGAAAGAAATGCTATACTTTTTTAAATTATCCAGTAAACGACTAAGAAAACGTTACATGATTAAAGCAACACTGAGAAAACAACACTCACACGCCAAAGCTTAAAAGTAAGACTATATTTTGTTTTAAACTATCCTTTAAATGACTAAGAAAAAATAAATAAAAATTCGAATTAAATAATATCACTCATAGACCACCTTTATTTTAAGTTCAAGTGTTTTCTTTTTGCAAATTGAGATATTGAGTGTCTGCCCGCAATTCTCAATTATTTACATTTTCAACTCTTGCCGCCTCAATTATAATGAAAAATTATTTCAAAAATGTCAACAGCAACACCCCCGCATAAGATATGCTCTCCTCCTCTCACTGTTCTTTTTATTTGCTTTCATTTATTATTTGTTTAATTTCATCAAATTAATTTACAATAATTATACTCATCATTGTTGTTGTTTTTACCTGCCACTGTTATGGTGACATTAATTACCAGAGTCATCGTAGCACAAAAAAAAGAGCGAAATAATGACAACGCTAATTAACATTTAAATGTCATCATCATCATCGCCACCATGATTGGCATAAAGAAATCCGAAATTCGAAATTCTTGCGCTGTGTGAAAAGTAGCAACCGCAAACGTAAAAATAACAGAAAAACAAACTCATCAGAAGCAACAGCAGCAGCAGAAGTACTTCTTAGTAACAAATGTCGCCATGGCAGACACATAAAACAAAGGCACGACACGCCACGCCACCACCCCAACGAGCAGGAGAAATAAAAACAAGCTCACGTAGCTAGACAGAGCAATACCCTGCAGCGTTGTCACAATGGAATGAATTTTAGGGTAAACCTTAGAAAAATCATACATTTTGATGGGGATACGAAAAAGGTTCAATCATTGAATGATTAAAGGACTAAAAAATATGTAAACCTTTCATTAAGATTTTTAAGGTAAAACAAAAAATATGAACCTCCACATTCAGTAGTCCTGATCCAGATTTAATTAAAATTGGTTAGTATTTGATAATAAATCATAAAGTGACGTTCCAAAGCAAATAAGAAACATGGTTTTCTAGTCAATCGAATACATGGGCGTATAAGTGATATTAATTCAAAATCAAAAAATTAATATTAATTATACGTAAAAACAATTTATTACATATTACACTTGTTTCCTGTTTCCCCTTTAGAGGACTACAAAGTTCCAAAGAATACAAATTTTGAAAATTTATTTTAAATACTCATATTTGTACAAAGTGACCGGTATAAATGTCAAATTAAAGAGGAGAATATTTGCTAAAAATACTTCAAATTACATACTTCTATCTGCATTAGTTTGACATTAACAACTTTTTCAAGTTTTCCCTCTTAAAAAGTAAAAACTTATTAAACTTAGGAGGAGAATTGAAATGCTTGATAATGCTCAACTAATACAGATAGAATCATTAAATTCGAAGTATTTTTAACATATATTCTCCTATTTAATTTAACACTTATCATAGGGTGCCAATAAGTATTTAAAATAATTTTTGAAAAATGTGGCCTTTGGCACATTGTAGTCTTGTGAAGGGGTAACAGGATGAGAAAATTAAAAACTAAAAATGGCAATTAACTCCATACGTATATCGCCCGGTTCAAGTGTAACGCCTTTTTTTAAATTGTCCAATAAGCACAGCCTTTTTATAAAAAAATATTATTTGTGTTCATTGAGGCATGCTGATTCATAAAAGGAAAAGTCTTTAAAAATTTGGGGATTTTTTTTTTCAAAAAAATCTATTTTTGCTGGCACAAAAAAATCATAAAAATATAAAAAAAAATAGGAAAAAGTAGGCCTCTAAGGATGATTCTCACAAACGAACGAGAAGCACAACTCACTTGCCGAATTTGATGTTGAAAAGTCGCTGCGAAGCCACTTGAAAAGACAAGTAATAAATGTCACCATGTCATTTGTAAATAAATTTGCAATCTATTAAATGTAGAATGCAAATATAAATCTTGAGCCAGGGCAATATCCGAGTTCAAATCAAATATTGATTTCAGATCAAAAAAATTCAAACGAAAAAACTAACAAAAAATTAAGAATTTAAAAAAAATATTTTTGCTTCTACGAAGAGTATCATAACTTCTACATTTATTCATAGCTTTTTTACATATAAACATTGTATGCTGCGTTAGAGTGTTAGCTATAAAAAAATAAAACAAAATATTTTTTCCTACTTTTTTTATTTTTATGATTTTTTTCGTTACAGATAAACTAGATTTAAAAAAATATTTCTTCCCCACATTTTTGAAGAAGTTCTAAACCACTATTTCTGAATTTTTAATTCGCGATATAGCCATCATGAGTAGCTTTAATTGAACATATAACCGGGTGTTATCGGACTTATATTTCCAAAATGAGAAAATGAAATTTTAGTGAAAAAATAAAAAACCTTAAATTTTTTAATACGTTTTCTAGTTTAGAAAAACATTTTCAAAAATGTTTTTTTCTATTTTTTATGATTTCATTTTTAGATTTGTTTTTCGAAAAAAAAATATTTTTTCCAATTTTTTGAAGACTGTTCTTAAACCACTATTTTTATGCGAATGTATAATTCACAATAATTGTAGTTACCTTGAGGAATTTTAGTAAAAAATTGGAATTTTATTAAAAAATTAAAAAAAATACCATAAACAATTTTAATATCGTTGTCGAGTTTAGAAAGAATTTTTTTTATAAATGCGATTTTCTATTTTTTATGATTTTTTTTTGTTACAGAAAAACTAGATTTTTTCGAAAAGAAAAATATTAAACCACTGTTTGTATGTGAAAATTTAATTCACAATATTTGTAACCATCATGAGTATCCTACTATAACATTTTTTTAATATCGTCTAGAAATAATGTCTAGAAAGCCAAAATACATCTGAAAATGTTTTTTTTTTGCACAGTGTCATCTAACATATATAAATATATAAAAGCAAAAATGTTTTATTCTGACGATTTTTCATTGAAATTCTGGTTGATTTTGCAAAAATAAAATCGAAAAAATCGTAAAATTTCATTACTTTCAAACTCACACAGTCGCTTAAACATAATAATTTCGAAAATCAAAATAAAAGAATTAAAATTGTAAAAACTTAAAAAAAAATCTATCCCGGCTATAATGTACTACTTCAACATTTTAAAGATGATGAAAGTAGCTTCAAAACAAGGTATAACATATTTAAATCGGTCAAGTATTTCAGGAGTTACAGGGGATTGAATGAAAACGCCTTTTTGAAAAAGTAGTATTTTTTCACTGTCAACTCATGACATAATTTTCTATTTTTTTTAAATGCGTATACAATATTTTTATGAGCAGAATACATACACAAACTTTCAAAACAATCGCAGCTATCGAGTTCAAAAATCATACTGCTTGACATGGAATGACTCATATAGTTGGTTGATGGTAGGACGGACAAAATATAACAAACAACAAATCCCCAATGTATCGAATGGAGTTTAAATTGTGGCTGAAGTTCAGAATTAATATTACTTATACGTCGAACACTTTTTTGTGGTTCTACAGATCTCACTCAATATGCATAGCATTTTCTATAAGGCCAAATTTTTTTTGTAAATGTGCTGGAAGAAAAGCCAAAGTAGGCCGTAGATTCAGCAACATAAACTAGACTGGAATTCAGTGTTTGTTTAGTTGGATTTATAACACTTTTATATAACTTTTGCAGGCCAAAATTTCAGCACAAATTGTCTGCTAGCACACGAACTTTAAATCGGGCAGTCATCCAATAGAATTTTGTGGATTTTCTTCACTATTTCTAGTGTTTCATAGCTGATGTTGTTTTCAAAAAATATGACCAAAATTAATATTTTTCATACGCACCTTGGTGTGGTCACTATCTTGTGGAATTTTCAGGTTTAAAGTTGTGCAAAACCATGTCACTTTATTTTATGTGGCCTTAAATGCCAATGACATCTATGTCCGTCCTTAGCCACCAACCGAATGATGTAGCGAATAGCACAGCTTCTCTACAAGAATATTTCATTAAAAATTGCTAAACTTGTAATGGACATTTTTATTTTCATTAAAAGCTTAGTCAACAAAACATGGTTTTGTCGTTATTGTGCTGTGTTTGTTTTGGCATTTGAATCATTTTAATGTGTAGACACTTTTAAGGACCTTTTCTTACCTTTTTACACATCTACACAGATCTTTGGTTGGATGTTTTGTGTGGGCGAGCGAGCGAAGGTTGAAAGTGTTGACCGGAATTTGATTTCTACTCAACAAGTTGTGTCACTCACATTTGAATTTGTAAATTTTCTAAACACAAAAACCCTTCTCCTTTATCTTCTTCGAGAAGATTTCCAGAATCTGTACTTGATGGATTTCTATTTCTAATAGTGTTTTATTTTTTGTTTGTATTTACATTCACAATTTTTTCAATATGTTGGCTACAGATATTAGTTTTCTTTGAAATTAACTGAAATTCGGACTTAATGTAATCTAAATACTCCATACGTACCGTGGGCAAGTTTTTAATATTAAATAATAATTAATATTAATCATACGTTTCCTGTCCTTACAATTTAAATTCCTCATACGTACCGTGGTTAGTTTTTAACTAATAAATAGTATTAAGTATACGTCCTACCTCACTTGAATTATTCATACGTACCCTAGATAATTTCTTAATAATAATATTAATCATATGTCACTCTCAAATTAATATTAGTCATACGTTTCCTCTCCTTACAATTTAAATTACTCATACGTACCATGTTAGTATTTTAATACTAAATAATATTAAGTATACGTTTTACCTAATTTAAATCTTTCATACGTACCCTACGTCACTCTCAAACACTGCAACTCGGCTACATTTCTTTTGAGTGAGTAATAATAATAAAGTATCTATCAAAAGTCATTGAAATTGTCTCGCATGTGTAACTTATTTTTATTGCAATATTGCATAGCTCATACTACCACATTCCATATGACCAAAATATCGTATGTATACCATAAATACAGGTTTCTCATCACGAGTGCCTATGATCGATATACCTATTCCAAATTGTAATTGTGGTTTATTAGTAATATTAATTCGTAATTACTAATTAATATCACTCATACGCCGAACATTTTTCTCTTTTATGATTAAAAACTTAATTCTACTTGCTTTTCATGAAATGTGTATGATAATTATCATTATTATATAATAATTATTATTCAATAATAATTAATATTAAATAATAATTAATATTAATCATACGATCCCTCTTCTTACAATTTAAATCCCTCATACGTGGCTAGTTTTTTAATACTAAATAATATTAAGTATACGTCTCAACTCATTTAAATTCTTCACACGTACCGCATATAATTTCTTAATAATAATATTAATCATACGTCACTCTCAAAAACCACAATTATGACATGTGGAAGTGAAGCTGAAAGCATTCAAAAGAGAAGAGCAACATTTACACCAAAATATTTTGCTAAAGAAAATAAAAACGAACCATTATGGCCATTCCGGGCATGAAGAAATAATAAAAGAAAACTTCGCTACAATATGTCAATTTTTTTTCTTCTTTATTTTTTATAGTTTCTTTTGGAGAGATTGTATACAAAAAAGAGTTGATTTAAAGAACGTAGAGAGGAAAAATAATTGTTGTTTAGTTGCTGAAATGGCCAAGGAATTGCCAGAAGTTTACCAAAGGAAAGTTTTCATACTTTAGTTGAATAAATGCATGAGGTCGGCATGAAAACACAAATTGAAGATAGTTTTTTAAATAAATTTGAATCGTAATGTCCTCTGATTTAAAGAGACGAAGATGAATTTTTATTTTATATTTTCTAATACTAAATAATATTAAGTGTACGGCTCACCTCATTTAAATCCTTCAATCATTTCCATTTATTTCCTTCATTTATTTTCTCCAAAATAATATTAATCATACGCCACTCTCAGAGGCATCAATTCTGACATTTTTCATTCGAATGGATAATTATATATAAATAATAATATAGGGTCCGCCATCTAACGTTTTTTTTTCAACTATTCAACCGTTGGACTATTATTTGTGGGATGCCCGAGGCAGCCATTTGAATGAAATTATTTTCCATTATTAACCGGAAGGATTGTACTTTCAAATAAAAAAGAAATTTGAGAAAATATTCAGTAGTTTTTTTATAGCATTTTCAAAAAAAAGTTATTTGGCGAAACCTTTATAATAATAAAGTCATTGAAAATGCCTCGCATGTGTAAATTAGATGTATTGCAATATTACCTACCTCCTATTCCTCAATATATTATTTCTAAATTGTATTTGTGTCGTATTAGTAATATTAATTTACAATTACTAATTAATATCACTCATACGCCGAACATTTGTCTCTTCACCATCATCATTAAAAAATTCTCATTCTACTTGAGTTTCACCTTTTATGAGTGGAAATGTAGCCTTGGTAGTATTTATCAATATCCCAGCAAATTGAGGAGCTTCAGGCAGATTTTTCCCCATCCATCCTAACCTAACATCTTATTATAAAAATCAGTTTTATATGATTATTTTTGTTTATTTTCTCAACAATTTTTTCCCTGATAAAATGTCAAACGATACTAACGACAAAAATGCCATGAAAGTTTGATCGATCATAGAAAATCTTTTTATAAAGATTTTTAACCAGTTTCTTTTGAACAAGTTTGCGTATGATTGTTATTATTTCAAAATTTTGTATGTGTGACGTATTATTAATATTAATATACAATTACGAATTAATATATAAAGATTATACAGATTTTTAAGCAGTTTCTTTTGAACAAGTATGCGTATGATTGTTATTATTTCTAAATTGTGTATGTGTGGCGTATTATTAATATTAATTTACAATTACTAATTAATATCACTCATACGCCGAACATTTTTCTCTTCACTAGCATCACCATCACCATTATAAACCGTAATTATACTTGTGTTTCATATTTCTCATGATTTTTTCAATAATAGCCTTGCTACATTGTATCCATAGCCCGCTTCTTTTTGTTCGCCACCATCCTAACCGAACATGTTGTTATAAAAATCTGTTTCATCTGATGTCTGATGCCAATACAAAAAAGAATTCTTCCAATTAATTTTATTTATGTACAGCATTATTAAATAAAAGTTGCTGGGTGATATGATTATTTTTGTGTTTCTGTTTTTTGCCATCCTCATGCTCAATGGGTAGTCAAGTGAAATTGTATGAATCACAACAGCAGCAGAGAGGAGAAGCACCAAAAAAGCGTAAAAAATAATAATGAAAATGTGTGTGCGTACTCCTAGCAGCGACCAACGCCATTAGTTGCCATAGGCAACCCTATAATTGTGATAGGCAATAACAGGGAAAGGACGTAAGCAAGCGAAGGAAGGAATATTCCGCCTACACAGCAAATACAAAAAAAAAGAGTAAAGAGCCGAAAAAGAGCATAATTCAAGCAAATCACAAATAATAACACAAAACAAACGGAAGGACAACGTGAATGTGGTAGATTTTGTTGGGGTATTGAAAAGCTCTAAAGGGCAGCAGATTTTATTAATGGCTTGGTAGCCGACCAAATCCAAAAATATAGGGGGATTGAAACCACTAGCTACAGTGAAAATTCCAGAGAATGAGAGGTCTCACTTTGTATTGCCATACCTTTGGCTATGATTACATCCACCTCTGCCAGCGAGGACTACGCTGTAGACTATAATAATTTTCGTTTAATTATAATTAATCCTGATTAGCTTTTCAGTCCCATTTTTTCAGTTGATTTCTTGTTAAACAGTATTAAATATAAAATTATTTTTATACAGACGGAGGTGTTTTGTGTTGGGGTGTAACTTTCCATTTACCAAAAAAGGTTGTAGGACTAGAAAAAACCTGAAACAATTTGCTAGAGTGATGTTGCATTTTTTTCAAGGCCATTTAGACATGGGTTTGATGGACATATGTCCTTTGAAAATATTACGATGTGATGTAAAACTTTTCTTTGGATCTATGACATTTTCAAAAACCCACATCTCATGGCGATAATTGCTATTAAGACTTACAGCGGCCACAAATAATGGAGTATCATACCGTTTGACTCGCAAACAAAGGCTTAACCCCTTTAAATTCCACAAAATTAACACAAGTTCATATTGACAATCATAATTTACATTCATCATTCGTACCAGGGTTCATTTCTTAATAATAATAATTAATATTAATCATACGTGCCCTCCCCTCGCAATTTAAATTCTTCATACGTACCGCAGTACACTTGTTAATCTTAAATAATATTAAGTATACGTCTCAATTCATTATAATTTAAATTCTTCATACATAACACAGTTATTGTTAATAATAACATTAAATATACGCCAATCTCAAAGACTAACTTGTCTTTAGACACAAGTTCACATTGACAATCACCTGACATACATACTTTGTTCCACATCTTAATAATAATTATTAATATTAATCATACGTTCCCTCTCCTAACAATTTCAATTATTCATACGTACCGTGGTTGTTTTTTAATATAACATAATATTAAGTATACGTATCACAATTTAAATTATTCATACACACCGCAGTTATTTTCTCAATAATAATATTAATCATACGTCAATCTCAAAGGCTTTAACTTTTCCTTAGACAACTATTCACAGCAGTTTAATCATAATTTATATTAATCATACGTAGATTGGTCCACTTCTTAATAATAATTAAGATTAATCATACGTTCCTTGCCCTCGCAAATTCATACGTACTGTGGTTATTTATTTTTAATATTAAGTATACATCTCATTTCATTATTTTATTAATAATAATATTAATCATACGTCATTTTCAAAGACTTTTTCTTAGACATATATTCACATAATTTACATTCATCAGACGTACCATTTCATAATAATAATTAATATTAATTATACGTTCCCTCCCCTTACAATTTAAAACTAACCCGCGGTTATATTTTTTATTAAGTATACGTCTCATTTCATTATAATTAAAATCCTTCATACGCTCCAAGTTTTTTTCTTAACAACAATATTTATCATACGTCTCTCTCGAAGACTTTAACTTTTAATTTAGAAACTTGCTCACAGAAGTACAATCATAATTTACATTCGTCATACGTACGTTGGTCCATTTCTTAATAATAATTAATATTAATCATACGTTTACTCCGCTTATTTTTTTTAATATTAATATTTTTAATATTAAAATTATCATTATTATTAAATAATAATTAATATTAATCATACGTCAATCTATATTATATTATTAAATAATTATCATTATTATTATTAAATCATAATTAATATTAATCATACGTTCCCTCTGCTTACAATTTAAATTAATCATACGTACCGTGGTTCCTTTTTTAATACTAAATAATATTATGTATACGTCTCACCTCCTTTAAGTCCTTCATATGTACAGCATTTAATTTTTTAGTAATAATAAATATGTCGCTTTCAAATTAATATTGAATAATAATTAATATTAATCATACGTTTCCTCTGCTTGCAATTGAAATCCCTCATACGTACCGTGCTTCGTTTTTCTAGTACTAAATAATATTAAGTGTACGTCTCATTTCATTTAAATTCTTCATACGTGCCCTAGATACTTTCTTAATAATAATATTAATCATACGCCCCTCTCAATCATCAGGTCATTATAATTTAAATACTACATACGTACCGTGGGCAAGTTTAATATTATTTTAATTAAATACTAATTATTATAATTATTATATAATAATAATATATAATATTAATCATACGTTCCGTGGTTACTATTTTAATACTAAATATTATTAAGTATACGTCTTACCTTATTTGAATCCTTCATAATTTCTTAATAATAATATTAATCATACGTCACTCTCAAATTAATATTAAATAATAATTAATATTAATCATACGTTTCCTCTCCTTGCAATTTAAAGCCCTCATACGTACCGTGGTTCGTTTTTCTAATACTAAATAATATTAAGTATACGTCTCACTTCATTTAAATTATTCATACGTGCCCTAGATAATTTCTTAATAATAATATTAATCATACGCCCCTCTCAAAGACTTAAATAATATTAATCATCAGCTCATTATAATTTAAATATTCCATACATACCGTGGGCAAGTTTTTCATATTAAATACTAATTATTATAATTATTATATTATAATAATAATTAATATTAATCATACGTTTCCTATCCTTACACTATAAATTCCTCATACGTTCAGTGGTTACTATTTTAATACTAAATAATATTAAGTAGACATCTTACCTCATTTGAATCCTTCATAATTTCTTTAATAATAATATGAATCATACATCATTCTCAAATTAATATTAATCATACGTTCCCTCCACATACAATTTAAATTAATCATACGTACCGTGGTTCCTTTTTTAATACTAAAAAATATTAAGAATACGTCTCACCTCATTTAAATTATTCATACGTACCCTAGATACTTTCTTAATAATAATATTAATCATACGGCCCTCTCAAAGACTTAAATAATATTAAACATCATCTCATTATAATTTAAATACTTTATTCATACCGTGGGCAAGTTTTTAATATTAAATAATAATAATTATTAGTACATAAAAATTAACATTAATCATACGTCACTCTCATTTTAGTTTTGAATAATAATTAATATTAATCATGCGTCCCCTCTCCACAAAATTTAAATGCATCATACTTACCGTGGTTAGTTTTTTAAAAATAAATAATATTAAGTATACGTCTCACCTTATTTAAATTCTTCACAAGTACTCGAAATAATTTCTTAATAATACTACTAATCATACGTCACTGTCAAATTAATATTAATTAATAAATAATATTAATAATACGTTCCCTCTCCTTACAATTTAAATTCATCATACGTACCGTGGCTAGTTTTTTTTATAAATAATATTAGGTAGACGGCCGGCCATCTCATTTTAATTCTTCATAAATACCGCAGTTATTTTCTTATTAATAATATTAACCATACGTCTATCTCAAAGACTAACTTTTCTTTACATTCAAAGAACTTCAATCATAATTTGCATTCGTCATACGTACCTTGGTCCATTTCTTAATAATAATTAATAGTAATCATACGTTCACTTCGATTTATTTTTAAAATTAAATATTATTAAGTATACGCATCATCTCATTATAATTTATATACCTCATACGTACTGTGATTACGTTTTTAATATAAAATAATAGTAATTCTTATTAAATAATTAATAAAATTAAATTCTTTATACGTACCATAGTTAATTTCTTAATAATAATATTAATCATACGTCACTCTCAAATTAATATTAAATAATTATCATTATTATTAAATAATAATAATTAATAATAATCATACGCCACTCTCAAATTAATATTAAATAATTATTCTTAAACAATAATTAATATTAATCATACTTTCCCTTCGCTTACAATATAAATCCTTTAAACTATGAAGTTTACGTCTCATCTCTTAGTAATTTAACTTCTTCATATGTACCCTAGATAATTTCTTAATAATAATATTTATCATATGTCAAAGACTCAAATTCCCAAAGACTCCAATTCTGCCACATTTCGTTTGACTGAATAGAAATAATATATTTCTCAAAAGTCATTGAAATTGCCTCGCACGTGTAACTTAGTTTTATTGCACTAATACCCAGCTCCTACCTCCTATCATATTCCATATGACGACCGACCAAAATATCGTATACATACCATAAATACAAAATTCTCAAAATAAATATTACTCATACGTGGTGGCTTGGCCTTAGGTCATTCATTCATAAGATAATCTTGTGATTCCCTTTTACGAAAAAGAGAACAACGACGAACACAACGCCTTCACAAAGTTTGTATAATCTAAAAAAAAAGAAATTGCACTACACACATGTGCCCAGCCATATTTATGTACTCGACTGGTATCTTAGTATCCATTCCAAATGACTATGATTACGTTTAATATTTTATTAAGACACACACACACACGCAAACTGCACAAACTGTGGAAGTGAAGCTGAAAGCGTTCAAAGGAGAAATGCAACATTTCCAACGAGCAAACGAACCATTATGGCCATTCTGGGCATGAAGAAATAATAAAAGAAAACGATGCAACAATATTTCAATGTTTTTTCTTTATTCTTTATTTTTTATAGTTTCTTTTGGAGAGATTGTATGCGAAAAAAGAGTTGATTTAAAGAACGATGCAGAGCAATAAATGTTGTTATGTTAGTGAAATGGCCAAGGAATTGGTAGAAGTTCAGCAGAGAAAAGTTTGCATACTTTAGTTGAATAAATGTATGAGGTCGGCATGGAAAAAATGCACACGAATGGAAGATAGTTTTTGAAAAATAAATTCGAAGCTTAAATAACTCTCCTTTAAAGAAACAAGGAGGAATTCTTAGTGCGAGGAATTCTTAGTGAACATTTTCAATTGAGTTTTCGCCACTATGCTCCTCCAGGGGTCTCCGTTTGTCCATGTCGTATATTTCTTTTATCTCCTCTATCTGGCATCAAACACTTTTCTTCTTGTAGCTGCTGTTTTCACTTTCCCCGGGAAAAATTTATAAATATTTCATTCTGAAACTATGTAAATTTATTTTTAAATTTGCAACTGCCACTACCACCACCAATAAACAAATTCAACTAACATATATCCTTTTCTGTTTTACATAATGTCCTACTAAAATACATTTCGGCATCCTGTTTATACAGGAGATAACATAATCGTGCATACATTTTCTCTATCATTGAATTTATTTTCAAACAACAACGAACGATAAAATGTTTATCATCAAATATGCATCAGTTTAATGTTTACATCAATATGTACATACGGGTTGGTCCTTTGGCAAAAAGGACTAACTACCTACCCTTTCAAAAAGAAATAAAAATGATTGAAAGTTTAGGTATTTTAATATAGAGGAAAATAATTGAAATTCTTAGGACAAAATTCTACTTTTTCGGATATACACATGTAATTTCATTAATAATATCTACCAGAGGTCGATTCTAGTTTGCACACATGGTGAAGTCAAATATCTGGTGAAAGTATGATTAAACATGTAATATTTGTGGGTATCCACTCTTCTGGATCAATTCGTTAACTCCTTTAAACTCACAAACAAATATTGGAGTGCAGTGGGCGGTATAAGTAATATTAATTATTCATAATATGCCGTTTAAAAGAGTACAAGAATTGAACTGGAAAAACTGGTAAGTGGAAAATCTTTGTTTCCTATCCCTCTTTCAGTTTAGGCAGGTGTGCTCCATGTGTGCAAGGTTCATGTCGTGAAAAAGGCAGAACATTAATTTATTATTATGACTTAAACGAAAATGTTTTAATATTATATGTTGGAAATATGCTCTCTATCATTGAATTTATTTTCAAACAACAACGAACGATAAAATGTTTATCATCAAATATGCATCAGCTTAATGTTTACATCAATATGTACATATGGGTTGGTCCTTTGGCAAAAAGGACTAACTACCTACCCTTTCAAAACGAAAAAAAAAATGATTGAAAGTTTAGGTATTTTAATATAGAAAATAATTTAAATTCTTAGGACAAAATTCTACTTTTTTGGCTATTGGTATTTGATTAATAATATCTATCAGAGGTCGACACTACTTTGCACACATGGTGAAGTCAAATATCTGGTGAAAGTATGATTAAACATGTAATATTTGTGGGTACCCGCTCTTCTGGATCAATTCGTTAACTCCTTTAAACACATACATATTGGAGTGCAGTGGGTGGTATAAGTAATTTTAATTATTCATAATACGCCGTTTAAAAGAGTACAAGAATTGATCTGGAAAAACTGGTAACTGGAAAAACTTTGGTTTCTATCCCTCATTCAGTTTAGGCCGGTGTGTTCCATGTGTGCAAGGTTCAAGTCGTGAAAAAGGCAGAAAATTATTTTATTATTGTGATTTAAACAAAAAATTATTATTATTTGTTGGAAATATGTTTACAATATTAGACATATTTAACGTTTGGCTATAAATATGTTAAAATTCTCGAAAAAAAAGTACGCACACATGGTAAAGTCCAGTATATTCTCAAAGAATGGGTATAAATAAAATATACGAAATTGTCCATTTTTCTACATCAATTCGTTTACTCTTTTAAATGCAAATTATATTATTAAATTTATTTAGATACAAAATAAATATATACAGTGGGTGTTGTGAACAAAAATAAAATTGTATATACAAATATAAATTTCCATTTTAAACGAGTAAACGAATTGATCTGGAAAAAGTGTAACATGTGAATTTTGCGTGTTCAACCCTTCTTTCAGATTATATGAGATTTGCTCATGTGTGCATAGTCTTTGACATTAAACTACAATGATGAATCTCTCAATTTTTCTACATCAATTATATTATTAAATTTATTTAGATATAAAAAATACAGTGGGTTCACTGGTCAAATCCAATATTATATATACAAATATTATTTTCAATTTTATTCGAGTAAACGAATTGATCTGAGAAAGGTATACAACGTGAAAGTTGCACGTTCAAACCTTCTTTCAGTTTACATTAAACTTTCTCATGTGTGCAAACTTTTCGCTATCGAACTGCTGCAAACAATCCTGAAAATAGATTTAATCGTTTGGTTTTGTAACAGCCTTTCGTGTATACCGAGATGAACGAACGTATCGTATTTAGAGCATCCTTCGTATATTCTACCCACTTTAAATTCTTCACGTTCGAAAACCCGACAATAAATATCTAGTTTAATATCAACACATAGACTGTGGTGTTAACAAATAATACGGCGAATATTTTATACATCCAATGAATATTTACATATGAGTGCATTCGAATAACATCTGCATGCACTAATTGTACATGCGCATATTTGTGGGGTAGTGGGAGTGTGTTTTTTTGTTTTTCTACCGTTTTTTGTTTAATATAAGCGAAAGCCGTATAGGAAATTCGTAGGAGTTTTTCCATAACTTTTCAACAAACGATGAACGAACATACGGAAACGGAAATATTTGAACTGCTCAAAACTCAATACAAAAGCTTTGCAAATAAGCTTTGCACAGCTGCACAGAATTTTTATTGGGGCGGTTTAAGCTGATATTTTATAACAAATACGGTGTACTTTGTTTTATTTTATGTGGGGAGAATTTAAGGGAAAGTTTTATTAAATGTAAAATTATATATAATATGTAAAATTATGAAATACTAAAGTCTAAAATTTCCAACTATAAAGAAACGAAGAGGAATTCTTGCTGAAATTGTCATTGAGTTTTCGCCACTATCCTCCTCCAGGGGTCGCTGTACCGCCATGATATTGCTTGTCTAAGTGAGTTCATTGAGTTTTCGCCACTATTCTCCTCCAGGGGTCGCTGTACCGCCATGCTATTGCTTATCTAAGTGAGTTCATTGAGTTTTCGCCACTATCCTCCTCCAGAGGTCGCTGTACCGCCATGCTTTTGCTTATCTAAGTGAGTTCATTGAGTTTTCGCCACTATCCTCCTCCAGGGGTCGCTGTACCGCCATGCTTTTGCTTATCTAAGTGATATTCAACATTTTTCTTCCCTCAGTCCTTATGAAATCTGTTGATCGTTTTTCTATGGAATTCCTCCAATAAAATAATAATGAAATTCTAGATGTCTAAAATGTCCGACTTCCTTGCGGTTACCAGAGGCTTGTGCAAAGGTTGGAAATAGTTACTGAAATTTTCGCCACTATCCTCCGCAAAATGCGCTTTGATGTTGCTACATTAAGAAACACAAATAATTTTTTATTTAATTTATATAAATTATTTTATCTTTGTTCGAACTAATATACATATATTTATAATTTTTTTTTATATAATTAAAAAATAAAAACCCAGCAGAATTCATCGTCCACGCTGTAGAATTGCATTATATTACCTTTAGTTTAGTCCTTCAGTCTGATATTTCTAAATTCGTTCCGGCTATATTTTTAGTTTGAATCTTTGTTCGAAGGGTCTCTGGGTCAATGGTTTTAATGATTATTGAGTTTTTCGCCTCTATCCGCCGCCAGGGGTGCTTGTTGTCAATGTTTTTTATTGATATTTTAAAATATGAAATTCACGAAGGGAATTAATTTTTTTTTTTTCAATAATCAGTCAGCACCGTTCATTCGGTCTATTGAGAGCAGAGCTGTTATGTAATGATTAGTAATCGTAATCATTAGTAATTAGATTACTTTTTTTTAAAGTAGAAGTAATGATTACAATACGATTACATTTAGTTTTATACGATTAGTAATTGATTACGATTACAAGTAATCAAAAAATAATCAGGATTACTTGCGATTACTGAAAACTAATCAAAAATAATCAAAAGTAATCAAAAATGAGTTCGACTACTTTAAAAGATTACTTTAGATTACTTTTGATTTTTTGTGATTACTTTTGATTTTTTGTGATTACTTTTGATTATTTTTGATAATTTTTAAAGAAATCTTGTACATTACATTTATTGAAAAAAACTATACAAAGTTAAGTTAGAGTTTTGGATACTCTGTACAGTTTTTATGACAAAAACTGTAATTCGTTTAATTTTGAATCGAAAAATAATAACATATCGACTATGCCCGATTTTTTTGATTTCAGTAATGATGGTGAGCTAATGCGTGCATTACTTTGAATTTTCAACTTTAAAGATTTCACTTTGCAGATGATGAAATTAACACAAGTTTATCTTCAAATGACCAAACCAAAATTGACCGACGATCCAATATAAAACATCAGTTTTCCAGTTATTTAAATGATAACTCAAGTGCTGATGATATTTGCTCAAGGAAGCATTCATTTATTTTAACACACCCTTAACATCTTCAGCTCCAGTTGAACGACTGTTTTCGTTTGCCGGGATCGTAAGCAGTCCAAGGCGGCAATCATTGTGGGATTATTCTTTTGAAAAAATAGTTTTAATGAAAGCCAATTCAAATTTTATGTAAATGAGAATTATTATTCATTATTTATTCATTTTAATGTAGCAGAATTTAATTTATTTATGTTACTTGCTTAATTCAGATTTTCAATTATTTAGCGGATTCACCCTAACTTAACTTTGTATAGTTTTTTTTCAATAAATGTAATGTACAAGATTCCTTTAAAAATAATCAAAAGTAATCACAAAAAATCAAAAGTAATCACAAAAAATCAAAAGTAATCAAAAATAGTCAAAAGTAATCAAAAGTAATCTTTTAAAGTAGTCGAACTCATTTTTGATTACTTTTGATTATTTTTCAGTAATCGCAAGTAATCCTGATTATTTTTTGATTATTTGTAATCGTAATCAATTAGTAATCAGAAATTGTTGAATAGTGAATTATATAATCATTACGATTCTTTTTAAAAAGTAATGTAATTGATTACTAATCGTAATCGAAATTTAACAGCTCTGATTGAGAATTATTCGAACTGAAAAATTCAAAATTTACAGCCAATTTATAGAAGTTTAAAGAAACAAATTTTCAATGCAAACACATATCTTTCACGAACTAGTCTTTTGCAAAAAAAGTGGTCAGATTTGATTCTGCTAAATAGTCTAATGAATTAAAATATATTTTTATTTTCATCAATCTGGCATAAAAATAAAATAAAAAATAGAATAAATAGGAAAAAATATTTGTTCTATTATCTGATGATAGCTAACATTCTAACGCAGAAAACAAAAAAAAAAGATTTCTTATATTTTCTCCAACTAGGGCTTGTGTTCTTCACTATGATGCCAACTATTACAAAATAAAATGAAATATTATTTTATTGTATTTTTCATTTAATTAATTTGTAAAAAATAAAATATCATAATTTTCTTAAAAGAAACTTTTGTGTCTACAAAGATATTCATGGCATCTACAATTATCCATAGATCTATTTCATGTTAATATAAAAAATTCCAAAAGAAATATTTTTATTCTTTTTTTTTGTGTTTTTTTCTTGCCAGCAGAAAAGATTTTTTTTCGAAAATAATATATTTTTTTCAATTTTTGAAGACTTTTCGTAAATCACTGTTTCTATGTGAAATTCGCTACATTTGTAGCCATCATAAGCCATCTTTAAATCTTTGTCCAAAAGCGTCTGTCAACGGTAAGAATGGTTATTGAATTGTTCGCCGCTACTCTCCGCCAGGGGAGCTATCATGATTTCCAGGGTAGAGTGTTATTTTATAATATGAAAATGATTTTTAAGTTTTCGGAGGGATCTTAGAATTACTCGAATTTCAAATTGCTAAGTTTATTTATTTTTGTAGTAAAAACTGGGATCATAAGTATCTTTAAATCTTTGTCCAAAAGCGTCTGTCAACGGTTGAAATGGTTATTGAATTGTTCGCCGCTACTCTCCGCCAGGGAGCTATCATGATCATGATTTCCAGGGTAGAGTGTTATTTTATAATATGAAAATGATTTTTAAGTTTTCGGAGGGATCTTAGAATTACTCGAATTTCAAATTGCTAAGTTAATTTATTTTTGTAGTAAAAACTGGGAAGATTTGTTTCTATAGCAAGAATTAAATTAATTTAAATGCTGCTATGTTTGGACCCACCCGCTCGTATTCTCCATGACAATGTCTGAATTCATTTGACAACAGTAAGGTTTTTTATATTATTTATAACATGCACTGCTTTTATGGGGATCTATGAGGTACCTTGAAGTTTGGAGTTCATTTAAGCCCTTATTCCGTACTCTACGTGGAATAGTCTTTTAATTTGTGCGATAGACCTATTCTTGACCTTTAATATAGGATACTGTCTATTGAAAAAAAAAATAAATATAACAACCCAACCTCACTCAATCTTCTCTTAATCCATCATATTGTGAAGAAAATTGTCAAAATATGTATCAAACATCGAATATAAGAACGTAAACAACAAATGGGAAACAATATAACAACAATTGCATATTATTTTAAATTAAAATATATTAAATCAAAATTATTAAAATATACATGTATGCGGATTTTTCTGGCGTCCAGTGTGTATATATTTTTTGAGAAGCCCTCTGCCGAAACCTTTCACAGAGTGGAAATCATGATAGTGGTTATAATAAATGTCACCATGTCATTTGTAAATAAATTTGCATTCTATAAAATATATTTATATGCAAAAAGATCTTGACCCAGGAGAATATCCCAGTTCAAATCAAATATTGATTTCAGAGCAAAATAAAAGAAACGAAAAATCATTTTTTTGCGAATTTTGTAATAGAATTTAATTTTAAATTAAAAAAAAATAATTTATTTAAATTCATTCTTCATAGTTAAAGGACAATTTCTTTTTTTTTAATTTTATATTTTTCTTTTGAAAAAAAATTGCTTTTTATTGTTAATTGGCGTTTTTAGTTTTTCACAGGATTTCAATTTTTCCAGACCAAAATAAAACAAACGAAAAAAAAATATTTTTTTTGTGAATTTTGTAATAGAATTTAATTTTAAATTAAAAAAAATAATTTATTTAAATTCATTCTTCATAGTTAAAAGAAAAATTCTTTTTTTTTCAAATTTTAAATTTTTCTTTTGAAAAAAATTGCTTTTTATTGTTAATTGACGTTTTTAGTTTTTCACAGGAATACAATTTTTCAATAATTATTTAAAATACTTATTCGCACCATATGATCTGTTAAAAATATTTCAACTTTTGTACTTCTATCTGTATTAGTTGGGCATAAACAATCATATCAATACTCCCCCTCACTTTAATTATTTCATTCTATTTTTTCTTTTCAATAGGGAAAATTTGACATGATTGTGAATGCCAAACTAATACAGTTTGAAGTATTTTTAACAGATATTCTTCTCTTTCGACCTGAAATATCCACTTTAATCAGGCTCTGCCTAACATATGTCGTGTTTCTGTCTAAATAATTTAAAATTAACGAAAGTAGCCATTAATATCAGACTTTAGATCAGAACATTTGTTCTAGCTTCCACTCACAGTTGTTGGAAATCGAATTGTTTTGGAAATATCATTTCCTAAAAGTGTAGTATTATTCAAATCAAATGATTTGGCGAGTACTCTTATTTCTTCACACCCAAGGTTATGAACTCAAAATGTATTGAAAACTCGAAAATATGATTTCATGAAGTTGTGTCAAATTAATTTTCAAAATAAATCGATTACAAACCACTGGCCCACGGTCGAATTTAAAAAAAACTTTCTTAAAGATTTCAAAACGAATTTTAATTTTTTTACCCAAAAAAAGTGATCACAGATTATTGTCCTTTTGCTCGTAGGACGTCTAGTTTAGAAGTTATGAAGGGTTAAAGTTTTGGAAATGAATTTTAATTTTTTTACCCGAAAAAGTGATCACAGATTATTGTCCTTTTGCTTGTAGGACGTCTCGTTTTGAAGTTATGAAGGGTTAAAGTTTTGGAAATGAATTTTAAATTTTTGACCTGAACAAAGTGAATTTTTGAAAAAAAATCTTTTTCTTTTTGAAAAAATATCTTACTTCTTTTGTTTGTTTTATTTTGACTGGTCCTTCCACAAATTGAACTTAGAACTGTATCGGGTTTCCAAATTGTGTTCTAAATCATTCAGGAGAAAAGCTCTAACTTTCAGAATTTGGATCAGAAAAATTGTTCTAGCTCTATATACATTGGATAAAATAGAAGACGACAGTACAACCCAGCAAAACCTATCATTACCAAGTAATGTGAGGAATAAGGCAAAACCAAAAACCCTTAACTACTTATTTTCCGGATCGGTTTCTAATTATTTTTATAAAGGGATTGTAGAAAAGTAATTACTTCCACGCACGCTTACAAAAAGTTGAGAAATAAGTACTTCCACACACGCATACGAAAAGTTAATAAATAAGTACTTCTAAACGAGTTGTAAAATAAGTGGTGTCAGGACGACACAAAATAAGTCATTATTGATAACTAGCCAAATAATGTATCATCAATAATGGGCTTAATAAGTGATGAAACAACATTTTTATTAAATTATATCTGAATACCGAATTTAGGGCTGTTTTTCTTTAAGCCTGGATAACAGCACTGCTATTCTCTGACTCGCCACAAAAATTTAGAAAATTAATTTTTAAAATCTGAAGTTCTATGAAATTTAACTTACCAATAACTACTTAATTAAACCATTATAAGGAAGTAATTATTTCATACTTCAAAATAATGCAAGGCGTAACGAGCTGTCATTACTAGGTAATGCTAAAAATAATGAGGTGTCATTTCCAAGTTTTTGTTGGGAAGATTCTATTTTGTTGATTTTGTTGCGATACAGCTCGATTCTATTAAAATAAATGGTTCGTTTAAATTTGAAACCCTATTATATTTAAAAGGCTTTCTATTTTAATATTTAATATAATACATATATCCAAAGCTACAAATATTGCAAAAATTGTTAGCGATAATAGCCAATAAGTCTAAATTTTATACAGAATTTATTTCAACCAAAAATAGTTTGAAGCCAAAAGTTGATGAACAATTCAATTTGGAAATTTTACTAATAAATTTTAAATTTTAGTCAAATACCGGGTAATATTTTTTTAATGTACTACTTTTTTATATGCTTTTTAAGAAACCATGCAAATCAGTTGAAAAATTACTAGGGTTAATAGTAGTAGAGCACAACCAAATATTCGAATTTGGCCAAACAATTTTATTCGGCCCTGATTCTGTATTCGGAGTAGAAAAGTTTCAAACTGTTTCAATAAAATTGCCAAAAAAACTCATAATTTTCTTCACATGGTTATTATTTTTTAAATCACTAGGGATTTGATTTTCTACTCGCAGACGTTGTGATGCGTTTACTTTCATATGACGTTAAGAATTTTTAATTTTTTTGAAAAATCTTCAAAATATTTTGTGTAAATGCAAAAAATATTTAAAAAAATGTGTCCAAGCCGAAAAAAAACATTTTTTGTGTGCATTAAGGCATGCTTATTCATAAAATCAACACACACAAATTATTATGGATATATATTATTATTAATTTTTTACCAAAATTAAAATTTTCATCGTAAGTACCTTTAATATTTATAGTCTCATTTTGGATATATTGGTCCTATTGCACCCGCTTATATGTTCAATTAAAGGTAATTATGATGTCTACAAATGCTACAATTACTCTTTGACATAGAAACAGCGGTAGCCACCGAAAACAAGGGAAAAATTATTTCTTTTTCAAAAAAAAATTTTGCTGGATCGAAAAAAAATCATAAAATATAGAAAAAGTCGGAAAAATATTTTGTTTAATTTTTCAGTAACTGACATTCTAACGCAAAAAAACAAAGGGTCGCGCTATTTAAACAAAAATTATTTAAAATAAAATTATTATGACTTAAAAATATATACATAATATTTTGTGTATACAAGGAGTATCATAACTTCTACATTTATCCATAGAATTTTTACATATAAACATTGTTTTTTTTTGTTAGAATGTTAGCTATTAAAAAATAAAACCAACTACTTTTTTCCGACTTTTTTCCATTTTTTATGAATTTTTTTTTCGTGGCAGCAAAAATAGATTTATTTCGAAAAAATCCAAATTTTTAAAGGCTGTTCCTAAACCACTGTATGTGAAAGTGTATTTGTAGCCATCATGAGTACCTTTAATTCAAACATATAAACTGGTGTTATCGGACTTATATTTCCAAAATGAGAGTACAAATATTTAAGGTGCCTTCGCCGAAAATTGTAATTTTAGTAAAAAATTAAAAAAAAATAACATAAATTATTTTTAATATCGTTCTCGAGTTTAGAAAGTCAAAATACACCAGAAAACCTTATACCTGACCTTCGACAAAATGTAATTAGTGACAATTTTTGCAATTGGCATTTGATGAATGAAATCAAGGACTGTTTTTTTCGCTAGAAATCCTCTTAATCCATATGGCTTCTTATAAGTTGATTGTTGATATTTTCCGGGCACTCAGTTCAGTTTGCAAAACACTTCTCCTTTTTTTTGCGAATTCAATCACTGTCCTTTGTTGTTTTCTCATTACGATTTTATAATTTGTGATCGCAAAAACGAGTAAATATCGAATTGAGGAAAAACAAAAATCCCTAAAATAAGGATGTGATCTGCCCCCTTTTACCCGTTAGTGTCGGTCACAAAATAAAATGGTAACAGCGAGGAAAAGGAGAACACTTAAATCACTGGGGGGCTTTTCACACTTTTCCCGAATTTTGGAATAATTTCTGCTTCTTTTTTTTCTACAATAAATCAATGTAACACGTATTTGTTTATGTTCTTTTGTTGGCGTTCTCTTCGAAAATATGAATAATGGAGATTGAATTGGAAATGCAGCCTAGCTTAGACGATGGCTGATAAGAAAATGATTTGAAAACTCAATCAAAAGGGGCACTAAATATGCGCATTTTGTCGTTAAGTTGTGGATTTAGAAAAACCAAAACATCTCCCTCTCAGCAGCGGCTGTGTTTCTGTTTCGGTTTCTGCTGTTGTTGGTGTTGCTAAAAATGAAACTTAATCAATGCATCTTTTTCTATATTTTTCTTCGTCTTCTTCTTCTTTAAGATGTATTTATTTATTTATTGTAATATAAAATAATGCCTGTACATATGTTAAACACATGCAAACAAAAGGGTGAGGGGGATGTATACACCTTAAAAATTTGAAATGAAAAAAAACACAAATTATTGCTTTAAAAAATAATCTCTTCAACTAACACAACGAGGACCTTTAAGGCTCATTTTGTAATGGCATTTAGTTTAGGGATACCTTCCCTTTTTGGCTCTGCCTTAATGTAGTGCACATAGTATGTTTGTGGTAACCATAATCAACCATACAGCCGGCGTCTAAAGTACTCTCATTGTAAGTATTTGCCCTCCTTCTCCTCCCCCTCACACGCAGCCACTTACATACACCGAGATTCATACACACACACTCACACACAACCATACACAAGTTTTCATAAACTAAAGACGTTGTGTGTCCGTCCTGCCGCCTCGTGCTGTACACGATGTGTTTGTGTTCGCCAACAGAAATTGTGAGTCATTCATGGTTAGGCGGATTGCGGTGTGTGAGAGTGCGAGAGTATGCGTGAGTAAGTGAATGAGTGGCGTCATGTCATCATCCGTCGTGACATCAATTGATTCTCTTCTTGTGCAAATAAATAAATGAAATTTATTGACAACTAATACGGTTTAGTTTTTTTTCGTTCTCTCCCTCTCTTCTCTCTCTCTCTCACCCTCGGTGTGTGCGGATCTAATCGTATTTCATTCACCCATTTGCCAATACATGTGATATGCGATGATATGTAACAACTACAACAACAGCAACAACAACATCAATCATGGTGTTTGTTGTAGCGGTCTTTTAACGCTTCCCCTTCCCTCCACCCACCAAGTCATTTTTGCGGTTTTGCGCTAAACTAGAGATTTAATTACTTAGAAAATCTGTAACTAAATGTAAGACACGACATAGTAAGTAGATATGTATGTACATATGTATAAGTATGTGCACATACATTAGGGTGGCTTACGTAAAACAGTTGGGGCGGTTGACCTAAAAATATTAATTTTTCAAAAGAGAATAAGCTCTTTTAATAGGTTTTGCTATTTTTTAAGCCTGACTTTAGTATAAAATATACTAGAAAGAGAGACTTATTTTGGCTCTCTCTCTCTCTGAACATTATGATTTTTTGAGATCAGAGATTATTCACGACAACCACAGAAATGGCTTCCGACCGATTTTAATGAAATTTCACACAGCCATAGATGAAGTAATATTCGGTACACATACAAAGAAATGTTGACACGGACATTAGGGCGGGTCGATTTTTTTTCGCACAAAGAGTCAGGCAAAAATTTAATCTACAGAAAAATCTAAGAACATTTCTCCATTCTTGGAGAAATGCTCTTAGAATTTTCCGTAGATTTCGTTTTTGTCTGATTAAAAGGTTATCCAAAGACCATTTTTGGAGCACCAACAATTTTTATGTTTCGCATGAATCCTATGACTTTTGTTTACGAATAAAAGTAAATATCTTAAAAGCCGATAGCATTAATTGCTACTGCTTTTTTCGAGTTTATTATAATTTTAAATTGTAATAAATAAATATCCTACATACAAAAGTTTCATTGTTTGTGGAGGCCTTTAAGGACGTTACCAGAAATAAACATCATAATTGTATAGAGTAATTCCATGTGAAGCGATTACACGAAATTTGGATCTTCTTTTCAATGTTCTTTTCTATATGACAAATATAGCTGCATTTTCGTATTTTAAAAATATGAGAAATTGTAGGCAAAAGATTGGATCGAAAATAAAGTATTTTTGTAATAAGCTAATTTGATTTTTTAATTGTTTTTTTTTTGGTATAAGAAACAAATTTATATGTCCATCTAATTTCCAAAAAATATCAAATCTTAAAAAAAGGTATATTTTATTTTTTTATTTTTTGAAACAAAAGATTATCTTCATTTTTTTTGTTTAAAAAATATAAAACAATAAATTAAAAAAATTTAAGAATTGTTATTTTTAATAAATTGCTGGAAATTGGGCGGACAATTATATTTGTATCTCATGCAAAAAAAAAAAAACCGAAAATAAAGTGTTTTTGTAATAAGCTAATTTGATTTTTTATTTTTATAGTTGACGCGGACATTAGGGCGGTTCGATTTTTTTCGCACAAAGCGTCTGGCAAAAAATTTAATCTACGGAAAATTCTAAGAACATTTCCCCAATTTCTTTTGTGTATAAAAATAAAGCTGCATTTAACGATTTTTAAAAAATATGAAATAGTAGACACTAGAGTGGATTGAAAATAAAATATTTTTTCATAAGCTAATTTGTCCGTCCAATTTCCAGCAAATTTTCCGATTTAAAAAATGAGAAATTGTAGTCACTATAGTGGATCGAATTTTTGATTTTTATTTTTTTTTTTGTATGAGATACAATTATAATTGTTTGCCTAATTTCCAACAAATTACCAAAAAATATCAAATCTTAAAAAATATATTTTTAATTTATTTTTTAACAAAAAATACATCTTCAAATTTTGTTGCATATAACGATTTTTAAAAAATATGAAATAGTAGACACTAGAGTGGATTGAAAATAAAAAATATATATATATATATTTTCATAGGCTAATTTGTTTTTTTTTTATTTAATTGTGCGTCCAATTTCCAGCAAATTTTCCGATTTAAAAAAAATAAGAAATTGTAGACAGTAGAGTGGATTGAAAATAAAATATTTTTTTTAATAAGCTAAGTTGATTTTTTCCGCCTAATCTCGAAATCAATTAGTATCCGCCAAATATAATTTGTGTTCGATGAATATATATCAAATAGATACTAAAAACTAAATCCATATCTAAAATGAAATAGATTTAGTACTACACATTTCCTTTTTCTGTCTCGATCCCATAACTGAGCGAATGAGTAATATTATCCTGACTATATATAAATCATACGCCACCGATATGCTGTTGTTTAATAGATATTGTGGAGTATTGTTGATTTTACCAAACAAAAAATTACAAAAATTTGATATATTAGTTAATATATAAAACTTTTTGTGTTGTTTGATTAATTACTTGGCTGCAGAGGTTTCGTTCAGGTGGCTTCGCAGCGACTTTTCAAACCAAAAATTCCTAAAAAGTATTATTTCGTTTTGTATCGCTATAAAGTAGTGATATATTATCTCCAAAAAGCATTTTTTGTTATTTTCACAAATTTTGCAATTAATCTTTCGTCATGAAGAGATTTTTTTATAAATTTTTTAACACATTGGCAGTCCAAATCGGCAGCCTTCAATTAGCTTTTTTCATAGTGTCTTAAAAAATAAATAGTGTAAATAAATAGTAAATAGTAATAGTTGAAAAATTACAAAATCTACAAAGAATTTTCTCATATACACCCTCCTATATCCTATCCTATATCCCATTTGGGACTAAAATAAAGTGTAACGCATTGAAGGAGTGACTTAAGACCCTAAGTATGTTTGGACCAAATCCGTTTTAAAAAATGAGAAATTGTAGACACTAGAGTGGATCGAATTTTTGATTTTTATTTTTTTTGTATGAGATACAATTTTAATTGTTTGCCTAATTTCCAACAAATTACCAAAAAATATCAAATCTTAAAAAATATATTTTTAATTTATTTTTTAACAAAAAATACATCTTCAAATTTTGTTGCATATAACGATTTTTAAAAAATATGAAATAGTAGACACTAGAGTGGATTGAAAATAAAAAATATATATATATATTTTCATAGGCTAATTTGTTTTTTTTTTTATTTAATTGTGCGTCCAATTTCCAGCAAATTTTCCGATTTAAAAAAAATAAGAAATTGTAGACAGTAGAGTGGATTGAAAATAAAATATTTTTTTTAATAAGCTAAGTTGATTTTTTCCGCCTAATCTCCGGCAAATTACCAAAAAATATCAAATCTTAAAAAACATTAGACATTAGAGTGGATCGAAATTAAAATATTTTTGTAATAAGCTAGGTTGATTTTTTTTTATTTCTTGTTCGCGTAATCTCCGGCAAATTATCAAAAAATATCAAATCTTAAAAAAATAATTTTAATTTCTTTTTTATTTTTTTTTAACACAAATTACATCTTCAAATTTTCTATTTTTTTACTTAAAAAAAAGATATTAAAAAATAGTTTTTTTAAGATTTGATATTTTTTTGTTTAAAAAATAAAAGAAAGAAATTAAAAAATACTTTTTTAAAGATTTTATATTTTTGATAATTTGCTGGAAATTTTGTATTTTTTTGTTAAAAAAATAAAAGAAAGAAATTAAAAAATACTTTTTTTTAAATTCGATATTTTTCAATAAATTGCTGGAAATTGGGCGGACAATTAAATTTGTGTCTCATACAAAAAAATCGAAAATAAAGTATTTCTATAATAAGTTAATTTGATTTTTTGTATGATATACAAATTGTATTGCCCGTCTAATTTCCAGCAAATTGCTTGTTACTAAAAAAAACTCAAATAAAGATATATATTTTTTCATGTTTACTTTTTTTTAAACAAAAATGCACCTTAAATTTTTGTAAAATAAATTTTCTTAATAGTTAATAATGTCAGTAAGATGCTCCATAAATTTCATAATAACAATATGAATAAATAACAACTATGAATAAATGTAGAAATTACGACCATCTTACGACCATTTTTTAAATATTTTATTTAAAAAAATATATTTTTTTTAATATTTGCAATAATTGTTATTTTATAATAAATCTCATCTTAACGAACAAAACAAGAGCTATTTGAAGAAAATATATGGATAAATCTAGAATCCTAAAAATATTTTTTTAAGTCTCAGATACACCATTTTTATTTTTTGTTGCATAGTGTACATACTTCAGAAAATAATGTGGATATTCCCAACTAAAAATAATCTTCAGTCTGTTTAATGTGTTGTCAAAATATTTCGACTTTATAACTGCCGATTTGCGAGCAAGCTAGTTCTTTACGATTTTAGTGTTATATTTATTGATTTTTTATGAAATCGTCAATAAGTAGGATAAATCGATAAGTAGGATTTTTAGAATTTCTTAAAAGTAAAAACGCGACGAAATTCTATTGTAATTTTTAAACAAAATCCATTTATGGTTGGGATCTGTTCATACGCTTTTCATTCATTCTGTATTCGAAAATTTTCAGAAATCATTAAATTAAATCATAAATTATTTTTCTCCAGCACGAGAGGCGGTCTAATGTACATACATACATTCTTATATATACCACATTACCTACATTTGTATTTACATACATACATACATTAAGGGATTTAGTTTAACAATTAGTTTTCATTGATGGATTGTTTTTCGATTGACCCGAAACATCGCAATGGAAACCTTTCGATGAGTGTTTGTGCAACAATTGTATTGCATACAGACCGACAGACAGACAGGCCACGTACGAAGGCTGTTCTAAATAAATAATCTTTGGATTAGTAACTATTATAGCGTTAAACGTCAACACCTAGAAAGGAATCGTTTGTTTATGAGGTTTTCAAATAAATTGTTTGGAATTTGAATTTGCTGAATGGTAGCATTCCACACCATTCTAATTAAATATATTGAAAGGCCTTCAAAGTCATACGAACATGAAACAAACGCGAATGAATATTTTTCAAAATCCTTGCCCGTTGTGAATGGGGGAGTGCTAAAATATAACAAGATTGGTTATGAGTAAAAATAATTTGAGTTCTCTCGCACCAGTCGAAATATTCACGGTGATCGCAAAGAAACGAAAGAGTTTGTTTTTTTTAATTTTTATTTTAAAATTAATTAGTATCCGCCAAATATAATTTGTGTTCGATGAATATTTATCAAATATAAACTAAAAACTAAATCCTTATCTAAAATGAGATAAATTTAGTACTACACATTTCCTTTTTCGGTCTCGATCCCATAACTCAGCGAATGAGTAATATTATCCTGACTATATATAAATCATACGCCACCGCTAAGCTGTTGTTTAATAGATATTGTGGAGTATTGTTGATTTTACCAAACAAAAAATTACAAAATTTTGATATATTTGTTAATATTTAAAATTTTTTGTTTTTGTATTGTTTGATTAGTGATCGATTTTGATTGGCTTCGTAAGAAAAAACGTGATTTTTTTCGAAGAAGAATATGGTTTTATACAATTGCTATTTTTGCCAAATAAGATCTCAAGAAAAAAAAAATAAAAAATATATGTGTCAGTTAGTATGATGGTGGTCTAAATCACTCTTTATTCATTTGATATATGCAATGGTTTGCGTTGAGTCAATGGAAAACTATTTTTCCACTTAAACACAAAATTGTTTCTTAAAATAGTCTACCACTATATCGAACTTTTATAAAAAAAATCGACATCATTGAAACACTACCACTTTCATTCTCCTCAATATTAAAATGGTTATCTCTATAAAACAAAAAAAAATATTTCATTTAAATTCAAAAAAGTATTATTTCCTTAACAAAGATGACAGAAGGAAGAAAATATGGCTGTTTTCTTTAAGACTGGATAACTAAGCTGTGATAACAAAAATCTAAATAAAAATATAAATTTCACTCAAAATAAAAAAATCTTTCTTAAAATTGTCGCCAACAGCAATATCAATGTGTGTTTGAAAACAAATTTTGAAAAAATAATTTTGTGATAAAAAAATATATTTTTTTAAATTTGTTTTGATATTTATATAGTAGTTGGCGACAATGTGAAAAAATAATTTTAATAATTTTGAGCAAATAATTATTTTTTTATTAACGTTTTTGTTAGCGCAGTTTGTTATACCGGCTTAAAGAAAAAACAAGACAAAAATTAAAAAAATGAATATAAATATTTACAGGTTTTCAAATAATTTCATTTTATATGTTATTCAAATTATATGAAAAAAATCCCAAAAAAATGTTTTTTTACAAGTTACAATAGAATTTTCTCTTTTGGTAGGGAGTGGACAAACTTTACAAATATCTTTCAAATAGATGAAATTACTTATGTGCTATATCACAATTATTAAAAATTATAAATTTTCAAAAATAGCCACAACTTAGTTAAATATATTCGATGTTTTGGTAACCTTCAGATTTAGTTTTTTTTATTTTTTTTTGGTCTGTAATCAATATTTGATTTGAACTGGGTTATTGTCCTGGCTGAAGACCATTTTGCATCTATATTTAATAGAATGCAAATTTATTACTTGGCTGCAGAGGTTTCGTTCAGGTGGCTTCGCAGAGACTTTTCAATATCAAACCAATAATTCCTAAAAAATATTATTTCGTTTTGTATCGCTATAAAGTGGTGATATATTATCTCCAAAAAGCATTTTTTGTTATTTTCACAAATTTTGCAATTAATCTTTCGTCATGAAGAGATTTTTTAATACCTTTTTTAACACATTGGCAGTCCAAATCGGCAGCCTTCAATTAGCTGTTTTCATAGTGTCTTATAAAATAAGTAGTGTCGGTTGAAAAATTACAAAATCTACAAAGAATTTGCTCATATACACCCTCCTATATCCTATCCCATAATCCCATTTGGGATTAAAAAAAAGTGTAACGCATTGAAGGAGTGACTTAAGACCCTAAGAATGTTGGGACCAAATCCGTTTCACGACTTTTTAAGATGTTTGAGCCATGTCCGTCCGTCCGTCTGTCTGTCTGGCTGGTGTTCACGATATCTCTCGAAAGGAGTTAAGGAATCAATTCAAACTGTGCACACGGTAATATTTTTCCCAAACTTAGTTTAAGTTTGAAGATGGGGGAAATTGCTGCACTCCTTATGGTATCTCCCACACAAATAGCCCATATTCCAATATTAAATTAAAACCCATATAACTTCCACACGGATATTCGGGATCAGCTATATTTTGGTATTTGTTAATATTTCTATAATCACTTTATGTGTTCTAAATATGACGGGTTTTGCCACGCCTCTTCCAGTACCAAATCAAATCTTCCAATACTTCCATTTGTGATCACCCAACAATTTTGAAAATGTTAAATGGGCCATAACTTCTTAAATATAGCTCTAGTAGCTAAAAGAAGGATAATTTGTGATCACCCAACAATTTTGAAAATGTTAAATGGGCCACAACTTCTTAAATATAGCTCTAGGAGCTAAAAGAAGGATATTTTGTGAACTACGTAAAATTAAAGCTCTTATAACTTTTATACAGATGATCGGAATACTGTGAAATTTGGTATTTAGCATGGCATATGGACGAAACTACTGTGCACACATGGCGAAGTCAAATATCATGTGGAAGTATGATTAAACATGTAATATTTGTGGGTACCCGTTCTTCTGGATCGATTCGTTTAACTCCTTTAAACACAAAAATAAATGTTGGTGTACAGTGGGTGGTATAAGTAATTTTAATTATTCATAATATGCAGTTTACCAGAGTACAATAATTGATCTGGAAAAACTGGCGGACCCCTTAGGTTTGTTTTGTATCCCTCTTTCAGTTTAGGCAGCTGTGCTCCGTGTGTGCAAGGTTCATGCTGTGAAAAAGGCGGACAATTAATTTATTATTATGACTTAAATGAAAATGAATTATTATTTGTTGAAAATATTAGGCTTTTTTACTTTTGGCTACAAATGTGTTACATTCTACATAAAAGTAAGCTATAAATTCTAGATAAAATTCTGGAACAGTCCAGTATGTATTCTGAAACTTACTTACATGTTTATCGATAAATTTTCGCAACATGAGAAATATTTTTTCCGAGGCTCTCCACCTTTCAAGGCGTTTGTTGGAAAGGTACCGACCACTAATTACTTAATATTTCAGTTTTTACATCAAATTGAATCTTTGAATTTAAAAAGAAATGTTGTGGTTAAAGAAAATTCTACAAATCAATCAACCATTGTTTTTCGATTTTTCATAGGTTTTCTCGTGTTAACAAAAAATTATTATTTTTTTTGGAAGAAAAAACAACTGCAATTTAAATTTTTAGGAGACATCTTTTAATCGATCAGATAAGCGGGTGTTAACGGACTTATACATATAATAAAGTACCTACGGCGAAAATTGGAATTTTAGTAAAAAAAATATATTTTTTAATTTTTTCATAATTTTTTTAATATCATTTTCGGGTTTAGAAAGCCAAAAATACACCAGCAAATGTTATACATAGAACTTCAAAATAATTGCATATAGCACGGAAATTAAAAAAATTTCATATAATTTGCACATAAACTAGATTTCAATATTATTGTTTTTTAAAGAAAATATTAAAAAATACATTTTTTTATTTAAAAAATATATTTTTAATTTTTTTCGCTTGTTGTATTTTGGTCTTTAGTAAATATATATTATTTGAACTGCGCAATTGTTCGGCTCCATATATTTTATAGAATGCAAATTTAATTGCAAATGGCATTGTGGCATTTATTACTTGGCTCCACACTACCTTCATCACGATTTCTGGCCCGTTACGACCGACCGTAAAAATCACCAAATCGCACAAAGTTGTGAGCGTTTAATCGTTATTGGAAAATGACACCTCTAAAAAAATACCTTTATTTTATTATTCTATGCATACTTCCTTTATTTGTTATACTGCCGAAACAGTTACCTTCCTGGGAAAAATTAATCCTAACTATGTATGCAAAGGTGTTGCTACACAACACCAACGTCTAACTAAGATGATGGAATCCTTTATCTTCCAAAGTCAACGTTTTTATGGCAACCCTTGCAGATATTGGGTGCAACTGTATTCGCGATTTAACCAGAATTACAAATTTAAATTCTTGCGACAACATTCTCTAATATCTATCAATGGCCGAAACTACTTTGCACACATGGTGAAGTCAAATATCTGGTGAAAGTATGATTAAACATCTAAAATTTGTGTCCACCAGCTCTTCTGGATCAATTCGTTAACTCCTTTAAACACAGAAATAAATATTTCTGTACAGTGGGTGGTATAAGTAATTTTAATTTTTCATAATTTGCCGTTTAAAAGAGTACAAGAATTGATGTGGAAAAACTTGCAGACCCCTGTAGTTTGTTTTGTAACCCTCTTTCAGTTTAGGCAGGTGTGCTCCATGTGTGCAAGGTTCATGCCGTGAAAAAGTAAAAAAAAAGTAATTTATAATTATGACTTAACCAAAAAGTTAATAAAGAGTTATTTTTTAACTAAAAAAGATTTTTTACAATATAAATATTTGTATCAAAACAAATTTAAAAAATATATATATATTTTTGTGTTGACTTTTTTGGACTTAGCCTCGATAACCATTTTACTTGCACTGGATAATTATCCAGGCTAAGTCCAAGATTTGATAGAGTAATTTTTTAGCTAAAATGATTTTTTACAACATAAATATTTGTATCAAAACAAATTAAAAAATATTTTGTGCTGACTTATTTGGACTTAGCCTCGATAATCATAAAATCGCACAAAGTTGTGAGCGTTTAATCGTTATTGGAAAATGACACCTCTAAAAAATTACCTTTATTTTATTATTCTATGCATACTTCCTTTATTTGTTATACTGCCGAAACAGTTACCTTCCTGGGAAAAAATAATCCTAACTATTTATGCAAAGATGTTGCTACACAACACAAACCTCAGCCTAAGAAGATGGCAGAGATTTATCTTCCAAAGTCTACGTTTTTATGGCAACCCTTGCAGATACCATCATCAAATATTACATTACTTCCTTCCTGCCTGCCTGCCTGAGCCCGCCAGGGGATATTTCTAAGGTCCTTTTTTGCTTAATTTGAAACTTTTTCAGAGTTTTTTTTTTGTGGCACTATTTTCAATTAAAAACTTTTTGTCATATCTCGAGTAAGTAAGAGTGCCAGTGTCAGTGTGTGTGTGCGTGCGTGTGCTTTTAGTTTCTTAACATATTGTAATTTAAATCTTTAGTTTGTGGTTTTTCGATTACAGTTGCTTTTTTGCAGTTATCGTCGTCGTCGTCGTTCTCTGTACATACATATGTATGTAGCTTGTTATACCATTGTTAAGCAGAGAAGCCTAACAAAAGTTGGCAATGCGTTTTTTTGTTGTCGTTGCTATTTTGCTGCTATTGTTGTTGCACAGATACAGTTTTTTTTCTTTGGTGCGGTGTATTCATTTTGACCTCTTCTGCCACAGCTACACAAAAAACACACAAACTGTGATAGAAAGAACGTAAAGTTTGGTATGTGGTGGCGGCGAGGCAGCAGAAACATTGGTGAAAGCAGGAGGAGAAGAAGAATAGACAGCAACAACAACAACATCAACTACTACTACTCTGTGTATAAGTATCTTATGAAGTACGACGAGTACAAAAATGTTTCGTTGAAGCAACGAAGAAAAACGCAAAAACAATATGGTTTTCTCAAACTGGGGCACTGCAGTTAACCGCACAAATAAATACAGGCACATGAGCAATTACACAAACTCGCACACAAATCCACACATGAACACACTCATAGAAGAAGAAAATATGCCTACACAACTACTGCAAAAACAGACACGCACACACACACATATATGCATTCGTAGTTAAAAACTTATACCTATGCTCTTTACGTAGAGTGACCCCCTCACCCCCCGCACAACACTCTAACAAACTACCAAAACTCACATTCTCTCTCTCTCTGGCTCACACTCTTAAGTAGAGGGCTCCCTCTGCACAAACACTAACAACTCACACGAGTCGTGTGTCAGGTTAACCGCTTTATGCACTACTCAGCCTCACACAAACACATGCTCTAGTAGCAGATGCCATAAGAATTATCATCACTCGCTCATATAAACACACCGCACACACTCACATACTACCCCTTGAATTTGTTGTTGTTGTTGCTGGTGCCGCTGTTAAGCTACTTTTGAAAAGGAAAACTTTAAATAACATTTTGCATATTTTCTCTCTGTCTTCTCGTATGCATACAAACTGTATTATTAACGAAACTTATTCATTTGCCGCTGCTTCTTCTTCTTCTTATGTGTCTTCATTATAATCTTTTTCTTTTATCTAATAACTTTAACGGTATTTTTAAACCTGCACTAAACCGCACACGTGAAAGCCTACAAATACCAACTATCTCTCACACACACACACGCACACACAACTTCACATTCATTCATCGCATATGTATGTAAATATCTGCAAGATAACATAAAGGAAACATAACCCCTGCAGCGCCGAATGTAGACAAAAGAAAAAAAAAACGAAAGAGTTGCTAGAAGAATTATACGGTGTAACAGTGTACGAGATTTAAACAGAATTACAAATTTAAATTCTTACGACAACACTCCCTCGATTGATAATATCTATCCAACTACTTTGCACACATGGTGAAGTCAAATATCCGGTGAAAGTATGATTAAACATCTAATATTTGTGGGTACCCGCTCTTCTGGATCAATTCGTTAACTCCTTTAAACACACAAATAAATATGGGAGTACAATGGGTAGTATAAGTAATTTTAATTTTTCATAATTTGCCGTTTAAAAGAGTACTATAATTGATCTGGAAAAACTGGCAGACCCCTTAGGTTTGTTTTGTATCCCTCTTTCAGTTTAGGCAGGTGTGCTCCATGTGTGCAAGGTTCATGCTGTGAAAAAGGCAGACAATTAATTTATTATTATGACTTAAATGAAAATGAATTATTATTTGTTGAAAATATTTGATTATTTTTAACTTTTGGCTACAAATGTGTTACATTCTACATAAAAGTAAGCTATAAATTCTAGATAAAATTCTGGAACAGTACAGTATATATTCTCAAAAAAAAGTTAATAAATTAAATATACGAAACTGTCAATTTTGTACTACATCAATTCGTTTACTCCTTCAAATACAAACTATATTATTAAAAATTTTTAGATATAAAATAAATATATATAGTGGGCGTTCTGGCCAAACATATAGTTATATATGCAAATATAAAGTTCAATTTTAAACGAGTAAACGAATTGATCTGGAAAAAGTGTAACACATGAAATTTGCATGTTAAACCCTTCATTCGGATTATATTAGATTCGTTCATGTGTGCAAAGTCTACAATGAAGAATTTCTCAATTTTTCTACATCCATTCGGGTACTCCTTTAAATACAAACTATATAATTATTTTTTTTTAGATATGAAATAATACAGTGGGTGTTCTGACCAAAAATAATATATATCCAAATTTCCATTTTAAACGAGTAAACGAATTGATCTGAAAAAGGTGTATGACGTGAAAGTTGATTGCATTAGATTTTTTCATGTGTGCAAAGTCTTGGACATTAAAATATAATGAATTATCTCTCAATATTGCTACAAGAATTCGTTTAAATTCAAATAATATTATTAAATTTATTTACATATAAAAAATACAGTGGGTATTCTGACCAAAACCAATATTACATACAATTATATATTATCTCCATTTTAATCTAGTAAAAAATGAAAAGTTTTAGGGAAATTTGAGAGCAATAAATGAAATTTAGGGGAATAGCCAACTATCACACATAAATTAAACAACGCCACTTCGAAATAATCTTGTTAATCTCGTTAAAGATTCTTTTTATACGCCAAATAATAATATCTAGAAACCTTAAAATAAGTCCAAAGTTGTGTCGTAAATCTTAAATCTTCCATAGGAATGATCCGAAATGTAATTAATATAATTTATTAATTAATATAAATTTTCCGCAACCGGTGAAAAATGAATATTCACCCTTATAGCGAATGAAAGGGAAAAATATTCAGATGGCGTTTTCTATTCCCATGGAGGCGTAAGATGGTAATGGTATATTGGTCTAAAATAGTCTTCCAATGCAATTCTAATGTTCAGTTAAATTAAATTAAAGACCTTGAAATAAATAAATATCTCTGCGTAATAAATAGACTAGCTCTCAGATAAATTCTCAATATTGTCCCAAATCTGTCTGTCTATTTAATTCCTAAATAAATTCAGCACGAATCAGAAGTTATCAACCAAAGTACAAATAAAATCGTAATTAATATAAATTATACGCACCCCTGTGCCCAAGACATATTATCGGTTTGTCTTTCGTAAAGGAAGAAAATCTATAAATTTAGCGCCGTATTTAAAGTGAAATTTGATAGCAAAACAAACTATTAATCATCTAGAAACTTTAAATAAGTTATTTGACTTACAATTTTCTGGAAACACATAAGTTCCACTAAACTGACAAACAAAAATTTTCTTCAGAATAATCTTGTGTTTGGATAAAGTAAATTTTTATTCTATTTAGAAACTAGTAAATAAATCCTCGATTACTTATCATATCTAGCTAATTGCTTAATTCTAAAATTAGTAAAATCCTCCAAAGGAATTGTATATAATAACTTGAATAATATTACTTATACGCCCACCCAATACTAGCATTGGAAAAAATTAGGAAATACTTAAAGTAGCTTCAAATTAACTAAGTAAAGAAAATTAAAAAAAAGTAATTTATATTTAACCAACAAGTAAAAAATTAATTTTTGACACTTTAAAAAAATTAAAATAGAAAAAGAATCGGAAATCGAATTTTATTTTTTCTAATAAACTAAAGTTCAAACTATATTGTTATGAAAGCAAATTCACCATATTTTGTGATTTTTTCTTGACCATAAAAAATTGTGATTATTCATTCGCAAATCGAATTTTATTTTTTTATTTTTTTCTAATAAATTAAAGTTCAAACTATATTGTTATGAAAGCAAATTGACCAAATTTTGTGATTTTTTTTCTTGACTATAAAAAATTGTGAATATTCATCAAATATTCGTCTTTGAAAATGAAATATATAAAAAATAATTAAACATAATATTTTTAAGATTTGGAAAAACCTCAAAATTCGTACCACTCATCAGCTATTCTGAAAGTAAAAGAATATTCAATTCTGCCTAAATCTGAAACTACCCACGAACGAAACTACAAAATCAATATTTTTACATTAAAATCGACTGCGCTCTGGAACCCATATTTCTTTGAAAAAAAAATCTATAAAAAATGTATTCCATGAGACGCAGCAGTGTCCAAAATAATCATATTCAATCATATATAATGATGAAAAGCGATTAAATAATAAACAAACAAAAAATTGTAAATATAATAATACGTTTACTGATCCCAAATGAATATCAAAAGAATAAAATTTTTAAATATAACAATATTCGATATCGTTTTATCTCTCACTAAAGCCCCTTTTTAAGACATATGGAAAATTTATAGATATTTAACATACCTGGTCGATTGTTTAAATTAAAAATTATTAAAATCCATCTCAGGAATCACAAGTTATCGACCAAAATGTAAATAAAACCATAATTAATATCAATTATACGTCCCAAATAAAAATTATATTTTCTTATTCCCTAAGAAAGAAGAAAATAAACAGAAATAAAACCCGTAAGCATCTCTACGTCCTTCGCCTACAAGCTCGAAAGTCATGTATTTTCAGTCAAGTAAAAAAGTCACAATTGGTCTATGAAAAAAATCTATCAAAAAAAAAGTAATTCGTTTTCTAATTTTTGTCCGTGAGATGGGCCAATATGTACCGGTCCAAAATGAATATAATCACATTCAATCATATATAATGATAAAAAGCGATTAAATAAGAAACAAACTAAAAATTATAAATATAATAATGCGTCCACTGCTGAATATCCCAAGTGAATATCAAAAGAAGGAAATTTATAAAATCTGCAAAATAATCTTTTTCTCTCGCTAAAGTCTTTTTAATACAAAATGAAAAAATTATAGTTATTTAAATATACATGCCATATCCGGCCGATTGTTTCATTTAAAAATTATTAAAATCCTTCTCAGGAATCACAAGTTATCGACCAAAATATAAATAAAACCATAATTAATATCAATTATACGCACACTGGTCCCAAATAAATATTATATTTTCTTATTCCGTACGAAAGAAGAAAATAAACAGATATTCCATGTGTTGTGGTAGGGAAAATGATCACAAAAACCCAGGTTCACAGCCTGGTAATGCCGTCTGGTGTTATTCACCCGCCTGAATACCTCAATAATACCTTCTCTAAAAAATCTCTTAAATCTCCTGCATTCTATCATAGTTTCATCAATTGAGAGCTTGAGAAGTAAGAGAATAACCAATTTAAAATCTTGTACGAACATGTAATGTAATTCCTCAGAGGTATTATTTTTCTCCAACATTTTAGGAATAACCCATTTTAAATCTTTTACGAACATGTAATGTAATTCTACAGAGGTATTATTTTTCCTCCAACATTTTAGGCCTGAATAATCCTGCATTTTTCTAGTTTTTTGTTTTCTTCCTAGAACAGACATATTGTCTTTCTGGCATTCATAGGTATTCCCTTTAAATGCCAAAGGTCATAGTCGACATCAACATCATCATCATCATCTTGAATGTAAAGAGTGATTTTTTTGAGGTTAGGATTTTCATGCATTAGTATTTGACAGATCACGTGGGATTTCAGACATGGTGTCAAAGAGAAAGATGCTCAGTATGCTTTGACATTTCATCATGAATCGTCTTACAAACGAACAACGCTTGCAAATTATTGAATTTTATTATCAAAATGCGTGCTCTGTTAAGAAAGTTCATTGCGCGCTTCCATTTTATGGTCAGTTTAATCGACCCACTGAAGCGGCTATTCGGGCTATTGTGACTAAATTTCGCACCAAATTTACATTGTTGGACATTAAACCACCAACACGCTTACGTAGAGTGCGAACTGAAGAAAATATCGCAGCTGTATCGGCCAGTGTTAATGATGACCACCAATTTTCGATTCGTCGCCGTTCGCACCAATTGGGTCTCTGTTACTCAAAAACGTGGAAATGCCAAAATTGGACTAAGCGGATGGACCACCTAAGACGCAGCCGCGGTCAACATTTAAATGAAATTATCTTCAAAAAGTAAATGTCATGGACCAATCTAACGTTTCAAATAAAGAACCGATGAGATTTTGCAAATTTTATGCGTTTTTTAAAAAAAAAAAGTTATCAAGCTCTTAAAAAATCACCCTTTATATACAAACTGTACATAGAATAGTATGTGTGCACTATTCTATGTATACATGTGTACGATTGAGTATGTCTCATGTTGAAAGGATTAACATGTTGTTTATGCTATTCTTTTATCTGTTTAAACAACGACTACGAGTACTTCGTTCGTTGGTAGGTGATTTTTAAGAGGATTATTGAGGTTTATTTTTTTTTTCTATTTTTATATTCTATCGAGATACACACATTCTTCCTAATCATGCTGTAAAACGAAGACAATGTTAACATATTTGGCAGTAATTGCTCAAACAAAGAAGAAAAAGGAAATGTAAATGAAATTAGGTTTGCAAATAAATTTTAAGATATTCAATCAATTATAATAATATAAAACAAAAAAGGACAAATTTTGTGTCCAAGTCGAAGAAAATTGTGTGCATTGAGCCGTGCTGATTCATAAAATCGATACAAAACATTTTTTAAGAATAATTTAAAAAAATTATGAATAATTAAAAAAAACTAAAATAAAATGTTCGTCCTAGGACCTTGAATATTTGTACTATCATTTTGGATATATTGCTCGGATTGCACCCGCTTATATATTCAATTAAAGGTAATTATGATGTCTACAAATGTTGTGAATTACACTTTCACATAGAAACAGTGGTTTAGGTACAGCCTCCAAAAATTTGGGAAAAAATTATTTTTCTTTTGAAACAAATCTATTTGTGATGGCACGAAAAAAAATCATAAAAATAGAAAAAAGGCGGGAAAAATTATCCTAATTAATTTTCAATAACTGACATTATAATACAAAAAGTAATGTTTATATGTAAAAAAAATCTATACATAAATGTAGAAGTTATGACACTCTTTGTAGACGCAAAAGATTTTCTAAAAAATCATGATTTTTTTAATTTTTGTTTAAATAGCGCGAAAAGTCCCATTACAAGTAATATAAAAGAATATTTTTTTTATCGGTTTGTAATTGCTGGCATCTTAACGAAGAAAACAAGGTATTTTTGAAGAATATCTATGAATAAATGTAGAAGTTATGGTCCTTATGTGCAAATGAAGAAATTTAAAAAAATTGCTTGAATTGATTTAGTCAAACCGTAACTTTAACAATTATCTGTAGATTTTCTTGAACTATACCTTGTTTTCTTCATTAAGATGCCAGCTATTACAAACTAACAAAATATTTTGTTATTTAATTTGTAAAGGGAATTTTCGCGTTATTTAAACAAAAATTAAAAAATTGTGATTTTAAAACAAAAATCTTTTGCGCCTACAAAGAGTATCATAACTTCTACATTTATCCGTAGTTTTTATACATATAAACATTGTTTTCTTTGTTAGAATGCTAGCTAATAAAAAATAAAATAAAATATTTTTTTCCGTCATTTTTCTATTATTTATGATTTTTTCGTGCTGATTTTTTCCCAAATTTTTGAAGACTGTTCCTAAACTACTGGTTCTAGGTGAAAGTGTAATTCGCAATATTTGTAGCCATCGTGAGTACCTTTAACTTGACATATCACCGGTTGTTATCGGACTTATATTTCCAAAATGAGAGTACAAATATTTATGGTACCTTTGCCGAAAATTGGAATTTAGTAAAAAAAATATATAGAAAATTACATTAAAAAAGTTTTATATAATTTTCGACTTTAGAAAGCCAAAATACATAGGAAAATGTTAGAAAAATTAAAAAAATATATATATTTCTATGAATAAACAACAAATAAACACGTAGAAAACAAATATGAATCTTTACGAAGTATTCTTGTCGCATGGAAAAGTCTTTTTTAGACATCAAATAGGCCATCTATAAACTTTCAAATGAATCCTCGATTATGTCCCACATCTGAGTGTTTGGTTTTATTCAGAAATAAATGAAATTCTGCGCAGCAATCACAAATTAGCGACCATAATATAAATAAAATCGAAATTAATATCAATTATACGCACACCGGTCCCAAATAAATATTATATTTTCTTATTCCGCAAGAAGGAAGAAAATAAACAGATATTCCAGGTGTTGTGGTAGGGAAAGTTAGAACACAAAAATACAGGTTCACAACCTGACAAGGTCATCTGACTTTATTTCGAGGCGGTTTCACCTCCTTATACCAGCTTCTCTAAAATAATCTCTTACAAATATTTGCATTCTATCACAGTAGCATCAATTGAGAACTAGAATAATATGTCATTTTAAATCATGTACGAAAATGTAAAGTAATTCCTCAGAGGTATTACTTTTTCCAACATTTCAACATTTTAGGCCTAAATAATCCTGTATTTTTCTATTTTTTATGATTTTTTTTTCGTGCCACCGGCAAAAATAGATTTTTTCGAAACAAATCATTTTTTTTTCCCAAATTTTTGAAGGCTGTTCCCAAACCACTGTTTCTATGTGAAAGTGTAATTCACAATATTTGTAGCCATCATGAGTACCTTTCATTTGGCATATCACCGGTTGTTATCGGACTTATATTTCCAAAATGAAAGTACAAATACTTAAGGTACCTGCGCAGAAAATTGAAATTTTTATAAAAAAATATCATAATTTTTTTAATATCGTTTTCGACTTTAGAAAACCAAAATACATGGGAAAATGTGTGAAAAAATTTAAAAAAAAATAATTTCTATGAAAATAAAGAAATACCACATAGAGAAAACAAATATAAATCTTTGCGAATTATTCTTGTCTCTTGGAAAAGTCTTTTTTAGATATCAAATAGGCTCGATTATGTCCCAAATCTGAGTGTTTGGTTTTATTCAGAAATAAATGAAATCCTGCGCAGCAATCTCAAGATAGCGACCATAATATAAATAAAATCGAAATTAATATCAATTATACGCACACCGGTCCCAAATAGATATTATATTTTCTTATTCCCTAAGAAAGAAGGAAATAAACAGATATTCCAGGTGTTGTGGTAGGGAAAGTTAGCACACACAAATACAGGTTCACAACCTGACAAGGCCATCTGACTTTATTCCACGAATCTTCGAAAAAATTAGAAAAATTATAGTAAAAAAATACCATAAAAATTTTTTAATATAGTTTTCGAGATTAAAAGTCAAAATACATCAGAAAATTTTGTACATTGAATATTTGAATATTTTGAACTGAATATTTTAGCTCACTTAAAATTAAAAAAAAAAAATAAAATTTCATTCTACTTCAGAACACTTTCCTTTACAATTGTCTAAACAAAAAAAGCTATCGAATATAGTTTCTTATTCAAAAATATATTTCTTGTCTCGTCAGTTATCTTCCCCAAAAGTCCTAAGTCCTTCATACTTCATATACATATTACCCGCCTTTCTATAAATATCCAAGGTGTAGTGGGGAGGGGCTGGGCTCTTCCAAAACCAATTTGAACGGCCAAGAAAAAAACAATCTCTAATAGAATTCACTTACAATTGAAATCAATCGTAATTTGATTTGATTGTGATGAAAATAATTTATTATTAAATCATATCTTATTTTATGAGTTGTGGCGGATGGAAGAGGACTGGTCTGTGTCTCCCGCAATACCCCTCTACGCTTCATGTATGGTGTACATCACTGACTATGGAAATAAAATCCAAATGGAATTGAACATTTAATAAACAATTGCCTGGATTGGCGCAATAAACTCATCGTATATGGATGGGTGTCAGTCATGGGCCGTGATGAACACCTCGAACACACAGCCACCCAGCCACCACCCACCAAAAACCACAAAATGCTCCATTGAACTATAAAATGTACAGATGTATGTATGTGCAACTGTGAGTGCTGAAACATGATGAAGTGTGGGATTGATATGGTTTTTGGAATGGGCTGGATTGGTTTGTAGGCAATACTGGCTGTTGTGTGTGTGTGTGTATTCAAGAAAATCAATAGCCAGGAAAAGCATAGATTTCAACGAGAATGAATGAGAATCCGTTGCAACAATGGATGAGGGTCGTCATTGTGAGACTAACTGCGGGTGAGCGAGTGTGACAAAGGAGGCGAACAACGATGATGATCTCTGGCTGGTTGTACACCAACAACAATTTCCCATTTCCAATTGAACAAACGAATTGTGAAATATTATTGTTCATATGAGAGTGTGTGTGTGTGTGTGTCACACACAAAAGGAAACCATAAATATTGACCACAATACGAGTACTGCGAGTGTACTAGTGGTGGTAGTGCCACTAAATACTTATTTTGGTTTTATATGAAATATACACACATAAAATATAATATAATTGCATTGGCAATTGGCAATCGTTGTCGTATAACTTTGATTTGATTTATCTTCATCCTCCTCCTCACCTTACACCTTCTGTTTTTTTCTCTCTCTCTCTCTCTCTTTGCAGTCCATTCTTTGCCACATTTGACGGTTTTGAGCTTATCCGGCTGCAGTAAATTAACCGACGATGGTGTCGAGCTAATCGCCGAGAACTTACAAAAGTTGCGTGCATTGGATCTGTCATGGTGTCCACGCATAACGGATGCCTCCTTGGAGTACATAGCCTGTGATCTAAATCAATTGGAAGAATTGACATTGGACAGGTGAGCAAAAATCTACAATAATATATTATAACAAAATTGATAAAAATTGTAGAACACATACCCTGAGAAAGTGAAATGCTTGTTGCATTAAAAGACAGCTTTACACATGACTTTTGGTGCAAAATCAATATGCCAAAATGCAATAATTGTAAATCAAAAGACATCACTTGAAATTCAAAAAATATCAATTGAAATTCAAAAATTCCATTTTAAATTCAAAAAAATGTCCATTAAAATTCAAAACTCGTAATTTGAAATTCAAAATACACCGTTTGAAATTTGAAAGACTTCATTTGAATTTCAAAACTCGTAATTTAAAATTCAAAATACATAATTGGAAATTCAAAAAATGTCAATTGAAATTAGAAACTCGTCATTTGTAATTCAAAAGACACCATTTGAAATTCAAAAGACACCATTTGAAATTCAAAAGACATCACTTGAAATTCAAAAAATATCAATGGAAATTCAAAAAATTATTCCATTTGAAATATAAGTCCGATCAACTAAAGGTAATTATGATATCTGCAAACTTGCAAAAACTTTAACATAGAAACACTGGTTTAGGAACAGCCTCCAAAAATTTGGGATTTTTTTTTTTCGAAAAAAAAGCACGAAAATATCTTTGAAAATAGAAAAAAAATCGGAAAAAATTATTTTGTTTTATTTTTTAATAGCTAACATTGTAACGCAAAAAACAATGTTTTTATATAAAAAATCTATGGATAAATGTAGAAGTTATGATAATCTTTGTAGACGCAAAATATTTTTTTAAAAAATCATAATTTTTTAATTTTTGTTTAAATATTTAAGTCTCGTAAAAAATTATATAAAAGAATATATTGTTTAAGTTTGTAATAGCTGTCATCTTAACGAAGAAAATAAGGAATTTTTGAAGAAATTCTATGAATATCTACGAATCCTAAACCACTGTTTCTATGTGAAAGTGTGATTAGCAACATTTGTAGCCATCATGATTTCCTGATTAACCAGGCGTTTTTCCAAAATAAAAGTACAAATATTTAAGGTACCTTCGCCGAAAATTGGAATTTTAGTAAAAAATTAAAAAAAAATACCATAAAATATTGTTAATGTCGTTTTTGAGTTTAGAAAGGCGAAATACATAAGACAATGTTACACATGACTCTTCGAAAAAAAAACTGTAAAAAATATTTTTGACAAATTATATTCTAGAACTCTTTCCTTAGAGAAGGAGAATTAAAATCTTCTATAAATACAGTAGGTTTCAATTCGCATCTATTCGTTGTGACATTGTATTTAAACATCTAAGAATAATAAATACTCTTACCAATAAAAGAAAATTCATTCAATAAAATTTAGAGAATGAATATGAATATTGAAATAAGCTCTGAATAGATTTTAGCCCATTGCCTCAAGAATATATAAAATTTTAGTACTAGGTGTCATGAAAAAATCCTTTTTAGTACATCTACTTAAGGATGCCAGCAAAAAATCCCGCTTCGGTTAATTAGTAATACGAGATCGAAAATAATGATCTTATATTTAACAAGTAAAAAATGCCTTAAGTTCGGACAGGCCGAACCTTTGCATTCCACAAAGGCTGTCGATTTTCCATAGAAGTGCAGTAACATTGCAGGAAAATGTTAAAATTTTTACAACCCAAACTAAATAAAAATATTGAAAAATATATATATAAATAAATACATAATTTTAATTATTTTAAACCGCGCTTATAAGGCAAGGCTACCAATATGTTTATACAGCCTGATAGTAATCGACTATATATCGGAATAATGATTCAATTCCAAAAATAAATATAAGGCAGAAATTAAAAAAAAGCTAAATACCCTAGATGTTGGGGGTAGTGGTCTTATCCGTTCCGTTCTTTATCCGTTCTGAGATATGCAATGGTTTATGTTAAAGTCAATTGAAAAATATTTTTCCACTGAATAAAAATAAAATATTTTTCCACTTCTTAGAATATCTTACGACTATATCGAACTTTTATAAAAAAATCGACAACGTTGGTACCTCTAATGGAAACACTAATTTCAGAGGATATACTGACTTACCCACTTTCATTCTTTTCACAATTTAAAAAAATTAAATTTTATTTTTTTTCGCAAAAGTAATATTTCCTTACCAAAAATGAAAGAAACAAAAATATTTTATTTCAAAAAAAAAAAATTAAAAAATATATATAAATATTTATATTATAATTATTTTTTACGTTTGAAATAATTTAATTTTATATGCTATTTTTCATTATATTCAGATAATCTGAATCATCTAAAATGGACATTATAAATAAAAATGTTTGTTTGCATTGCCACACACCAATATTAGTGGATATAATGTGACTTAGACCATTTTCAAACTAACACTACAGACAATTTTGGTGTGCATAATATGAGAAATGTCATTGTAAGGGTACATTTTTTATAAATGTCAAAAATAAAAGTTCTTAAATTAGAGATCTGATCTGAACTAAAGAGAAAAATTGGGATATCTATTTTTTTTTTTTTGATTTTTGACTTAGACCACTATCATTCTAACTGGAACATATATACTTTATAGGGTATCATGTCTGTATTTCAAAGTTTTACAAACGGAATGATAAACCTGGTATACCTCCATCCTTTGGTGGAGGGTATACAAATAATAAAATACCAATTTTCGTCGAAGTTACATATAATAATAGTACACTCATATTGGAAATATAGGTCCAATCGCACACACATTTATGTGGGTTAGGAACTGTATCCAAAAAGATACAATCGCAAAAAAAAATATTTTTTATTTTTTAATAGTTAAAAAATATTTACAAAATGAGAATACAAAGTTTAAAGGAAGGTATCTTCTGTGACAAAGGGACTTTTAGTAAAAAAAAACATAAACGATCCATAAAAGATGGTTTTAAAATCGTTTTCGAGCTTAGGAAGCCAAAATACATCAGAAAATGTTATACAAACCTTTCGGCAAATTTTTTGTTGCATAGTGTTATTAAAAAGTCACTAACTAAAGGTATGAATTGATTTTGAAAAGTAATCTTTAATTCGTATGTCGAATAAATATTATATACAAAATATTAAATCGCCCTAAAAGCATGTAGTACACGCAATGCCTAAAAGTATGCCAAAGAAAATATATCGTATGACGATGGCGCCTTGTATTTAAACATCTACGAATAAATATTCTTAATAATATACAAGGGAACTCTTTCAAAAAAGTTTTCTGCGCATAGAGGATTATATGATATCTTCTTAAGGAGTTTGATAATTTAACAGAAAAAATATTCAAGTAAAAAAATTGAACATGATTGTAGGGTCCAAAATAATCCGCAGTGTTTGCCATTGTGGCCAACGATATTAGTAACTTTTTTATATTAAAAGCGCTGTCAAAGTTGGATTTTTCAATAAAAATTTTGTATTGTCGCAGCGGTCAAGCACGAGTATTTAGTTTGAATACTTAAACCGGAAGTGGTACTAATAGCACTATTTTTTTAAGGAATATTAGTATTTTAGTATTTTTTGAATGACTTTTTATATCTTTTTTAGATATACCTACCTTTAAATTTATTACTGCCCAACATACATTCCAAAGTGAAAGTAATACTCAATTTCCCCAGTGACTTTTTTACTTGACTCAGAAGTTATTCTCGGTTAGTGTATTTATGAAAACTCATTTAAAGCATACTTTACGGATGTAAGGTTTTATGGCATGCGAGAGCATGTATATATTGGACTGATATTGATCTTAAGATATATAAAATGTTATAAAAGTCGTTTGTCATCGATTAAAAAATAAAATAATTTTTATCAAAAATTTCAAATATCGTAAAAAAAACTAAAAATTTTAAGTTGACGTTGGCAGTGGGCGTGGCAGTAACAATTTTCATTTAATTGCAGACTCAAATGAAATCACTGATAATGATTTGTATTAATGTATATATATATATATAAATAAGAAATTTATGACTTTTTTCTTTTTATGTTACATGGGAGGTAGGCGTGGTTGTGGGCGTATTTAAACAAAAACTTGTTTTTGATCTACTTTAACAATATAAGGAATGTGTGCGAAATTTCAAGGTCCTAGCACTATTCCTTCTAATTTTTGCCGCAGCTTGTATGAAAATATTCCACTGTGCGACTTAGAAAAGATTCCGGGGTAGTAAAAAGACATGAAATGGATATTTGAGGTTGTTCTTGACTTTTGTCTTGTAGAATTTTATATATATATATTATGTTGTTTTAAACACATGTCGAAAGAAAAAAGTCAAGCAAAATGTCATCGTCTGAATCCACACGACCTCAAGTAGCAACTTCAAAAGAGAATTAAAAAAAAGTTATTACATTATAACAATATATGTATATATAATAGGGACTAACACAATTTACACCATCTACATTTATTGATAAATTCATTTTGTCTACTTTCCCTTTATTAACATATATATATATAATTTTTCATTTTTTCACCATTTTCCAGATGCGTTCACATAACCGACATCGGTGTCGGCTACATTTCCACCATGCTGTCGCTGACGGCTCTCTTCCTGCGCTGGTGTTCGCAGGTGCGCGACTTTGGCCTGCAGCATTTGTGCTCAATGCGTAACCTGCAAGTCCTGTCGCTGGCCGGCTGTCCGCTGCTCACCTCGTCGGGCCTCTCCAGTCTCATACAGCTGAGACATTTGCAAGAATTGGAGCTGACCAATTGTCCGGGCGCCTCACAGGAGCTCTTTGAATATCTGAAAGATCATTTGCCACGTTGTCTGATCATTGAATGAATAATCTCATCAACTCTGAATACATATATATTTATATACGTATATTTTTTTTAAATTGAATACTTTTTTTTCTAAAATACCACATAAATGTACTACTTTTTTATTATATATATATATAAATTATATATAAATTTTAGTTCCTGATAAATATTTATTTAGTTTAGAGTGAAACATTTCTGTTTAAACTTGTATGTACGCGACGTGTGTGTGTACTTACTTATGTTTCTTTCTGTGATTTTAGTTTTTAAGTTTTAGTTTTTTTTGGGGTTTCTCGAAGAAGACGATATTTTTCGGGAGAGATCTTGAATATATAATATAATTTCAATTAATTACGTTTTTTCTCTTGTAAATGTTATGAAATGGAAACAGAGTTGAATCATGAATTCAGCCCTGTAGTCTGCCAATGCAGCGCCCTGAATGTATTTTGTGTTTTCATTCTATTAATTAATTATTTTCTATTTGTTTAATTGTTCGTAACGATAACCAAACAAGAAAAAAAGACACTGTACAAAATTTACTTATTTCTTAAAACTTAACAAATCGAAAAACCTAAACTTTAACAACCAACAAAAACAACCGCAAAAGTACTTTTATTTAAAGAATGTTGAACAAAAACGCCAAGCTCAGCCTAAAAGTATGCAATACATGAAATCTGCCTAAAGGTAGGCTAAAATTTGAAAAAATTACACTTCTGATTTCTCTTAAAGGACGAAAAGAAACAACTAGAGGCCACAAGAAACTTTTTTGAAGAGAAAGCAGTCAAAAGACTTGCGAGTCTTTATCCTAAACCTAATTCCTAAACTTTTCACCATAACTTCTTGAAAGGAAAATTAATAATTAATTAATTAATATTTCTCTGAAAAGAAAATATTCAGCTCGAAATTATTTTTGAAAAAAAATTTGACCTTTCTTTGTTCTCTGTCATGCCTTTGGACTGGATTTTTCCTTGAAAAATACATACTCATACTAAACTATTAAATACCAAATATTGAATCACCCTAAAAGCATGTAGTACACACAACGCCTAAAAGTATGCCATAGAAAATATAGCTTTAGATTTGTTCGATTTGTTCAATATTCTTTAAATAGCGCATAGAAATTTAGCCAATTTTGAATGCTTAACCGTAGGTAACGAGCCCTTTTTCTATCACAACAACAATACCAAATTTAAAACAAACAAACAAACAAAATAACTGCGCCAACATGTTTCAAAATAAGCTTTAATGACAACAACATAACATACCACACAACAACTATTCACAAATCTTGCAAAACAACAACAGCCACAAAATTCTCACTCATACAAGCCCGCCCTTTTTCAAAATGAAAGCAAAACAAAACCAACTATTTCTTTACTAAAACAAAACAAAACAAAACAGAAAAAAACCTGAAATATTTTTCAAAAAATCAAAACAAAAATCTTCAAAAAATTCAACAAAACAAAATAAATGACCAACAAATTTATTATAAAAAAAGTAAAATTATATAAAAGCAAGCCGACAAGAAACGACGAGTAAACCTAACACAGACACAAACACACAAACTGAATGAATGAATGAATAAATAATGTTATAAAGACTTTTTAACAAGAAAACGAGAGAGAACATAAAATAAATATTATTATTATTATTATTAACTCAACAGCATGCTTAACAAATGCATAATTTAAGGCAAACCAACATGAAAAAGAAAAAACAAATCCAAAACCAAATAAAAAATTGTAAATGTGAAACCCAAAACTAAATTGATATAAATGTTTGTGAAGGAAGAGGACAGAAATTCTAAGTCATTGGATAAAAGTAAAAAAATAATAATTTTAAACTTAAACAAGAAACATATTTGAAGCTAAAACAAATAAATAAAATATATTACAAAAAAGAGAAACAAAACAAATGGTTGAGTTTGATTCGTATCGGGGTGGGGGTGCTGCGTCAATATCAAGTCAAAGTATTTCAAGCGACGTTACACAAGTTATGAATGGAAATGGACAAATGTCGGCACCGTGAATGTGCGTAGATTTCACAGTATATGGACCTCTAAATAAGAAAAAATGGTCCACATGTTATCTATATCTCGCTTAGTTATCGAAAAAATATGTTTTTGCAAAATCAGGTCAAAATAAAAAACTGTAAAACAACGAAATTGAAAAAAAAAAAACAAAATAAAATGTTTCGATAATTTAGTTATCGAAACAACGAAATTTAAAATTAAAAATATATTTTTTTTTGAAAAATAAAAAAACGTTTTTTCAGGTCAAAATAAAATTTTTCGATAATTTAGTTATCGAAACAAGGAAATTTAAAATTAAAAATATATTGTTTTGAAAAATAAAAAAAACGTTTTTTCAGGTCAAAATAAAATGTTCGATAATTTTATCGAAACAACGAAATTTAAAATTAAAAATATATTTTTTTGAGAAATAAAAAAAAACGTTTTTTCAGGTCAAAATAAAATGTTTCGATAATTTAGTTATCGAAACAACGAAATTTAAAATTAAATATATATATTTTTGAAAAATAAAAAAACGTTTTTTCAGGTCAAAATAAAATGTTTCGATAATTTAGTTATCGAAACAACGAAATTTAAAATTAAAAATATATTTTTTTATTTTTTGTTATTATTTATAGCTCATTTGAATGAAACGGCTAAAAATTTTCGATAACCAAAAATATGAAAAACTGACTTATACACACAAAAAAAGTAAAGTAATTTTTTTTGATAAATATAAAATATTTTTTTTGTGAAATCAGGTGAAAATAGCAAAATAAAATTTTTCGATAATTATCTTAGTTATCGAAATTGAAAATTAAAAAAATCGATTTTTTATTTTTCTCATTTGAATGAAAAAAATCGGAAAGATAAAATAATTTTTTCGATAACTTAACATAGAAATAAAAAAATAAAAGTTTTCGATAACTATGTTAGTTATCGAAATTGAAATTTAAAAAATCCATTTTCTTTAATTCTTTATTTCTCATTTGAATGAAAAAAATCGGGTAAAAATTTTTAATAATTTTTTTTTAATCAGGCTGAAATAAAAAAACGGAAAAAATATACATTTTTTCGATAACTTAACTACTTAGATCTCGAAACATCGAAATTTTAAATTAAAAAAAATAGATTTTTTTATTTTTAGCTCATTTGAATGGAAAAAAGAGAAAATATCGTTAACTTTCGAGCTATCGATACCAAAAATATCGAAAAAAACTGACTTAAAGAAAAATCAAAAGAAGTCAAAAAAATAAAGTAATTTTTTTCGATAAATGTAAAATATTTTTCGTAAAATCAGGTCAACATAATAAACGGAAAAATAACATATTTTTCGATTGAAAATTAAAAAAATCGATTTAATTTTATTGAAAAAAAAAAATAAAATTGTTCGATAACTTATTGAAACATAGAAATTGCAAATTATTATTATTTAAATGAAAAGCAGAAAAAAACTGAGAAAAAATTTGCTAAATGTAAAATATATTTTTAAAAGCAGGTCAAAATTAAAAAAAAAAATAAAAAAATCGATCTTTTTTATAAAATCAAGTCTAAAAACTATCTTAGTTATTAAAACATCGGGTATCTAAACATCGAAAATTAAAAAAAAAAATCGTTTTTTTTTTAATTATTTTTATTATTTAATTTAAAAAAAAAAAATAAAATAAAAATGTCGATTTTTTAGTATTTTAGCTCATTTGAAGGAAAAAAGGCTAAATCGGGTTAAAATTTTCGATAAATGTAAAACTTTTTTGGTAAAATTAGGTCAAAATAAAAATTTTCGATAACTATCATAGTTGTTGAAACATCGAAATTGAAAATTATTATTATTTGAATGAAAAACAGAAAAAAAACTGAGGAAAAAATTTGGTAAATGTAAAATATATATATAAAAGTGAAAAAAAAAAATGAAAAAAATCATTTTTTTTAATCAAGTCAAGTTGTCATAGTTATCAAAACATCGGGTTATCGAAACATCGAAAATTAAAAAAAACGTTTTTTATTTTTGTATTATTTTTAGTTGAGGGAAAAAGAGGGAAAAAATGGGTAACATTTTCGATAAATGTAAAATATTTTTTGTAAAATAAAATAAATAAAATTTTTCCATAATTATAAATAGAAAATATTTTTATAAATCAGGTCAAAATTAAAAAAATAAAATGTTTCAATAACTATCTCAGTTATAAAAACATCGAAATTGGGTATTGGTTATTGTTTTTAATTTTGTATTATCTTTAGCTCATTTGAATGGAAAAATCGGGAAAAAATGTTTCAATAATTCAGTTATCGAAACATCGATTTTTTTAAATTTTATTATTTTTAGCTCATTTGAATGAAAAAAGACAAAACATCGGTTAAATTTTTTCGATAAATGTAAAATATTTTTTGTAAAATCAGGTATGAAAAAAGGAATACAATACTTAGTTATCGAAACATCAGGATTGAACCGATAAATGTAAAATATTTTTTGTAAAATCAGGTAAAAATTAAAAAAGGAATAAAATTTTTCGATAACTATCTTAGTTATCGAAACATCAGGATTGAACCGTCAAACCAGCGGTTTAACAGTTCAAAATGGTTTTACAAAAATATTTGCCATAAAATTCTACTATGATTCTCTGAATACAGCCAAACCAACAAACAAAACGATAATAATCAATAATCGTCGACAGAACCACTTGACGCAGCTTTTTCCGAAGTGGCGGGAAGCTCTGTTTTAGCTTCAACTCATGCTTTTAGCTTGTTTGATCTTTACGCAATATTAAAGCATACTTTTAGGAGCAAACGATTTCAATTATTTAAGGCCCGTTTACACTAACCTAAAAGTCAAATCATTTTTGATGAGAGAAATCAATCGTATGCGTTAAAAATTTATAGAATTAATGAATTTATATGCAAATATACCCTTTACAATTCAATATGTGTTAGTTTCTAGCAAAATTTGTGAAAATATAAAAAAGTGCCAACTTATCGCGACAATAGATTTTTCGTACTTTTCCCAACCTGATTTTTCCAGCACTGGGAAAAAATAAAAGATGTTTGGAGCAATGTCAAAAAGTCGCACAACTGCTTCTCTACAGCCCAAGGCGTATTTATACAGGTGATAGCACTAGAACAACAACAAATTCGGCAACAACAAAATACAAGTAATTTTTTGAATGGTGAGCCATACTGTCAAAGCAAAATATATGGGATTTGACAGTTTCGGTTACTTTTGAATGAAAAAAAATTCAGTCAGCTGGGCTCGTGCTATCACCTTTATAAATACGCCTTGCTACAGCCTTAGCAACACTTGTGAAGCTTTGTTAATATTTGAAACAACTGACTGTTTAGTAATTACGAAAACAATTCATTTTATTTATTATTAAATTAAAAGAAATGAAATTAAATGAAAAAACTTCAATACATATTGGTTATCGATTATCGACATTCTTAATCTACTAGTCTAGCCATAAATTGCGAAGAGGTCTCTTGGAATTTGTTCCAAAAAACTTTCTCGACGGTTCCCCATTTAATCTGTCGGCCCTTGGTGACCATTTTAAGCACTTTGCGTTTCCAGTCAAGTGTCATGGCCTTATGATACTCTGTTAGATCATACAACGTCAAGATCATTTTAGTAATTTCATCGTCGTTAGACAAAGTCTTCTCTGCTCCATCCTCCTTCATAGGCTTCTTAGCACTTTCAACTTTTTTCTCCTTTCCGACAGCCTTGTTTTCTTCTCCACTCGAATTATCCTTGTTGTCTCGTCCTTTTTTAGCATCTTCATTGGCATTTTTCTGCTCGTGTTGCTCCGCCTCCTCTTTCTTTTGATTGATTTTACATCCCGTATCAAGCTTAGAATATTTGACTTTATTCAAGGCGTTGGCAACTATCATCATACTTTGATAAAGTTCTACAATACGCAGTTCCATATAAGGCTCAGGCTTCTTTTCTTTAAGAACTTTTATAAAGGCCATGTAGCTCTTGTCGGCCCTTTCCAAGTGGCATTTGATAGCTTTCTTGTAGTCAGCGATTTCAGCCATTTTTAACGCACGTCCCGTAGAACTGACTGTTTTATGAAATAAAAGTAGAATGTAGACTTCACAATTGGGGACTTCACAAAATTTCAAATGACCAATGCACAGATTGTTGCCGTATCGTTGGATGAAATTCTCTCAAGGTTGTTCATTTTTGGGAACAAATCTGGAAAGGCGTAAAACTTAATCTGTTTTCACGATATATCGTAACGCACAAAGCGACTTATGGCTCTATTGATGTAAGCGGTGTCTACACATGCAGATTTATTCGACTACTTTAAAGTATTATATGATGAAAACTTAAAAATTTAAGCATGTTATGCCGAAAAAAAATATTTTTCAGTAACTTATTTATATCTGAAACAGCATTTTTATTCCAAAAGTCTTCACAGATGTAAAGAGTGATTTTTTTGAGGTTAGGATTTTCATGCATTAGTATTTGACAGATCACGTGGGATTTCAGACATGGTGTCAAAGAGAAAGATGCTCAGTATGCTTTGACATTTCATCATGAATCGTCTTACAAACGAACAACGCTTGCAAATTATTGAATTTTATTATCAAAATGCGTGCTCTGTTAAGAAAGTTCATTGCGCGCTTCCATTTTATGGTCAGTTTAATCGACCCACTGAAGCGGCTATTCGGGCTATTGTGACTAAATTTCGCACCAAATTTACATTGTTGGACATTAAACCACCAACACGCTTACGTAGAGTGCGAACTGAAGAAAATATCGCAGCTGTATCGGCCAGTGTTAATGATGACCACCAATTTTCGATTCGTCGCCGTTCGCACCAATTGGGTCTCTGTTACTCAAAAACGTGGAAATGCCAAAATTGGACTAAGCGGATGGACCACCTAAGACGCAGCCGCGGTCAACATTTAAATGAAATTATCTTCAAAAAGTAAATGTCATGGACCAATCTAACGTTTCAAATAAAGAACCGATGAGATTTTGCAAATTTTATGCGTTTTTTTAAAAAAAAAGTTATCAAGCTCTTAAAAAATCACCCTTTAGAATCAAATTTCGAGCCGTACAATAATAATTCATGTTTAAACAATCCTTTAAGGCCGGCGTCGTGCACACATTTTATGTGTTAGTTAGAATGATAGTGGTCTAAGTCAAAAATCCAAAAAAAAGTCCCTTTAGTTTGATCAGATCTCTAATTTAAGAACTTTTATTTTTTATTATTGACATTTATAAAAAATGTACCCTTACAATGACATTTCTCATATTATGCACACCAAAATTGTCTTTAGTGTTAAGTTTGAAAGTGGTCTAAGTCACACTATATCCACTAATACTGATGTGTGGCGATGCAAACAAACATTTTTTATTTATAAAGACCATTCAGACCATGATTCAGATAATTTGAATAACATATAAAATGAAATTGTTTGAAAAGTGAAAAATAATTTTAATATAAAGTTTCTAGACGAACAACCTGTAAATATTTATATATTTTTTAATTTTTTTTTTTTGAAATAAAATATTTTGTTTTTTCTTTCATTTTTGGTAAGGAATTATTACCTTTGAGAAGAATTTTGCTCAATTTTGATTCCATACAAATGTGACATTTGAAAAATTTAAACTAGATTTCGCATGCAGTGTGACAAGGAGCCTATTAAAGAAAAACAGCCCTTTTGATTTAGATGTACAAGTGTAAACAGTGCTGTACATGTGAAGGCGGTAGCCGCAGCCACCAACGTGTCGCATTGTGTTTGCACTCTTAACAGAGTTGAGTTTTATCAGCTGATATCGACACTACACCTAGACAAAAATTCCGTACTTTAGTACTTTTTTCAGTACTTTTTCACCGCCGCAGTACATACCCCCACGATATTCTCAGTACTTTTAAAAATGTTGCCAAGCAAACTTAATTACTCTGACTAATCCATGTATTTACAATTTTTAATCGGAATAAATGGAAAAAGATCCCAATATCGCAAAGAAAAGATTTTTTAAAAATTTGGTCTGTAGGTGGAGGGTTTTTAGAGCTAGATGGCTAAAATTTGCTACCTATATATTACTGTTCACGAGAATGATTCGATTGATTTCGGATTTTCGTTTTGAGGGCGGACAGAAGGCGTGGCAAAAGTGTTTTTAGAGCTAAAATGCTGAAAATTGGTAGATATATTTGATCTCCCGAATGCTCCAGTTGGTGTCGGATTTTCGTTTGGCAGAGGAGGCATGAAAAAAGTCTTTTTGAAAGCTAGCAGGCTAAAATTTGGTACAAATATGTTAAAGATAATGGCATGCAAGTCTTTTCGAAAGCAAGCACTCTAAAATTAGATACGCAAATATTTCGGATCACGAGAAATAAAAACACGAAATTTGATGTAAAGGGTGTTTTTTATTGGGGTATATATTTTGTCAGCTGTCAAGTGATTAATATTTTGTTTGGTTTGCCATTTCATCATGAACAGGTTGACAAAAGAACAACGCTTGCAAATCGTGCAAATTTATTTCGAAAGTAATGGTTCAGTTCGCGAAGTTCACCGCAAGCTCCGTCCATTTTATGGTCGACATAATCGTCCATCAGAGCAATTAATTCGGTTAACCATGGATCGTTTTCGCACTACGTTTACTCTATGTGATAATACGCATCCGCAGAGACGTCGAACAGTGCGCACCGAAGAAACAATTGCCGCTGTAGAGCAAAGTGTTGAAGAGGGGGACTTGGAAGCCAACATTCGTGGCGTTATTGCCAACATACGGCCCATATGCTCGAAAAAGTGGTTGAAAATTGGACCTGTAGAATTGGCTATATTCGAGCCAGCCGCGGCGGCCACATGCCCGAAATCATATTTAAACATTAATGGCATACAATTATCCTTCCAATAAAGCCAAATTGATGAACATTAAAACGATTTTCTTGTGTTTTATTTCAATTCGAAGTTCTATACCTCAATAAAAAACACCCTTTATATATGGTACTTAATGTACGCGGGAAAGATACATTAGGCCTGTTCGATTGGGCTTACTACCTTAATTTTTTTTCTTGCGTTGCTGCCAGATTTTTCTTGTTGATTCATTTAAGATAAACCAATGGCCAACAATGATGCCACCTTATCGAACAAGTCTATTATGAGTTCGGGTAGTGTTTTGGATTTAAGGGCGTACCAAAAGAGAGAAAAGAGACGTGCCAAAAGTGTTTGAACAAAATTGGTAAATTTCGAAAATTATTGGATGTGACAACGACGGAGAACGATTGTTCCTGTCGCTTTGAAAACTTTAAATTTTTTATTTTTGGCTTTCGGATACACGCCCAAAATCTATTTTTCCCGGCTTGACAGGGAAAATAATTGCCACTTTATTGGCACAACAGTAACACTGGTTGACTCTCACTCTCTGTGCTCTCCTGTGGTGAAATCAGCAAACTCACCACTATTGCGCTGTCTCTATGCTCTCTCCTTCTTAAATTGCGCTGTCTCTATGCTCTCTCATTCTTAAATTGCTCTGTCTCTATGCTCTCTCATTCTTAAATTGCAAATTCTCCCATTCTAATCTATTCTATACTCCCCTATACTCAACTCTGCGCTCTGCTTCTACTCCTTTTTTTAGCAACTCGCAACTCCTTCCACGTAAAGCAAGCGTAAAGCTCCCAAAGCCCGCGCCCGTTAAATGTGATTTATTTTTTATAAATTAAATAATTAATTATGAACAAAAGTATAAAGAAAAGTGTGCAGTGAAAGGCTGCAAAGTTCGACGAGGTGATGGAGTACCTATGTACAGATTCACCCTAGCGAACAAGGCGATATGGAAGGAGATTATAGGAATCTCCAGACCATTAAATACGTCCGACCGAGTCTGTGGTCATCATTTCACCCCAGATTGTGTCGACATTAGGACCAAACGACTGCTGTCAGGATCAAAGCCCACTCTCAATCTGGGCCTAGGGGGTAAGTGGTCTTTATGATGGCTTGAATGGCGTATTCAGCCCTTCTAGCAGTTATAGGTTATAGTTGGGAGGTACTAGAAGGTGCGTGATGGAAAAAATATTCGAAGAAATATGTAAAATTTTAAATTTTCTACTGAATTCCCGTGGGATTCCCGTACGAATTTCGAATTTCCAGGATACGAGAAATGAAAAAAGTGGCACAAAAAAGCAAAAAGTAGCACATTTAGTACCTCAATGAAAAAGTGGCACAAAATTATCTCGGCTCGAAAAAAGTGGCAAAATTGCCACTTTAGTGCCACAACGGTAACACTGCGCACGGGATGTGATTAACTTTTTCGGAAAAAGGAAAAAATTAAAATTTAACAAAAAACAGGTATAACATTTTATTCATGATATGAAATTAATTAATTTAAGCTCCTGCTTAATGAAGACTCAAGTTCATGGTGTTTGTTTTTGTGTTATTAAACAAATAGCAAAAATCAATTCAATCGATTCAGTGACACACGACACACACGCAAGTTCAAAGGTGTTTTTTTCGCCCGTTGTTTTTGTTGGAGGATGAAGAAATGAATTCAGTTCAGTTCGGTTCGGTAAATAATAATAAAATAAATTATTTTTTGTTGATTCTTTGCAGGTGTTTGTTCGTATCTGGCTTAGCAATAAATAGCAACAACCCCGCAGCAATAGAATTATCAGTTCATCAGCATTAAATCGAACAACAGCACGTCCGGCCCAGCAGCATTAAATCAATCAAAGAGTTGCGAAAATAAGAAGAAGGAAGTTTGTGTACCTGTTTATATTGAAGCGAGCCGTTCCAAGAGCGTTTCAATCCATAATCTACTTAAGAAGCAATACTAGCCCCAGCACAGGCGCTCAATCCATCACAGTAGTTACCTTTTAAAGAAGACGAAAAAAAGAACAACAAAATATGTCGCTTGCCCCCGTTATTATTGAGGCTACCGCCAAACATACCGCAACGGTAAGTGAATGTGGAATAATGGCATGTCTCCAACCCTCTCTTTTTGTTCCTTCTAATTGCAGTTGATATTTATGCATGGTCTGGGCGATACTGGGTATGTTGTCAATCATTATTCATTTCTTTATGAACAAACACACTTAACATTTACCATTTACATTTCTATGACGTGCCTGCTTCCACGTAATCATCTAATAGATCAATATATGTGCACACATATATGTATACTATTTAGCTGTTAGTTGCTGTTATTATATTGCATTAACATATTTCATTTCATTATATTCTTCCAAAGTAATATAAGGAAGCCCTTAAGGCCAAATATGCTATATTACACATGATATTTATGTATAATTCTTTATTTTCTTTAACATGTCATCTAACAATGTTAAAACTTGGTCTTCATGACCACCAAATTGACCCACAAACTAATTACTTTTACATGTCCTTATGTGTGAACACAGACGAATGCGTACGACAGTTGTCTCCACTGCTTGTATGTGTGAAAACAAATATACAGTGGCTCACATTGAAAGTTGGGCAAGTTATAATAAAAACTTTATCAACGATTTTAAATATGTTGACTTAATATTTTCAAAAAATGTTATATAAATTTATAATGTTGTTTATTAGACATAAAAAATAACTAGAAATAACGTCATAAAATTATAATCTAACGGTACTTTGAGAGTAAATAACAAAAAATCCTAAGAAATATACTCACACTGAAAGTCGGGCAAAGGTAGTAGTAGTATTTGAGCATCAATTACTATTTTTGGATTGAGAGATCATCAGCTAATCTTAAATCTTCGTTATAAGACAATACTTTTGAATTTTTTATACTATAGGGCGTACTTAAATACTTAATTAAACAGTCTACGTTGGAAGAACGTAAAATCATTATTTATGACTATTTAGAAGGAAACCCCGAAAGAGAAATTGATAATATCGTTAGCAAAAGTAAGTCAACAGTGCATGACTTAATAAAGCGATACAACGAATGTGAAAGAATAGCAAAAAAACAAGCTTAGCCCTAGATATGGAAAGTTTATAGTACGTGAAGTTCAAAAGGATCCATTTATTTCTGCTCCAAAACTTGCTGCAATTGCTAAAAACGATTTTGTTAAAGAAGTTCATACAGAAACTGTTAGAAGAGTGCTACGCAAAAATAATTTAAATGATCGAGTAGCACGAAAGTAGCCTTGTATAAGTGAGAAAAATAGAAAAAGATTTCGCACATGAGCACATTTCAAAGGAGTAGTATTTTAGTATTTAAAAGGTCCTTTTCACTGATGAAAGAAAATTTAATTTGTTTGGATCCGATGGTCGTCCTAATGTTGGGCGTAAATGAAAGGAGGAATTTTGCCATAAAAACACAAAAAAGACAATGAAGCACGGAGGAAAGGAGGAATCCATCCCAAACAGATCAAAAAGTATACGAAACAAAATACTAAATTGTATATAAATGATTAAATACTTGAGTTTGCCCGACTTTCGCTGTGAGCATAGTTTTCCAGTTTTGTCTGAATATTTCGTTTTTAGCTCTGTTTTATTTATACTCAAGCATTTTTTTTGTTTCATTCTGTTCCTTAATAAATGATTTATTTAATTCCCAAAAACGATTTCTGAAAATTATAAGTAGATTTTTTTAAAGTTCTAAACATTTGTTTAAATACCTTGCCCGACTTTTGATGTGAGCCACTGTATTATGTATGTATAGATTCTTTAAATAATAACAATTTGATTAACACAATTTAATTTGTGTTTAAAATGTATTTATTCACTAACATAATGTAGCATGCATAGTACATATGTAATTTGTGTTGAAAAGATATCCACACATAATTAATTGTATACGAACTGTTCGTTCGTTTCATTCGATTTTGTTGAATTCATTTGCATACCCAAAAGTATTTATTTTTTGGGAAACATTGTGGAAGGTTCTGTGAAAATTATGCGGTCACAGATTCCATTCGGAATGGCTTTGATTTCGTAGTAAAATTCAGAATGTTTTTGTTGAATTGATTTGATTTCGTAGTAAAATTCAGAATGTTTTTGTTGTAGCTTCTAGAGATTCCGTTCAATTTTGTAATCTCTTTTGTGTGCATTAATGGAAAATTTACTGTTCAATAAGTACAAAATAGATTTTTTTAACTTTAATTGTTAATTAGTAGTATTTTCTATACATTTTATCTGGTTTCAATGTAATATTGGAAGTTTTTTGACACACAATTCCACTTTGGAAATTGAAAGTGGTTTCATTCCGTAATAAAAATTCGTTTTAGATTTTCTGTTTCGAATTACATTTCTTTGCCGAACGAAATTTGACTCTGCGACCAGGCCATAAATATAAATTACAGCTTACTTTTCAATATAAAAGTTTTCACATTATCGTTCAAATCAAATTTGATGTCACTCTTATTCAGCCATCTATTCAGCCTTCTTTAAATATTCTTGCATTGACGTACGTATAGACAACTAAAGGGTTTCATATAGTCGACCAACCTTTCCTTAATTCTAACAGAAAAGCTTTTAAAAGAGTGGAAACTTTGACTTGATCACATAGATCTTAGGTTTAATGTGATCAAATGAAAAATTCCCACACATATATATAATATATACATAATAATGTTTTCGCCTTGCAACCAATGCAAATTCCTTTTATTATTATTCCCATCCTTTGAAGCGTTTACCCATTTCTATTTTATTTGTATACATCGGATTGCGTTGACATACTCTCACACATTTTATTGCGTTGACACATTCTCACACGTGTGTGTGTTTTATTTTGCTTTCTTCTTTTGCAATCGCTTTTTATATTGTCATTGACCTTGCTTAATATACTATATTGTTTCTATTGCATAAGACATTTGAAAGTGCATGTCTGAGTTGTTTGAAACATGTGGAAGGGTTTTTGACCTGTAGTCAGAATATTATTTTAAGTTATTGCTCTTGGATTCTTGATGGAAATTCTTAATACTTTGTGGACAATTATCACGGAAAACTTTTCATGTTTGCTATTCGCTCTTTAGAAGGGAAATGGTCATATAGATTCCAAAAGGTTGTATTTATACCCTCCACTAGGGTATAATGTCTTTCGGCATTTGTTTGTAACACCCAAATGGAAATGAGATAGACCCATAGTTTATTGTACCGATCGACATAGAATCACTTTTTATACCCTCCACCTAAAAGGAAACGATATAGATCCATCGTTTATTATACAGATCGGCTATGTCCATCAGTCCATCTATTGTTGTAATCAAATTACAGGTCGCAATTATAGGTCGATCTTAACAAAAATTGGCACAAGTAAGTTTTATGGTTCAAGGACGAACGTTATTTAATTTGAAGCAAATCGGTTCAGATTTAGATATAGCCCCCATACAAATGTCGCTCCCAATTTGACTTCTTCCGCTCTTGAAACCACCCAATTTTGTTCAAATTTGGCTTAACACCTTATAATCCCACTAGAAACACATACGCTGAAAGTGAGTAATATCGGTTCAGATTTAGATATAGCCCCCATACAAATGTCGATCCCAATTTGACTTTTTCCGCTCTTGAAACCACCCAATTTTGTTCAAAATTGGCTTATCACCTTATAATCCCACTAGAAACACATACGCTGAAAGTGAGTAATATCGGTTCAGATTTAGATATAGCCCCCATACAAATGTCGCTCCCAATTTGACTTTTTCCGCTCTTGAAACCACATATAGTAACCGATTTTGTTCAAATTTGGCTTAACACCTTATAATCCCACTAGAAACACATACGCTGAAAGTGAGTAATATCGGTTCAGTTTTAGATATACCCTCAATACAAATGTCACTCCCGATTTGACCTTTTCTGCTCTGGAAACCACATAATGTGTACAAATTTTTTATAAATTTTTACAACATCTTATATTTCAACTAGAAACCGCTATGGCGTAAATTGGTGAGATCGGTTCAGATTTAGTTATAGCCCCCCATACAAATATCGCTTCCGATTTGATCTTTCCTGCTCTGGAAACCACAAAATTTCTTCAAATTTTCAACTAGAAACAGCTGTAGTGAAAATAAATTAAATCGGTTCAGATTTAGATATAGCTCTCATACAAATTTCGCTCGTGTTTTGAATTTTTCTGCTCTACAAACGACTTATTTTAATATATTTTCCTAAAATTTAGCACAAGACCTTATATTTGAAATAGAAAAATATATATTTTCCTAAAATTTAGCACAAGACCTTTGATTTGAACTAGAAACATCTATAGAGAAAATGGCTAATCCATTTTCTCTATCGGTTCAGATTTATATATAGCTCCCACACAAATTTCGCTACCAATTTGACCACATAATTTAACCGATTTTCTTCAAATTTGATACAACGCCATTTAAACTCGGTGAAATGGGCCACGTTGTTCAATATGATTTAAATTGATAATATGATTTAAATTGATAATATGATTTAAATTGATAAAGGTCAGATACAAATGTTCTTCCCGATTTCACTTTTTCCACTGAATTGAATTGCAATGGGGTGGAAAGTAGAGGGTATCATATAGTCGTTCCGTCGCCCACTTAAACTTTTCCTTGCTTGTTTTATAATGTATTTTTTTGTCTGTTTATTTAATTTCGAGATCATTTGATTTCATTTTAAAACGCAAAGCTCTTTATTTCGTCGTTATTTTATTGTTATCATCCATATTCCTTTTGTTAGCCATGGCTGGAGCAGTGCTTTGGCTGCCATTCGACCGGCCTGCATGAAAGTTGTGTGTCCCACAGCACCTACGCAACCCGTCTCGTTGAATGCTGGTTTCCGCATGCCTTCGTGGTTCGATTTGAAAACCCTGGACATCTCGGGACCCGAAGATGAGGAGGGCATTAAGGCAGCCGCACAGAACGTACACAGCATGATCAATACGGAAATTGAGAAGGGTGTACCGTCCAACCGTATCATATTGGGTGGTTTCTCACAGGGAGGCTCTTTGGCTTTATATTCGGCGCTGACATTCAATAAACCGCTGGCCGGTGTTGTGGCTCTCTCATGTTGGTTGCCATTGCATAAACAATTTCCGGGTCTAAAAACAAACACCGATGATATACCGGTAAGTGTGAGAACTTTGCGAAGGAGTGGGGCCAAAGTATTTATTTGTTTGATATTCTGATTTATTTAGATATTCCAATGCCATGGCGATTTTGATCCTGTGGTGCCCTATAAATTTGGTCAAATGAGCGCAAGCTATTTGAAATCCTTTATGAAAAATGTCACTTTCAAAACCTACAATGGGCTGTCGCATTCATCATCGGACGAGGAAATGGACGACATCAAGGTAAAACAAAAAAAAAAAAAAACAATTCAAAATAAAACCATTTCTTATTGATTATTAATGGTTTTATTTTTTTTTTTTCTTTCAGGATATTATTGCCAAATGGGTAAATTAAACAAAATTAAAGCATTCTCGTTTTCTTATTTTCAATTCTAATTCTCTTGTAAATTAAGATGATAAACAACTAAATTCGTGTTTTTTTGTTCTTGAAAAACAAAGAGAGAAAAAAGCTAGCAAAAATCAATCATAAGAAAATTAAATTTCTTTTGCCACAAACAAACAAGCAATTGCCAATAATAAAACAAACAAAAAAAAAAACAAATATAAACATTCTTTAAAAGTTATTACACAGAAAACATAACAAAACAAAACAAAGCAAATTGAATCATTTAAAGATAATACATTTTGCAAAACTTAAAATCGTTTCCAAGCCTAGAGGTTATATATATATAACAATTATATTTAGTTTCGTTTTTTTAGTTTAAAACTATAGAACACAATTCTTCTCCTTGTTTTCCTTAAAAAAAACAACAACCCTATGTGTCCCAACTCCTTGCCCTCCTTCCCCATACAAATTAGTTTGTATTTATAAGCAAAGTAAAACCTATTGAATTACCTTACCACACACACACACTCAACTCACTCTTTATTGAATGCAAATTGTATACACTATTTATTGAACAAAAACAAAATGTAAGCAGGAATTCTTTAAATTGAAAATTGAGCGAGAGAAACCTATAAAGTATATCAACAAAAACAAAATAAGTTTAAATAAAGCATAATTGAAAATATTAAAAAAACAAGCTATAAGAAAGTAGAACAACAATATATGAAAAACCGTTTTCTTTAACAAAAAAACCAGTATGGGCCATCAAAATTTTATTTAATCATCAAACAAACGACAAATTACAAAAAGAAATCATGAAAAATTAGGTATTTTCCAAATGAAATGAAGACTGCAGGTATTTAAATACCAACCAATGCAAAGTAGACGAAAATAATTCTCATAGGCAAGTAGACGAAATTAGGGATGTGAAGGAAGAAGAGAAATAAAACCAGGGGCGGCTAATAAGGGCATTCGAAATTAAGAAAGTTAAGATCGAACGAGTGGTTATTTTTAAAAAGGGCTTACATTTCGACCAAAATTATACAAACTATTTAAATTGATTTCCTTTCTATCGTCATCTGAAATGCAAAATGAGGAAACCCATATTTTCATAAGTTTTTAGGGGTCGGGTCGCACGCAAATATAAAAAAATCGCTATTTCATGAAAAAAAAATATTTGTTGATTTTTCCTATAAAATCGTAATTTTCAAACGAAGGAGTCTAAAATTTCATATTATTTATTTATTATGAATTACAATACAAAGTAAATTTATATTCTAATTTTAGGTCCAGGGACAGACCAGAGCCTATGGTGGGAATCGAATACACAGCCCGCACGCTGATAGCCGAGCACGCTAACAACTCGACTACCGGGGCGCTCTAAAATTTCATATTTTCATAAGTTTTCAGGAGAAGTAAAAATTCTATATTTTTGGAGATTATATAGTTCAGACACAGGCAAATATAAAAAATGTAATCGTAGGAGTCAAAATTTCGCTACTTTATTTATGAAAGAAAATATTTGTAGATTTTCGCATAAAATCGTTATTTTCAAACAAAGGAAAAAAATTTGCCAGTTTGTGTATTTTAGACAAATGTACCACAATCAATGCAAAACTAGATTTTCGATTTTTTCATGTTTCGCCATTTTGGATTTTAGGCAACTTTCACAGAAAATAAAAAATTGACTTCGACCGTAATTTCTCGATATCGAATCCCGTGATTAGCCCCCATATTTTTGTAACACTCCGATAAATTGAATCAAAGTACTGAATGATGAGTATAAACATGAATCGATTTCATACAAATAAAAGCATGAAATTCCCAGTGTAGATAGTTAAATGCTCTTTTCGTTTTTTTTTTGGGGGGGAAAAATAATTAATTCGATAAAATCCAAAAAGTGAATAGAGTTTTACAGATTTTCCCGTGAATTGTCGAATATATTTCCCGATGTAAGCCAGGAAGTTAGTTAATCTGCTTTCAACAAACAAATTTATTTCGCTAGATTTTTATAATTCTATAAATGAGCTAAAACTACACCATTTTCATTGAAATTGAGGAAATACAAGTTGAAATTGAGAAATGTAAATTGAAATTGAGAAAATAAAAATTGAAATTCTGAAATGAAAAATGAAATTGAGAAATTTGAAAATTGAAGTTGAAAAAATACAAGTTGAAATTGAGAAATGAAGCTTGAAGTTGAGAAAGTAGAAATTGAAATTCAGAAATGAAAATTGAAGTTGAGAAAATACAAGTTGAAATTCAGAAATGAAAATTGAAATTGAGAAAATGAAAATTGAAATTCAGAAATGTAAATTGAAATTGAGAAAATACAAATCGAAATTAAGAAATGCAAACTGAAATTGAGAAAATACAAATTGAAATTGAGAAATGTAAATTGAAATTTGAAATCTGGAAAATGCAAATTGAAATTCAGAAATTAAAATTGAGAAATTGAAATTAAGAAATACAAATTGAAATTGAGAAAATACAAATCGAAATTAAGAAATGCAAATTAAAATTGAGAAAATAAAAATTGAAATGGAGAAAATGCAAATTGAAATTCAGAAATGAAATTGAGAAAATGAAAATTGATGTTGAGAAAATTCAAGTTGATATTCAGAAATGTAAATTGAAATTCAGAAATGAAAAATTAAATTGAGAAAATGAAAATTGAAGTTGAGAAAATACAAATCGAAATTAAGAAATGCAAATGGAAATTGAGAAAATGAAAATTGAAATTTAGAACTGGAAATTGAAATTCAGAAAATACAATTTGAAATGGAGAAAATGCAAATTGAAATTCAGAAATGAAATTGAGAAAATGAAAATTGAAATTGACAATAAGCATGTTGATATTCAGAAATTTAAATTGAAATTAATTTGTATTTTTCACATTTTAAATTGTTGAACATCAAATTGTATATTCTCAATTTCAATTTTTATTTTCTCAATTTCAATTTATATTTTGATTTTCAATTTGTATTTGAGAAATTGATATTGAGAATAAAGAAATTTGTATTCAGAAATTCAAATTGAAATTAATTTGTATTTTCCACATTTTAAATTGTTGAATATCAAATTGTATATTCTCAATTTCAATTTATATTTTAATTTTCAATTTGTATTTGAGAAAATGAAAATTGATATTGAGAATAATCATGTTGATATTCAGAAATTATTTTATCATCTTAAACTGCTCAATATATATTGTATATTGTCAATTTCAATTTATATTTTGATTTTCAATTTGTATTTGAGAAAATGAAAATTGAGAATAAACAAATTTATATTTAGATATTTAAATTAAAATTAATTTGTATTTTCTCATTTTAAAATTTTCAATATTAAATTGTATATTCTCAATTTCATTTTTTTTTTCTCAATTTCGATTTACTTTTCTGAATTTCAGTTTGTATTTTTTCAATTTCAATTTTTATTTTCTCAATTTCAATTGAAAATGGTGTAGTTAATGAAGGGAGCCATCGAATCCGATTGTTGACGGAAATTTTGAAAATACAAATTCTGAAATTAAATTTGAAATCGAGAAAATACAAATTGAAATTGAGAAAATGAAAATTTAAATTGACAATAAACAAATTTGTATTCAGAAATTTAAATCGAAATTATATAGTATTTTTCACATTTTAAATTTTTCAATATCAAATACTTTTCTGAATTTCAATTTACATTTCTCAATTTCAATTTGTATATTCTCAATTTCAATTTGTATTTTCTCAATTTCAATTTGTATTTTCGCAATATCTATTTGCATTTCTCGATTTCAACTGATAATGGTGTAGTTAATCAGGGTTGTCATCGAATCCGATTGTTGACGGATTCGATGTTGTTAAAATTGACGTCGGGTTTGAAACAAGGAAAACACAATATGAAATCATCTCACCAATTCGTCTCAGGATTGGCTCTCAATTGCGATAATTGAATAATTTCGACCTGGCTTCAGCAACAACCACTGAATTTTTTGCAGATTTTAATTCCGATTTCGCCAACAATCAGATTCTATGACACACATTATTTTTATACCAAGGTGTATTTATATCAGGTGAAGTCAGGACTGACTGAATTTTTTTTCACTCGATTGTAAACGAAACTGTCAAATTCCATATATGTTTTGCTTTGACAGTACAGCTCATCGTTCAAAAAACTGTCTGTATTTTTTGTTGTTTGTTTTGGCTCTGCTGCTATCACCTTATATAAATACGCCATGTTTTTGTCACTTTGTGTTTTTTGCAAAATTGATAATTCTGTTTTTATTTGTTTTTTTTTAGCTTTTAAATACTCACCATCCATGAATAATTGCGCTATGAGCTTAATGTGATCCGTAAATAAACAGATGCTTTGCTTTGTGTGTTAATATTTATTTTATTAAACAAAATTTTTATCAAAAATGTACAAAATATCACACTTTTCACTTAATTTTCATGCACTTTTTTGCATTCAAGGATATAAAACCACTCTATTAGATTTGAACTTTTGCTTGCATACACATGAGAAAATTCAAAAATATTCTACACCCTAAATTATGATGTAAATTTGCCAAAAATTTTGGAAAAAGGGAACAAAAATTGTATTGATTTTTAATATTTGTTCTTGTAGTGTTTGACAAATAGATCAATATTCGCTAATATCAGTTGATTTGCAATTGTTCCTACAATTTCATTTTACACAATTTTCATACCATTTATTCCATTAGTTCAAGAAATTCAAGAAATATCAATTGAATTTCAAAAATTCCACTTGAAATTAAAAAAATATCAAAATTCAAAAGACACCACTTGAAATTCAAAAATTCCATTTGAAATTAAAAAAATATCAATTGAATTTTAGAAATTCCATTTGAAATTCAAAAGACAACATTTGAAATTCCAAAAATATCAATTGAAATTCAAAAGACACACTGCAATTGTGTGTCAATCAACCTCCAAAAATTACTTTGAAAACAAAATCAAACGGAATCTGGAGAAGTTAAAACAAAAACCTCGGAATGATAACAACGGAATCAAATCAATTCCAAAAGGAATCTGTGACTTGTCCTATAATATCAAATTATACCGCACAATTATTTTTTGGGGGAGATGGAAGTAATTGAATTCTCTTGGTTCAAAAAATGCCTCTCACTAGTCTACCAGTGTGTTATGTCTTTGGGTATTTCTTTATAACACTCAAAAGGAAGCGAAATAGTTGATCGGCTTAGAATCAGATTCACAGATATGTGTTACAAATCGATACATTTTATCAATAATAATTATATTACACAAGTTTTTATACATCTTCATCCCTTCCCTTTATATAAAGCATAGCAGTCGTAATAAATATGTGAAATCGTATCGATACATACCTGACTTTCTTTCTTTCTACTTACTGCTACGACAATCTATCAGCTCCTAGTATTTATGTTTGTCTATCGATTTGTCCGCCTATTCTTGTAATTCAAATACTGTTGGGGAAATGATGGACGCAAAAAATCCATTCAGATTTAGGTACAGTCCCCATATAAATGTCATTTCCGATTTGACTTATTTCTCAGCGACAAGAGCATGAATCTCAAAAAAATATTCAATTTCTAATGTGATTCCTATTTGTTTTTGTTGGAAATGTACACTTCTATAGAAATTAAAATTTGATTTCGATCGTAACTTATCGATATCGAATCCAATGATTGCAAGATGATTCATACTAAAGGGTGATTTTTTAAGAGCTTGATAACTTTTTTTTTTTTAAAAAAACGCATAAAATTTGCAAAATCTCATCGGTTCTTTATTTGAAACGTTAGATTGGTCCATGACATTTACTTTTTGAAGATAATTTCATTTAAATGTTGACCGCGGCTGCGTCTTAGGTGGTCCATTCGGAAAGTCCAATTTTGGGCAACTTTTTCGAGCATTTCGGCCGGAATAGCCCGAATTTCTTCGGAAATGTTGTCTTCCAAAGCTGGAATAGTTGCTGGCTTATTTCTGTAGACTTTAGACTTGACGTAGCCCCACAAAAAATAGTCTAAAGGCGTCAAATCGCATGATCTTGGTGGCCAACTTACCGGTCCATTTCTTGAGATGAATTGTTCTCCGAAGTTTTCCCTCAAAATGGCCATAGAATCGCGAGCTGTGTGGCATGTAGCGCCATCTTGTTGAAACCACATGTCAACCAAGTTCAGTTCTTCCATTTTGGGCAAAAAAAAGTTGGATATCATCTCACGGTAGCGCTCACCATTCACAGTTACGTTACGATTCGCATCATCTTTGAAGAAGTACGGTCCAATGATGCCACCAGCCCATAAACCGCACCAAACTGTGACTTTTTCTGGATGCATTGGTAGCTCTTGCAATGCTTCTGGCTGATATTCACTCCAAAATCGACAATTCTGCCTATTTACGTACCCATTGAGCCAAAAATGAGCTTCGTCGCTGAACACAATTTCTTTCTTTCTGAACTTTCTTAACAGAGCACGCATTTTGATAATAAAATTCAATGATTTGCAAGCGTTGCTCGTTAGTAAGTCTATTCATGATGAAATGTCAAAGCATACCGAGCATCTTTCTCTTTGACACCATGTCTGAAATCCCACGTGATCTGTCAAATACTAATGCATGAAAATCCTAACCTCAAAAAAATCACTCTTTATAATGGATTTTTAAAATATGTGATGTTTTATATAAGGAATTAGTAAGAAAGGCAGCCCTTTCTTTAAGACTGGCTGCGATATCAAAAACTTAAATAAAAAGATAAAATTTCACTCAAAATAAAATAAATAAATCTTTATTAAAATTGTCGCTAACAGCAAAATCAATGTGCGTATGAAAACAAATTTTGAAAAAAATAATTTTATGTTAAAAATGTTGGACTTAGCCTGGATAATTATCCAGAGTAAGTCAAATTTATGGTTATCCAAAAAAAGTCAACACAAAATATTTTTTTTTTTTGAAAATTTGTTGTGATAGTTGGCGACAATGTGAAAAAATATTTTTTTATTTTAAAATTAACTTTTTATTAACGGTTTTGTTATCCCGGCTTAAAGAAAAACAGTCCTCATAATTTGTAGTTCAAATACGACTAGATTTTTGTCATTTGGATAGTATATTACAAATAAAAAATGAATTGAATTGAAGTGAAATTTTAGTTTTAATCCATCTTTCACTATATATATTATGGCCTGTTCTGACTGCCACTGTGCTTTTAAATCATCGATTTTTTCCCGGATATCGTGATTTTAAATTTGAGAAATGCAGCAAAACGTCTACATTATTGAATAAATCTCTTTATTTACACTATCTAGCAATTATACGATTTAAGAAAATAAGTTTCGACATCAAAGTGCAATTTTGAAAACGTTAATTCGGGTATTTTGATCATTTGGATAATATTACAAATAAATAATAAATTCAATTGAACTGAAATTTTAGTTTTAATCCATCTTTCAGAATATATTAATTATAAGGTCTGTTCTGGCTGCCATGGTGATTTTAAATCATCGATTTCTTCGTGGTTTCGTGTTTTTAAATTCGTGATACAGCTTCAAAACGTCTGGGTTTTTGTATAAAATTCTTGATTTACACTATCTGGCAATTATGCGATTTAAGAAAATAAGTTTCGTCAACAAAGTCCAATTTTAAAAATATGAATCCACGAAAAATCAGTGGTTTGAAACCACTGTGTGAAGTCAGAATAGTTTCTCTTAGCGATTCGCCATGTATGCATCTCTATTTTTCATTGCTCTCTAGATACATATATTTTTTGTTGACTTCTCTCACCATTTACTACATAAATATTTTTTATGTTATTTTTCTATATATTTTCAGACCAATGACTATAGTAATCGTAGACGTTCCACGACCTCAAATGTGGAACAGTGTTGCCATATATTATAGTTCGCAAAATGCATTTCACTACACGAGTACTACGAGTAACTTACTTTAAGGAACAAACAAACAAAAAACAAAAACAAACCAATATCGAACTGAATTATACAGAACTGAAACTACTACTACTACTACACACCACTACTATGTATTATGTATGCCTCCCCCCCTCATGTTATTTAGTGAATTTGTTGTCGTTGTTTTTTATATTCATTTTACTAGAATATTTATTATAATTTTTATTTTTATGGTATGAACTATTTGGTATTTGTATAATTGTTGAATAATATTTTCTAATTTTAATTTATACATACAACTCATATGTACATATAGCAATTTTTATGGTTATTTTTGCGATTACACTGGTCGACAGCAGACATCAACTCTCCCAAAAAAAAAAAATAACATGGGATAGTTTATGCTTCAATGCTTTCTGAATTATTTAGAATGATTTTGAGATGAAAAATCCATATGTTTACGTGTAAAGTCGACATTATTTGTCGACCAGTGTTGTCATCATGATAGAACTAACTAATGAATGCTGTTAAAGCGTTAAATAAAAAAGGGCTGAGACATTTTTTAAATCGATGATTTTCTATAGAGAAAAATGATTAAAGGTATTTTTTTAATATATTCAAGGAATGAGTCAGAATTGTGCGGAAAAAGTCTAGTAAAGTGATTGCTATTTTTGGACACATTTAAATAAATATTTGAATTTATTGAGGAGGCTTTTTCCTAATAGCCTTCACTGTTTCCATATTTGTTTGTGCGGTTACACTATCCACCGCTAGGTGGCAGTAGTGAATACGACAGGGTGATTCGTACGTTTTTCATCTAAGGAAATAAGTAACGGCTTATTTTTTAAAACAAAAATGTAGCACCCGGTTCGGCTCGTTCACACTAACAGCCTTTTCAGACTACATGCGAAATCGAACTGAAATGACATAAGGGCGATTTACAAATGTCAGATTATATACAAATTTGACATTTGAAAATTGACCTTATGTAATTTCAGCTAGATTTCGCATGTAATGTGACAAGACTATAACGGCCTTTTCAGACTGCATGTGAAATCGAGCTGAAATGGCATAACCGCCTTTTCACACTGCATGCAAAATCAATAGATTTCAGCTCAAGATCAGATCCCACACAAATTTGACATCTGAAAATCGACCTTATAGGCTATTCAGATTGCATACTAGCTGAGTGACACAAGGTCGAATTACAAATGTCAGATCGATGCCCTATGTTAAATGTAATTCCTTATAACTTCCGTATATATGTTCTCTGAGAGTGAGGGTATATATAAGCAGGTTTAGCCGACGGAAGCTTACTTGTTTTATGTCAGATCGCATACATGACATAATACGCATGATTTTTATGCAAATTCCATTTTTAATACTCAAGTATATAAAATATGCATATTGCTATGCAAGATATACTGACTTAAAATTGGTTATACCGGTTTATTAAAATGCTTTATAAGTAAAATCATTTGTGTGAAGACGGCATTTAATTATGACCATCCGTTCAAAATGATGTGATACGATTTTGCATAAAAATCCGCTATCTAGTGATAATTTTTTTAATGAAATTTTATTTATGAATTTTCACAAATTACAATAAATTCATCAAGAGAAATTATTTTTTTTCTGTTTCGTTTGTTTTGTTTTACTTACTTTACTCGCTTTTCGTGTATTTTAATTCTGTCGGCATTTTGATTGTCAAACTGTTTGTTTATATACCAAATGTTTGTTTACATTCATATGACAGTTTTAAAAACAGTTTGAAATAATAATAATAAATAATAATTATCGAAAATATTGTGGTGTTTTTCGTTAAAAGTGAGAACTAATTGCGAAAAGTGAGAAAATGCGTAAATGTTGTATCTGCAACAAACGGGACAACCGGCAATTTGACAATCAATATGCTGAAACACACAGGGTTGTATCTGAATTTTGGTTGTTGTTGGGGAATTGCTTCTACAGTATTTATCGCTTATATGCATTCCCAAAAATGTTCGACTTTAAGTGCGTATAAGCGGGAAATGCATATATTAAAACTCGGTTATATGCCTTATCGGTGCATATGTATATAAAAACCCGGTTAGATAGATGGCACCATATATATACTTATGTACATATTTACATATATGTTACAATATTTTCTTTCAAACTTCAAATTCATAAGAATATGTAGGTTTAAAATAAAAAAAATTGGAAAATAAGCGATCACCTTTGGTTTTTGAATTTGGTTTTTAGGACATAAAGGGTGATTTTTTAGCTATTATCTTTTTGGCAACACTGGTTTTAACAGCTGACGAACGTTTCGTGTTTTGTTTCACTGTCAAACATCTTCAGTTTGGTCTATAACTTAACCATGAATCGTCTTACAAACGAACAACGCTTGCAAATTATTGAATTTTATTATCAAAATGCGTGCTCTGTTAAGAAAGTTCATCGCGCGCTTCTTCCATTTTATGGTCAGTTTAATCGATCCACTGAAGCGGCTATTCGGGCTATTGTGACTAAATTTCGCACCAAATTTACCTTGTTGGACATTAAACCACCAACACGCTTACGTAGAGTGCGAACTGAAGAAAATATCGCAGCTGTATCGGCCAGTGTTAATGATGACCATCAATTGTCCATTCGTCGCCGTTCACAGCAATTGGGCATCTGTTACTCAAAAACGTGGAAATGCCAAAATTGGACTAATCGGATGGACCATTTGAGGCGCAGTCAAGGTCAACATTTGCATTAAATAATCTTCAAACATTAAATTATATGGACCGTACTATCGATTCAAATAAAGATTTCAGGCATTTTTTCTGAATTTTATGTGTTTTTTTTTTTTGAAAAACTTTCCTATAGCTATAGCTTTAAAAAATCATATACCTTTATATAGTTTAAAATAAAAATTGTTAAAAAAATAACTATGCTTTATCGATCATTTTTGCAAATTAATCAAAGAAATTGGAGTTGCATATATCCGATTTTCTTTTCATGGGATTGCTTTAAATTCCTGATGCATAAATGCGAGAAATGCATATAAACGATTGCTTATAAGCAAACAAATGTCCGTGTATTTTAAATGACAAAGTGAAAATGCACAAGTTTGGATGCATATAAGCGAGAAATACTTATAACCGATGTCCATATAACCGATAAATACTGTACAACTATTATTGTGATAATAACTGCACACCAATCCACAAGCAAACATGCAATTAATTCCATGTTATACTGCAAAATCCGGAAAAGTGGATTTTGGATGTATATCCGAACGCAGTATCGATGCCAACAATCAAATTATAAATGTTGTCCGACAATTGTTATTAACAAATATTATAACAGTATGTCACATTTCCAACTTTCCTGGAGTGGGAACTGCTTTTTTTAAGTGAATACCCTTATTGCTTTAGTCTGTTGCTAATGTATCGTTAGTCGGCCTTCCGCGGTATGCACGTTTGCTGCTTGTGGGTTTGTTGTTTTCGGCAAAATCATACAATCATAACATCAAGTCAACACGGCTAACGGCCAGAACCAGCGCATTCAATCACACACAGTACGCGAAACAAAACGCACGCGAGTCGACGGCGAAACAAGTGATAAAAAATACTAACAAGGAAATAGGCGAAAATTATTATCAACAACAGCGGGAAAAGTGTTTGTAAAAGAAAATAGAAAAAATCTAACCATTTTTGAATGAAAATGCCCACAAACATTTATTTGTGTTCAACAAAAAAATATAAACATTGAATAAATATTTAGCAAAAGCAAAAAAAATTAAAACATGGTTGTGATGTGATTAAAAATCGATAATAAAGTGCAAGTTATCTCCCTCTCCCAGTGAATTTCCCAGATGTAATATTTTTTGCAATTGCATTGAAAAGTAAGTTGACTTATTTGGAATTTGTTTATTTTGGTATGTATTTCCAGTTTTTTGAGTATGGGACACTTTCGTTCATGCCCAAATGTGTGAGCTTAGGGTAAACGTTTGTCCTGGAATGAAGTGTGAAGCAGTTTAAGTTACACAATGGAACACAACTGAACATAGTATCCATAACAAACAACTATCGCCGGCCTAGAATAGCCATTGACCATTTTGTAGTGAATCGAGTTAATATGATATTTTAATACACCGTTGATTTGATATTTTTTGTGGGTATTGATGATTGTGTTATTAATGCTTTTGCAAAATATCCAAATTTAGGTGTGTTCGATTGTTCAAATAAAAATATATGCATGCATTAATAGTGCTGTTTTTCTTTAAGACTGGTTAACTAAGCTGTTATAGCGAATTAAATTAAAATTTTACTCAAAATAAAAAAATCTTTTTTTTTAATTGTCGCCAAAAGCAATGTGTGTATGAAAAAAGTTTAGAAAAAATAATTTTGTGTTAAAAATGTAGGACTTAGCCTGGATAATTATCCAGTGTAAGTGAAATGAGGATAAGTCCAAAAAAGTCAACACAAAATATTTTTTGAAAACAATATTTTTTTATTTTGAGTAAAAAATTAACGTTTTGGTTATCGCAGCTTGTTATCCTGGCTTAAAGAAAAACAACCCTATTTTCGCAATATGAGAAAAACGGCAATCTTGTGTTGGCGTTCGACCGGCTCTCGAGTACTCTGTTCAATATGTAATTACACTATGCAAGAGAAACATTTTGTGTCCAAAAACCGAAAAAATTTTTTTTTTTACCGATTCATAAAATCAACACAAAAACAATTTTATGGATATTTTTTTTAAATTAAAAAAATAAAAATGTTGAGGTATGCTGATTCATAAAATCAACATAAAATTTGTTTGTAGATATGTTTTTTATACCCTCCACCTCCAGGATGGAGGGTTTGTAACACCTTGAAATATCGTCTTGAGACCCTATAAAGTATATATATTCTTGATCTTCATAAAATGTCCGTCCGTCTGTTGAAAGCACGCTAGCCTCTAAGCGAATGGAGCTAGTACGTTCAAATTTTCCATAAATGCGTCATATAGTCGTAGATCAGTTGAGATTGAAACTGGGCGAAATTGGTCCAAAGGGAAAAATTTTTCCCACACAAGGACTAAAAATACCCATAAGAACCCCAAGTTTTTTTTGAGTATTTAGGCATATTTTTTCAATATGTCTGCTTGTAGTTACTTGATATTGGGTATGCGCATTCCCCCGATAACAAAAACGTGCACCACAAAGTGATTTTAATTCGTAGGGGGTGAAATGGGGCAAAAAGGGATAGAAATGGTACATATTAAACGACAACAGCTAGAAACACGATATTCGGTGTTTACTTTCCTCTAATAGAGTAGATACATAATATAAAAGTATTTTTCCAAATTCGTACTTTTAAGGGGTAAAATGGGAATAGAGGGATAAAAATGGTACCAACCTAGAATAATGAAATTCGGTGTACACATTCCTCTGATTGCGTAGAAACGTAAAATAAAAGTATTTTTCCAAATTCGTACTTTTAAGGAGTAAAATGGGGAAAAATGGATACAAATAGTACCAGCCAAATGACCGCAGCTAGACTCATGAAACTAGGAGTATACATTCCTCTGACCGCGTAGACACGAAAAATATTTTTTTTTCCAAATTCGTACTTTCAATGGATACAGAGGGATACAAATAGCACCAACTAAACGTCTACAGCTGGAATGATGAAATTCGGTGTGTACATCCCTCTAATTGTGTGGACACGTAGAATAAAGAGATATTAGAAAGTCGTAATCTTAAAGGGGTAAAATAGGAAAAGGGGATAAAAATGGTACCAACCAAATGGCTGCAGCTGGAATCATGGAATTCGGTGTATACATTCCTCTGACTGTTATTAAAATATGTTATCTAATTTGTAAAGGGATTTTTCGAACTATTTAAACAATTTTAAGAAATTATGATTTAAAAAAATATTTCAGCGTCTACAAAGAGTATCACAACTTCTACTTTTATCCATAGATTTTTACATATAAACAGTGTTTTTTTTTTGCGTTAGAATTTTAGCTATTCAAAACTAAAACAAAATATTTTTTTCCAATTTTTTTTTATTTTTGCAATTTTTTTCGTGACAGCAAAAATAGATTTTTTTTTTCAAAATAAAATCTCATTTTTTAAGACTGTTCTTAAACCACCGCTTCTGTGTGAAAGTGTAATTCGCAATATTTGTAGCCATCATGAGCTCCTTTAATTTAACATATAACCAAGTGTTATCGGACTTATTTTCCGATTTGATTTTTAGTAAAAATTTAAAAAATAAAATTACCATAAATTTTTTTAATATCGTTTTTGAGTTTGGAAAGCCAAAATACATCAGAAAATGTTATACATGACCCTTCGCTAAAATTTTTGTTGCATAGTGTTATTAAAATATTTGATTTACTAAATCTTGGAACACAGTAGGATCCAGCCAGATTTTGTTTGTTGCTCCATTTAAGAAAAACCAATCATATGCCTGTTCGATTGGTATTACTAGCTCAAAATTAAGAGACTTAATTTTTATCCTTTGGTTTTATTTAAATAAATCAGAGATAAACATCTGGCACCGCCTTACTCGGCAACTTAAAGAGTAGTAAGCTACTTTCTTGTTAAGCGAGTAAATTCCATACAAATATTAAGCTAGTAAGCCCAATTGAACAGGCCTCAGGTCTCTTAATTGTAAGCTAGTAAGCCCAAATGAGCAGGTCTATAGTAAGGCTAAACATTTTAAAAGCGGGAAGGGGACACAAAATCTACTTTTTTACAATTCTCCAGGAATACTTTAGATCAATGCATCTATATATGTTTCAGGAAGTAGTTTCAAATCTTTGCTATAACCTATATTCGATTAAACTAAATGAAACCGATATCTTACATAGAAGATTAGTAAAAAAAGAAAAAGTGTTGAGTTAGGACGGTCTCTCTGCTGTAAATGAGGTTAGATTACAATAGAAACACACGTTTTCTTTTTCATTGAGGGCGACAGAATAAAGTGAGTCAATCACATCAGAAACGTACTCTACGTGTTTCCTTCTATAATTGCCTTTGTTGTTATTGTAAATCGCTTGTAGCTTAATTATAACCCACTTTTGTACTGACACCCTTAATTATGATTTATTGCTCATGGAGCAATAGTAACGTCTGCGAATAGCAAAAAGTATTGAAAAACGTATCTCCTTATCGATTAACATTGAATATGTGTGTATAGACAGTGGAGAGGGCCGATTTGAATGGGCGGTAAAAGTTCGAGGTTGGTTCCTAAACGAATGTGCAATCGCCTGAAATCATGTCATCCGAATCTAATACTTTACTTTGCTTTCGATCTTTCGAAAATTCCCAATTCCTATAGAAATTGAAATGGTTATATTGACAAAATCCCGTATTGGTGTATTTCAGTTTGCAGTGCAAATTAGGCCTAAATCATCACTGTCGAACGCTGAAGTCAATTTTGATTTAAGCCTTTTCAGATATTATGCGAAATCTAGCTGAAATGAAATAAGGTCGATTTACAAATGTCAGGTAGAATACAAATTTGACATTTGAAAATCTACCTTATGCCATTTCAAGCTGAGAGCGATTGATTTCGCATGCAGTTTGATAAGGCTATTACACTCTCGATATCGAGCTTAACTCGATTTCGAGTGTCAAATTTCAATGGTATCCGACATTTAAAATCTAGTTAAGCTTCAGAATTATTAGATTTTGTTAATAGTCTTTTCAGACTGTTTAAAATGATATATTTCCAAATGTCAAATTGTATGGGATCTGAAATTTGTATATCGACCTTATGTCATTTTAGCTAGATTTCGCATGCAGCCTGAAAAGGCTATAACATATCCGAACGTACAAAAACACTTTTTTCGCTATTTTGTCTACTAGATTTTCTATGGAGATTGTTGATGACTTCTTCACAAAATCCCAAATAAATAGATTTTGTTTATAGCTGAAATGACAAGAAATCGATTTACAAATGTCAGATCGCATACTTCGAAAACACACAAAAAGAAATGTTACAAAGTTTCTGCTAATACCAAAAAATATGAAATACAAAAGTCGTACAACATAAAAAGGCTTGTGTAAAAATTCGTTGAAATTCCTCAACGCTTTTTTGATAGCATTTCATACAAATAATATAAAATACAAAAGTCGTACAACATACAAAAAAACTTGTGTAAAAATTCGTTGAAATTCCTCAGAATTTTTTCGAAAGCTGAAGTAAATTTTCTAGCCGGAAATGCCATCCCGATATAATATACTGTCTAATACAGTCATGTAAATCACTTATTGATTGAATAGTTATATTAATTGTATAATCAGTCGCTGAGTTATTCGTCGAAATAATTTTTGTAAATTGAGGTTAAACAAATAATTGGGATTATACAAATAATTTACTTGATCCATATAGCTTGGTTAACGTATTTGAGGTCAATGGCATTCACACAGTTTTATAATTAGAAACGAAGTGAAACAAAGAAATAGATTTCAATCGAAGTTTAGTCGATAATCGATGATACGTCACAAACAAGGCACAGTTAATGCTAAAGATACGAATGTCGAATGTGAATATGTGTAGATACTAAAATTGAATGTGCAAGCATATGCACACACATGCGTGTATGTATAAAGATCAATAACCTTAATAGTTGCAAATTAAGGTTTTTTTTTTTTAATAAAACAAATTCAAATCATTCGATAGAGGGGTTTCTTATAACATAAATTGACAGCCTTGGGTTAATATAGAAATACGCATGTGCACAATATGCGATTTAGAGTATTGCTTTTTGTATTAATTTGAAAACTGGCTAGATTACTTTTAGCGTGTAGTAAAACAACGGTAATTGTGTCCTTAATAGCCTTGTCACACTACAATTTACAAATGTCAGATCCCATACAAAATTGACATTTGTAAATCGAGCTTATTTTATTTCATCTAGATTTTGCATGCAGTGTGACAAGGCTATAAGTTCTCCATATATTTTCAAGCTACCAAAATATGATCAATTAAGATATCACTGTGGCTAAAAAGTATGACTTTGTCAAATTTGTATGAGATCTGACATTTGTAAATCGACCTTATGTCATTTCAACTAGATTTCGCATGCAGTGTGACCAGGCTATTAGAGAGGCTTTTAGAAAAATAATTTATGATGCCCAATTTTTGGGTGGTTGTTATTTATCTTTAAGTTAGATTTAAATCGCTGACAATACATATGTAAAACCAATGGAAAACATATGTTTTCAGTCATTTAACTAAATGAGGCATTTAAATACCCAACAAAAAACGGCGCATAAGTCATAGTTTAAAACCACAGTGATATCTGAAACGACCATCTTGTGGTAACTTGAAGAAATGCGAGCTGAACACAAAACTATTTAAATGTTTTATCGCCAACTCATACAAAGATATATTTGTAAATAAAACGTTTTTTTGAGGCTGTGAAATCCGTATTTATTTGTTTCATACTAGACCATTTGTTTCACAAACAAATATAAAATTCTAAATATGTTTATCAGCAACTATTTTACAATATATATATATACATACATTTAAATATTCATAAATCGAAATAATAGAAATCTTTATATTGTTATCAGTAAAATTGTTACACAATAGGCCTGTTCGATTGGACTTACTAGCTTAATTTTTGTATGGAATTTACTCGCTTAACAAGAAAGTAGCTTACTACTCTCTTAGCATTGCTGCCAGATTTTTCTTGATGATCCATTTCAGATAAACCAAAGGGTAACAATGATGCCACTTTATCAAGTCTCTCAATCGAAAGCTAGTAAGCCCAATCGAACAGGCCTAATAAATATATACGTATTTAATGGGGTTAAAGTGCACTAAACACAAAATAGAATGAAAAAATTACCATGAAAAGTTCACATTAAAATCAATAACGCTTTTCTGTCCCTCAAGAGGACAAGGGTAAATAAAGGACTGCCGCTGCGGATAATTTTGATTACATGTAAGTCCGCCTGCGGATAAGAATGCATGTAATAACCTTGGCACACATCAATCAATTTCAGCTTGAAATGACATAATAACCTTGTCAGACTGCATGGAAATCTAGCGATAGGGTCGATTTTCTAATGTCAAATTTTGTATGGGATCTGCTATTTTAAAATCGACGTTATGTCATTTCAGCTAGATTTCGCAAGCAGTGTGACAAGGTTATAAGGCCGATTTTCAAATGTCTGATTTTGATGGGATTTGACATTTGTACATCGTCCATATGTCATTTCAGCTAGATTCCGCATGCAGTCTGAATAGGCTATTGGAGATTAACTCCCGAAATTGTTCCTCTGGTTCATATGCTGCATTTATACACTATTAAAATGTTTAATGCACAGAATTTGTACTTTTAAACAATTAAACTTATTTAATAACTTCTTGACACTTTTTAATACATTTAATGTATATTTTTCTTATACTTTTTTATAGGCGCTTAGAGTTTCTTCTTTTATTAATGTACTTTGTATTATAAAATGTTGCAGTGTTGCCAAGTAATAGCCATCGAATCGTTTTATTTGACAGCTTGTTGGATTACAAAAATAGACCAATTAATTGTTATTTAAATATTCGCAAAAACGCATTTTTATATTGAACAAGAGCATACACGCAAATCATACAAGAAAAGCGTACAATTTACCTAAGTTTCTTAGGTGAAATACAACTTTAAAAATTCTTTGGCAACTCATGCAGAACACTTGTGTAATTTGGTACCAAAAAAAAAACTACCGCCAGTTATACAATAAAACTTTGTAAAATTACCTTGTATGTTTTGGCTGTATTTCAAAGCACTTTGATCTCTTAAACAATTTGCATTTTCTCAATACATTCAAATAAAGAAATAAAACAATTAGATTTCGCATGCAGTGTGACAAGGCTATAAGCAAACAATAAACATTTAACAAAATCAACCATCTGTCTTATCGAACTGCCCTCGTATATGCAAACCAGACTTTACACCATCTTAATATCAACAACAACTCTTTTCACCACCCCCACTTTACCCCAAAAATATGATCCCGTATTGTTGTTTTCGGTTGTCGGTTTTCTGCTCATTAATCATTAATTGTTTGTATCATCAAGTCTTCGTTTCCTACATTGCGCTTACGACGATAATATTGCTGTGCTTTGTCTCGATTTTTCGGTTTGTTTTGCTATGCGCTTTGTTTGTTAGAAGAAGTTTCTTATCTTTGATGTGGTTGTTCTGTCAAGTGTGGCAATGTCAGCTCGAGCGTTCGGAGTTAGAGCGACGCGATCGTTGCGATCAAGCGAAACCAAAAGCAGCACAGTGTACGGAAGTCGATTTATTACGAAAATAATTGTATAACGTCTAGAGAGTGAATCTGAATACATGTTCGAATATACCGAATCAAAAACGGGGAGCTTTTGGTAACTCGCTTAGTTTTCGAGTTATTTCAAAAATATGGGAAATATAAAAATGTGTTGGGGAGTGATATAATCGTTCTTCGTCTAGCTGACATAAGGTCGATTTACAAATGTCAGATCCCATAAAAATTTGTCATTTGAACCTTATGTCATTTTAAGCTGAAATCGATTGATTTCGCTTGCCGTCTGAAAGGGCTATAATAAAAAAACCAAAACCCCGTCTTAAGGCCCCTTCAGACAGTTGCAACTCGCTGTCGTCTCGTACATTCTTTTTGGAATATGTGAGTAAAGCGATTGGGGTTACTAAAGAGTGATTTTTTTGAGGTTAGGATTTTCATGCATTATTATTTGACAGATCACGTGGGATTTCAGACATGGTGTCAAAGAGAAAGATGCTCAGTATGCTTTGACATTTCATCATGAATCGTCTTACAAACGAACAACGCTTGCAAATTATTGAATTTTATTATCAAAATGCGTGCTCTGTTAAGAAAGTTCATTGCGCGCTTCCATTTTATGGTCAGTTTAATCGACCCACTGAAGCGGCTATTCGGGCTATTGTGACTAAATTTCGCACCAAATTTACATTGTTGGACATTAAACCACCAACACGCTTACGTAGAGTGCGAACTGAAGAAAATATCGCAGCTGTATCGGCCAGTGTTAATGATGACCACCAATTTTCGATTCGTCGCCGTTCGCACCAATTGGGTCTCTGTTACTCAAAAACGTGGAAATGCCAAAATTGGACTAAGCGGATGGACCACCTAAGACGCAGCCGCGGTCAACATTTAAATGAAATTATCTTCAAAAAGTAAATGTCATGGACCAATCTAACGTTTCAAATAAAGAACCGATGAGATTTTGCAAATTTTATGCGTTTTTTTTTTAAAAAAAGTTATCAAGCTCTTAAAAAATCACCCTTTAGCTTACAATTAAGAAACTTGATAAGGTGGCAACATTTGTATCCATTGGTTTTATTTAAATAAATCACAGATAAAATTAAGCTAGTAAGTCCAATCGAACAGGCCTTATATGAATGGCCCTTAATAAGAAAAGGGTGATTCCATTGGAACGGGTGTGGAAATTTTGCTTAAATATGTTTAAATATTTATTTTTACTATACTACCAACTGAAAACGTCAGGTTAATCGGAATATTTTTGCAAATATAAATATATCTTAGCGTTTTAAACTTTGGAGATATACAACAATCTAGAGCGTCACGGGTGTGACCTTAACTTTGAGGAAAATCTTGAGGGTTTACTTATTTGCTTGAATTCTGTAATGTTCTTTCATTAAATGACTTTATTCATTTTTACGAATAAAAAGAGTAGTTCATACACCGACATCTCTTTGTTAATATCGAAAATATAGGATATTTAAATTGTAACGGGCGTGACATTTTGATGAAAATTCTTTTAAGACACCAGTCTATATATGGAAAAGGTAATGATCAGGCCTATTGTTGTCCTTATTTTTTTCTTGTAATATAATATCTATTATGAGTAGTATAAACATTACGAATTTTTAACGGTATTTTTTTAAATTATAAATTGATTTTGAAATTTTGTCCAAAAAAGTGTCACTTTACGTGGAATGAACCAAAACTAGCTAAAATAACATAAGATCCATTTTCAAATGTCAAATTTGTGTGGAATATGACATTTGTAAATCAACCTTATAGCCTATAGTCACACTGCATACGAAATCTAGCTGAAATCTCATTAAGTCGATTTTCAAAAGTCAAATTTGTAAATCGACCTTATGTCATTTCAGCTAAATTTCGCATGCAGTGTGACAAGGCTATAAATGGGATCTGACATTTTAAATCGTGGTCGAAGATTTAAATAGTTCTTGGGTGTCCTGTTTTTCCATTTTGTAGTCTATTGGAAAGTAAAAGGAAATCACAAAAATCCCCCAACAAAATATGAATTCTTGGATCACGAACTCTTGGCGATTTGAATCTGAGGCATATGTATAATATGCCATTTTAATTTTGCTGTTGCTTTAGGAAATTGATATTCGTTATCTTTAATCCATCAGCTGTTACAGAAACAATACGAAAATATTTCGATTTCCAACCACAGTGCAATGCTACATGACTTTTGATGTTTTTTGTTTGTTTCGTTCGTCGTCCGTGTCCATTGTCGATAATATCTAATCGCTCGTTTATGTTTCATATTTTCGCGTTGTTTTTCTGTGCTTTGATACTAGTTGTGCTGTGTCGAATATAGAAGTTTCATGTTTGTTTCTAGTAATCGTGGTTCGACTGTCACAATATTCGAGAAGCTGTATAATAAATATCAGCTTTCGGAAATGATATCGTAATTATCGGCACATGTACAAAAAGACAACGACAACATAAAAATATAAATTGAATTTTTGATTAGATGAGCGCGCTGCTGATCTAAGTTCGAATCTAATAAAGAGGAGAAGGGTCAGATATCGATGATGATGATGATGATCGTGTTCGTGTTGTTACGGTGCGATTGGCGAATGGACGAAGAATAAATAATTGGCAACAGAAATAATAATTGGCAAGTTGCCGGTGGTACATTAAGTTTGTTGTAGGTTTAAACATGTTTTTTCAATAATTAAGTTTTCCATTCCGTTAGTAACATCGCAGATATTTTGCCGGAAACCATTACCAAATACATACATAAAATACTCATAAATATAGATATTAGGCCTGTTCGTTTGGGCATCATTATTACCCATTGGTTTCTCTTAAATGGATCAACTTTCTTTTTAAGCGAGTAAACTCCATTCCGAAGACATGTTCGATTGGGGTAACTAGCGTAATTTTTGTATGGAAATTTACACGCTTAACAATAAAGTAGTTCGCTACTCTCTTAGTTACCGAGTAAGAGGTGTCAGATTTTTATCTCTGATTTACTTAACTAAAATCAAAGGATAACAATGTTGCCACCTTATCAAGTCTCTTAATTTTAAGCTAGTAAGCCCAATTGAACAGTCCTAATATACAAACCACATCGTGCGAAGATAAAAAGATCGGACAATACGGGAAGCCATATCAAATAGCTTTTATCGGTGTAGCCTTTCTAAATGTGTTTTTTATTCCTAATAGCTTTGTCACACTGCATGCGAAATCTAGCAGAAATGACCTAAGTTCAATTTTGAAATGTCAAATTTGTATGGAATCTGACATTTGTAAATCGACCTTATGCCATTTCTGCTAGATTTCGCATGCGGTGTGTTGGTACAAACTCATACATTTTTCAAAAAGGATATTTTTTAAAATATTCCTTACAAACGAACTATATTAGCAACAAACAAAGTTTTTATAAGTCAAAGCAACGCTAGGAAACCAAAATTTCCGATAAAAAATTGAATGCGGAAGCATAAGAAACAGCTCGACGAAGTCGAAAAAAGGAAAGAAAATGTAATTATGAAGAAATGCGTTAAAAGATGTAAAAATAATAAACTTTTCTTTTAAATCGATAAAAGAAAAGTACTTAAATTTGGGATAATTTCTAATATAACCCATAGTTCGATTTTCAGTGTAGGGTGGGCCATTTACAACTTGAAATTTGAACTACCGATTACTTTGACTTTGAAAGGTAGAATAACATTCATTTTTATTTTATTTTTCTGGTTTATTTGCAAAATGGGACGCTATACGCTCGAACAAAATTTGGGAAATATTAAAAATTTATTTCCAAAGTAGTGAGTCATTAACGTAAATTGTAGGAAATTTACGTGGGAATTTTTCGTGTTTTCAGATGAAGCTCATTTTAATCTCGGCGGCTATATCAATAAGCAAAATTGTTGCATATGGAGTTCAGAGAACCCACACTTGACTATTGAGAAGCCAATGCATCCACAAAGAGTCACTGTTTGGTGTGGATTTGGGCTGGCGTCATCATTGGGCCATGTACTGAAAACTTGGGTTAATCTGATGAGGTATTGCCGAGCTAGTCGTGGTAGTCATATGAATAATATTGTACTCCATTATTAAATGATAAAGTTCAACCTTTCCAATAAAACCAGAAATTTGAAAAATAATAAGTGATATTTTTATATCCGATTCTAATTTAAAAATTTAAATGGCCCATCTGTGGTGTGGTGTTTTTGAAGTGAGCAACCCTTTTTATGTTTGAAAGTGGAAACGTGTAAACTAAAGAATACAACCCTGGTCCACATTCCACGAAACAGCTGATTAGTGCAAGTATTCATAGTTTACACTTACAAGAGGCCGGATATCTTGCAAGTGTAAACTGTTGTTATCGTTTTTTGTACTTAGCCTCGATAGCCATTATTTTGTTTTACACTGGGCTAAGTTCAACATTTTTAAGACAAAATTATTTTTTCAAAATTTGGTTATATATTTATGCCTCTCACTCCTATGAGGAGCATAGGGCCGTAACAATTTGATTCCAATCTACTCTATTTACAGCGCGAGCTTTTAATTCATTTAGACTTAGGTTTAATGTATGAGCTTCAATTTCCACGTGTGAGAAGGACGTCCTAAGTGCTATTTTTATAGCCGATTCTAATTTAAAAATTGAAATGACCCATCTGTGTGGTTTTTTTGAAGTGAGCAACCCTATTTGTGTTTGAAAGTGGAAAAGTGTAAACTAAAGAATACAACCCTGGTCCACATTCCACGAAACATCTGATTAGTGCAAGTAGTTATAGTTTACACTTACAAGAGGCCGGATATCTTGCAAGTGTAAACTGTTGTTATCGTTTTTTGTACTTAGCCTCGATAGCCATTATTTTGCTTTACACTGGGCTAAGTTCAACATTTTTAAAAGAAAATATTTTTTTCAAAATTTGGTTATATATTTATTCCTTTCACTCCTATGAGGAGCATAGGGCCGTAACAATTTGATTCCAATCTACTATATTTACAGCGCGAGCTTTTAATTTATTTAGACTTAGGTTTAATATATGAGCTTCAATTTCAATTTGCCGTTTCCACGTGTAAGAAGGACGTCCTCTTCTTCTGCTGCCTTGTGGGTTCAATTCGATGGCCTGCCTTACAATGTCATATACAGGTTTCCTTAGCGTGTGACCTATCCATCCCCATTTGCGTTTTCTGATTTCCAGATGGATTGGTTGTTGTTGTGTTACTGCCCATTTGCTTTTGTGTGACAGTTTAAAAAAATATTTTTTACCTTTTTATTTATGTTTCTCTTATCACAGCTTAGTTGTACAGTCTTAAAGAAAAACCGATCTATTAATCCTCCCCTATGCGATTAAACTTTTCCCGGGAATGAATTGTTCCCTTGAAATCGCAATCAGGATTTTCGCTATTTTTTGAAGAATGTTTTGCCTTTTTACGTCAAATTAATCACTCTATTTCTGTACCAATTCAAGATGAGTGAAAGCTATTTGTACCATAAGAAATGAAAAATTTTCAGGCGAATAAATTCCCCTTTTATTCGTGATTATCTCAAGGTAATCCTTGAGATAATCATCTTCAAAAATGTTTACTAAATCAAAAGTTATTCAATTATGACAGATATGGCATTCGGTTCTGGACCACTGTGCGTGTGAATTGACCTTAAGCCTAAGGCTATCATACCGTTTGCAAATTTTGTGAAGAAGTTATTGAATTTGGCGAAGTTGAAATAGCATCTCGGTATGGCTTAATACAAAACGAGCATATCAATTTTTTTTAAAACCAGTTTCTTTACACATTATATTATGATAAACTATTATCAAATACATTGCGCGTGTTTTAAACAAACCGCTTAATAGCGAAATTAAATATAATTAATTTAATATATATGTTTTATTAAAAATGCATTAACATTTGAATTTATGTCTAAAGTTTTCATGATTTTATTAAAAATTTCTACTGCTGTGAAGAATTGAAAAATCGAGATACGCCTTTTTTATATTAAACCAACGATCGTTAATAATACACAGTGGATTTGAACTCACGTAGCAAGTTCTACTGCTACAGAAGTTCAATCCAATTAATATGCAAAATATGTGAATAAATTATAACGCCAAATTTGCTAATACATTGATTTTTGCTGTTAGTTTAACATACAGTGGTATGTGTATAGCCAGGTAATAGTTGAACCCATTAAATATGGAAAATTCGTGCATAAATAATTATGCACATTAGAATATCGATTATATGTCAAAGGTTTGAGAAAAGAAAAAAAAAACAAAATTTTGTTCAGACATTTAATACCAGGCTCATCTCATATCGATGGAGATAATCTCCATCCAAAATGTACAGACCAACCAACAAATCAATAAAACTTAATCTACGCTAAAGACAAATACCGTTTCAGATGCATCAGCAGTCTATAAAGTATGCAGCATTCTAGTGTTAATTATTAACACCAACTAATTAACTTTCTGATCTTATTGTCTGTTTTAGTTTTATTAATTGCTTCACTTGCGTAAGCAATTGTAAATCTCAACTTTGAAGAACACGGCCGACCTTAACCTTTTTAATTAATAACAGTGATTGCATTTATTTTTTGCAGTTACTAACATCGACTTAATTTAATAATAATTACATATTAATTATATATTACAGTGATAATTTCTTGCGGGATAAATTATTGTTCTATAATATAGAGTAGTGGCAGGCGGTAGGTATTATACCTCTGGGTCAGAAACATCATTACGTGACGCTTTGAAGTCAAAGATCAGTTTGTTTGTGAATGCTGTTTTTCTATCCAAACTGGATTCGGATTTTATATATATTTTTTATGCGAAATCTAGCTGAAATGACATAAGGCCGATTTACAAATGTCAGATCCCATACAAATTGCACATTTGTAAATCGACCTTATGTCGTAGATTTCGTATGTAGTGTGACAAGGCTATTATATTTTTCATTAGATTTTGGCGAAACTTGGTTCGCACTGACTTAAAATTCAATTTGGTAATTTTTAACCAGAAATTAGACGTCAATTTAAAACAAAAAGAAAAGAGAGAAAAATAAAAATAAAATCAACAAATATTTTCGGTTTCAATATTGTATTAAAAATACTTAAAATTTCTAAATATGCCATCGTAATTATAGAGCTGTTTTTCTTTAAGGCGGGATATCAAAAATTTTCATTTCTTACTCAAAATAAAAAAAATATTTTTTCACATTGTCGCCGCCGACTATTGTAGTCGTATTTTCAAATATTTTGTGTTGATTTTTTTGGACTTAGCCTCGATGACCATAAATTTGACTTATAGCCTTGTCACACTGCATGCAAAATCTAGCTGAAATGACATAAGGTCAATTTATAAATATCAGATCGCATATAAAATTGACATTTGTAAATCGACCTTATGTCATTTTAGCTAGATTTCGCATGCAGTGTGGCAATGCTATTACACAAGATAATTATCCAGACTAACACCCGTTTTCACTTAGCTCCGTTAACATAATATTAGGACTAACCGAGAGTTATAGATGTCAGTTTGTGTAAACATTGACATCTATAACTCTTGGTTAACTCTAACGGAGCTACATAAAAACGGGCGTTAGTCCAACATTTTTAACAAAAATTTGGGAAAAAATTGTTTTTTTTCGAAAAAAAAGTACTTTTGCTGACACGAAAAAAGTCATAAAAAATAGAAAAAAGTATATTGTTATCATCGTTAAGATGCCAGATATTACAAACTAAAGCAATATATTATTTTATATAATTTATAATAGTTTTATTGGAAAGGTTGAACTTTGCCATTTAATAATGGATTATCAATCATGACTGCCACGACTAGCTCGGCAGTGCCTCATCCGATCAACCCAATTTTTCAGTACAGCCCAAAATCCACACCAAACAGTGACTCCTTGTGGATTCATTTGCTTCTCAATAGGCACTTGTGTGTTCTCTGAACCGCATATGGGCATCTCCCAAAACGGTCTACCAAAAAAATGAAATCAGACCACACTAATAGCTTTTAACTTTATTATACCCTCCACCTCCAGAATGGGGGTATACTAACTTTGTCATTCCGTTTGTAACACCTTGAAATATTGACCTGAGACCCTATAAAGTATATATATTCTTGATCTGATCGTCATAAAATTCTAAGACGATCTAGCCATGTCCGTCCGTCCGTCTGTTGAAAGCACGCTAGCATCTAAACGAAAGGAGCTAGAACGTTCAAATTTTCCATAAATGCGTCTTATAGTCGTAGATCGGTTGGGATTGAAATGTGGCGAAATCGGCCCAAAGGGAAAAATTTTTCCCTCACAAGGACTAAAAATACCCATAATAATCCCTAATATTTAAGCGTATTTAAGCATGTTTTTTGGATATGACTGTACATATTTGATTGATATTTGGTATGCGCATTCCCCTTATAGCAAAAAGTGATTCTTATTTGTAGGGGGTGAAATGGGGCAAAAAAGGGATAAAAATGGTACTTATTAAACGACAACAGCTAGAAACACGAAATTCGGTGTGTACATTCCTCTAATTGAGTAGATAAATAATATAAAAGTATTTTTTCCAAATTCGTACTTTTAAGGGGTAAAATGGGAATAGAGGGATAAAAATGGTACCAACCAAACGGCTGTACCTAGAATAATGAAATTCGGTGTATACGTTCCTCTGATTGCATAGATAAGTAAAATACACGGATTTTTTCAAAATTCGTACTTTTTGGGGTTAAAATGAAAAAAGGGGATAAAAATAGTACCAATCTAATGACCGCAGTGTGTAGACACGGAAAATAAACTGATTTTTCGAAATTCGTACTTTTTGGGGTTAAAATGAAAAAGGGGATAAAAATAGTACCAATCAAATGAACGCAGCTAGAGCCATGAAATTCGGAGTATACATTCCTCCGACTGCGTAGACACGGAAAATAGACGAATTTTTCGAAATTAGTACTTTCAATGGTACAGAGGGATAAAAATAGTACCAACTAAACGACTACAGCTAGAATGATGCAATTCAAATTGCGTAGAAACGTCAAGTGGGTAAAAATGGTACCAACCAAATGGGCGCAGCTGGAATCATGGAATTCGGTGTATACATTCCTCTGACTGCATAGACACGCAAAATAAAAAGTTTTTTTTTTCCAAATTCGTACTTTTTCTTTTACGGCAAAATTTGGTTGAATCATGAAGTTAGGTTATTTTGCACTATGTACGTCTGATAATGGATTTTTAAAATTTGTACTTTTGGAATTCAAATAGAATGGAAATACAACCAACTTGAGCACCCACTATCTACCAATATTTATGGCTTTGAAAATATTTTTGAAAATATAAATATAACAATATTTATTTTTTGAATTCACGTATAAGGTAATGCTACCAATCATTACCTTATAAGCGTGGTTTGAAATAATTAAAATATTATATTTATTTATAAAATTATTTTTTTCAATATTTGTATTTGTTTTGGTTTGCCTTCATATATTAAAAATATATATATTTTCCTGTAATTTTACTGCACTTCTACGAAAACCGACAAAGTTCGGCCCGGCCGAACTTAACGCCGTTTTTACTTGTTTATTTAAACTTTGTTCTGTAAATTTTGAGGCTTGGTTGAAAGTGCCTATAATAATTAATATTTTTTTGAAAATTTGGAAAACAAAAATTAATTTAAACTTTATTTTTTTAATTGTTTGTACTCTTCGAATTTTTCGAAAAAAAAATTATTTAAACATCTATTTACTCTGAGGCTTGGTTGAAAGTGGTCATATGAAAATTACTATGTTTTTTTTAATTTTTCTTGTGTTTCCAAATTTTCAAAACATTAAAAAACATGGATTAACTAAGCTGCAATAACAAAAAAACTAAATAAAAAGTTAAAATTTTACTCAAAATTTGTCTTTAATTGTCGCCATCAATGTGTTTATAAAAGCAAATTTTGAAAAAAATAATTGTATATTAAAAAATTTCGGACTTGGCCTGGATAATTATCCAGTGTAAGTCAAATTTATGGTTATAGAGGCTAAGTCCAAAAAAGTCAATAGAAAATATTTTTTTTTGAAAATTTGTTTTGATACAAATATTTATATTGTAGTTGGCGATAATGTGAACAAAAATATTTTGAGCAGAAAATCTAATTTTTATTAACGTTTTTTATCGCAGCATGTAATCTCGTCTTAAAGAAAAGCAGCCCGATTATTTGATAATTGTCAATTTTAATAATTTACCAAGTTTTTGCTAAATATGTGTTTGGGACAAATCCACATCATGTGTCTGCGGGAAACCCCATCAGAGCCTCATTAATATTGTCGAGTAGAAACACGGCTTGAGTATTCCAGCGACCATGATCTGACCTATATGGTCACACACATTGAATTTTCACTTTCTCTTGTGATTTCTTTATCCAGCCATACAACAAATTTGTTGTAATCTGGTTGAATTATTTCTGTTTGTTTTTATTTTTATGCCCTTTGTACAACATTATTGTTGTTGTTGTTTCTGTTTGGTTTTGGCTGTTTGTTTTTATTCTTATTTTCACATTAAATTCAAATTCTCTTTCTTTCTCCATTACAGCTGTGCTCTGTGGTCGCCGTCGTCGTATGGTTTTGTTGCTGTTGCATTGCATTTTGTTTAGCAACGCATTAATCGCCAGAGTTGTTGTTGTTGTTGCTACTGCCGTTGTGCATTATTTTTAACAACATTTTCGCTGTTTTGTTGTTGCTGCTGCGCTATTGTAATGAAGCGCTTTAACACCGCAAACACGTCATGTCGTTCAGCCACCAGCCAGCCAACAAAAGGTGAATTCAATCATTAACAATTTGCTCCTATAAACACCATCATACGCCGCTGCTGCTGCCAACAATCGCAGGCTTATTCCCTGGCCGTGCCTGGGGGCACAAAGCGGAAATTCAAATACAAACAGAACGTTTCAAAAAAAAAAAAGAAAATAAAAGAAAAAACAAAGCGTACGACATTTGCCCGGTCTATATAGTAAATATAGTACAGTTCTACAACATCACTCATCAGGCTGTGTCAAGTGTCAAGCATCGGCCGGCCGTTCATTGTAGTCCATAGTCTTGGAAAAAAATATTGAAAACAAAGCTGGTAAAACAACACCAACATAATGGAATTGTCAGCGTCGGCATTTGTGAATCAAACAAAAGATGTGGAATTCCAAGACGTCTTTTATACGGTGGCGCAAAGAAAATACTTTGGTAAGTTTAAATGTTTTCTTTTTTAGTTGAGTTCTTTTTTTCTTATTAAATATATTTATAAATATTGTCACCTGAAATGCAAAATAAAGAAGCCCACATTTTCTAAAGTAGAAGCAAAAAAAGGTTCAATTGCGAAGTTCGTATTGTGTTAATAAATTTAATTTTTAAATAAATAATTGTGGACGTATCTGCCTATAATGTTCTGCAATTATGCAGTTGAATATATGCAAATATAAACAAGTAAAAACGGCGTTAAGTTCGGCCGGGCCGAACTTTATATACCCTCCATCATGGATTGCATTCCACAGAGGTTGTCGGTTTTCGTAGAAGTGCAGTAATATTACAGGAAAATATAATTTCTTTAATATAGCCAAACCAAAACAAATACAAATATTGAAAAGTTAAGTTTATACATAAATATAATATTTTAATTATTTCAAACCACGCTTATAAGGCAAGGCTACCACTACGTCAATTCAAAAAATAAATATTCTTATATTTATATTTTCAAAAATATTTTTGAAGCCATAAATATTGATAGATAGTGGGTGCTATAGTTGGTTGTATTTCCATTCTATTTGAATTTCAAAAGTAAAAATTTTGAAAATCCAAAATAACCTAACTTCATGATTCAACCAATTTTTGCCGTAAAAGAAAAAGTACGAATTTGAAAAAAAAAAACTTTTTATTTTGCGTGTCTATGCAGTCACAGGAATGTATACACCGAATTCCATGATTCCATTTGGTTGGTACCATTTTTACCCTCTTGACGTTTCTACGCAATTAGAATTTTATCATTCCAGTTGTGGTCGTTTAGTTGGTACTATTTTTATCCCTCTGTCCCATTGTATCCCTTGAAAGTACTAATTTCGAAAAATTCGTGTATTTTCCGTGTCTTCGCAGTCAGAGGAATGTATACTCCGAATTTCATGACTCTGGCTGCGGTCATTTGATTGGTACTATTTGTATCCCCTTTTTTCATTTTAACCCCAAAAAGTACGAATTTCGAAAAATCAGTTTATTTTCCGTGTCTACACACTCAGAGGAATGTATACTCCGAATTTCATGACTCTAGCTGCGGTCATTAGATTGGTACTATTTTTATCCCCTTTTTTCATTTTAACCCCAAAAAGTACGAATTTGGAAAAATCCGTGTATTTTACTTATCTATGCAATCAGAGCAATGTATACACCGAATTTCATTATTCTAGGTACAGCCGTTTGGTTGGTACCATTTTTATCCCTCTATTCCCATTTACCCCTTAAAAGTACGAATTTGGAAAAAATACTTTTATATTATGTATCTACTCTATTAGAGGAATGTACACACCGAATTTCGTGCTTCTAGCTGTTGTCGTTTAATATGTACCATTTTTATCCTTTTTTGCCCCAGTTCATCCCCTACAAATAAGAATCACTTTATGGTGCACGTTTTTGCTATAAGGGGAATGCGCATACCAAATATAAACAGACATATTCAAAAAAAAACATCCTTAAATACGCTAAAATATTAGGGATTATTATGGGTATTTTTAGTGCTTGTGAGGGAAAAAGTTTTCCCTTTGGGCCGATTTCGCCCCATTTCAATCCCAACCGATCTACGACTATAAGACGCATTTATGGAAAACTTGAACGTTCTAGCTCCTTTCGTTAAGATGCTAGCGTGCTTTCAACAGACGGACGGACGGACATGGCTAGATCGTCTTAGAATTGTATGACGATCAAGAATATATATGTACTTTATAGGGTCTCAGGTCGATATTTCAAGGTGTTGCAAACGGAATGACAAAGTTAGTATACCCCCATCCTGGAGGTGGAGGGTATAAAAATGTTCAATTGCGAAGTTCGTATTGTGTTAATAAATTCAATATTTGTGGACGTATGTGCAATTATGCAGTTGAATATATGCAAAAATAAAAATGTAAATTAAATTGTATCACTACTTTATGAAAGAAATTATTTATAGATTTTCGCTATAAAATCGAAAATAAAGTTTAGATTGTTTAATGATGATTTGCAAAATATTTCGCTCCTAAATCAAGCCGTCTGTGAGCTAAACGCTCTTGAAAATACCCCTAAAAATCATGTTTTTCCAGTTTAATTTTTTTGTGCTGCATTTTTGTCGAAAATTTTTTTCTGAAATAATAGACCTTGAAAGCACTTTAAATATAAATTTTGATTTTTGTCTTGGAGTATCTTTTTGGTGCAATTATTGGATCTTTAAAGTAATTTTTAGTGTATTTTTCATAGTGACAATATTTTGTTTGTTTGTTTTCGGTAACTACTGAACTGGGGTTTTGGGGTGTATGTTTAAGTCCGAAGCAGTTTTCATTCAATTGAGTTTGCGAGGCAGATATACAACCAATAATTAATTACTACTAATAATTAATTAATGGGCATTAATCGTCTGCCCTGGTAGCAACCGAACCAAATAAATGTCACACACTTCTTTTGAAAAATACTTTGTTTTCTGTTTAAGAAAACTAAAACAAATGATCTCGAACCTGAGTAAGAGTTACAACAAAAACTATGAAAAGAAAAGATTAAATAATAAAAAAACAAAACAGATTTTATAAAAAATAAATAGCGGTAGTCAATACCTTTCGAATTATGTCTAAATGCTGACCATCGGAATTAAATTGAAGTCGCAGCGCTCATTTTTGTAAAAAGAGTTTGAAATTGTGAGTTTGAAGTGTGAATGCTGATGCAAAATTGCAGAAAGTCTGCTGTTATAGCAGAAAAACTGCTGTAATAGCAGAAAAACTGCTGTAATAGCAGAAAAACTGCTGTAATAGCAGAAAAACTGCTGTAATAGCAGACAAACTGCTGTAATAGCAGAAAAGTGCCTGCTGATAGGCAGCAGACAATCGCTGCTGTTAATAACAGACTTTTTTCTGTGAGTGCAGTAAAATTTTAAATGTTACATGGCTCACCCTATATATACATTTCGTCAAATTACAATATTTTATATTTTTTTAGTTATTTCTTAATCCAATTCCCTGCCTTTGGATTACCCCATTATTTTTGCTACTACTAATAATTAAGTAATGGGCATTTATAAGGGAAGTAGCATCCCTTAAAACGATCGTATGCCCTGCTAGCAACCGAACCAAATAAATGTCACACACTTCTTTTGAAAAAAACTTTGTTTTCTGTTAAAAAAAAAAACAAAAACAAACGATCTCGAACCTGAGTAAGAGTTACAACAAAAACTATGAAAAGAAAAGATTAAATAATAAAAAACAAAATAGATTTTATAAAAAATAAATAGCTTTCGAATGATGCCTAAATGATGAACATCGGAATTAAATGGAAGCCGCAGCGCTCATTTTTGTAAAAAGAGTTTGAAATTGTTGGCTCTGAAAATCCATCTCCTGTATTAAATTATTATACAAACAAGGTGTCAGCGACGTAAGTTTTCGTTCGATATTCAACATATAGGTATCATTCGAAAGCTATTAATTCCTTCTATTTATTTTTCATAACAACTCTTTTAAAATGTTTCCAAGAAATGAGTTTTTAGTTGTCACCTTGAAAAACCGCAAAAAAATCAATATAAACGTCCAATAATACGACCGATGAGTTACTCTAAGACAAGAATACAAATTTTTATTTAAATTGTTCCCAAGGGTCTATTAATTCAGATACAAATTTTGGGCAAAAAAGCATCACAGCTCACAGATGGCTTGACCCAGTGACAAAATATTTTGCAGATCATCTTTAAACAATCCAATCTTCATTTCTAGGGGGTGACCGCTGCAATTTATTTTCGTGACCCATCCTTGAACTTGAATATGAGATCAAATTAACTAAAATTAGGAAAAATAAAATTCAGTCTCATTGTCCGTTTATAATTTTTCGTACCACAATTTCTTTTTCTCAATAGAGCTACTCTTCTTTGATTCGAAATATTTTTTTTCATATTATGGCTAAGTATAATAAAGGGTGATTTTTTAAAAGCTATAGGAAAGTTTAAAAAAACACATATAATTCAGAAAAATGCATGAAATCTTTATTTGAATCGATAGTACGGTCCATATAATTTAATGTTTGAAGATTATTTCATGCAAATGTTGACCTTGACTGTGCCTCAAATGGTCCATCCGCTTAGTCCAATTTTGGCATTTCCACGTTTTTGAGTAACAGAGGCCCAATTGCTGCGAACGGCGACGAATCGATAATTGATGGTCATCATTAACACTGGTCGATAAAGCTGCGATATTTTCTTCAATTCGCACTCTACGTAAGCGTGTAGGTGGTTTAATGTCCAACAATGTAAATTTGGTGCGAATTTTAGTCACAATAGCCCGAATAGCCGCTTCAGTGGATCGATTAAACTGACCATAAAATGGAAGAAGCGCGCGATGAACTTTCTTAACAGAGCACGCATTTTGATAATAAAATTCAATAATTTGCAAGCGTTGTTCGTTTCTAAGACGATTCATGGTTAAGTTATAGACCAAACTGAAGATGTTTGACAGTGAAACAAAACACGAAACGTGCGTCAGCTATTTAAACCAGTTTTGCCAAACAGATAATAGCTAAAAAATCACCCTTTACAAATATTTGTATTAAAACAAATTTTCAAAAAAAATTTAAGTAATATATTCGAATGCCAAATTTTTCTTCTTACACTTAAAGAAAAAAGTCTGTTATTAACAGCAGCGATTGTCTGCTGCCTATCAGCAGGCAATGGCTGCTATTAATTAAATTATAAAAATAGATAAAAAAAATAATCGTTCATAATTTAAAAGCCTTTCAGTTTGATGGCGAAAACGAATTTAGCTCGAATTTCATTATATATTAGCTTGAGGCAATAAGCAATATGTATCATTAAAAAGTCATTCACAATATCTTTCAGTGGTAATAAATTCCCTCATAATGACATTTATTCTAAAAAGTGTTGTTAATAAAATTTTTAACTGACTATATTGTTCTGTATATATGCTTAAAGTTTGAAGAAAGCGTTTTTTCTTTATTGCTAAAACAGCATGATATAATTTTCTTCTCAAGATAAGAGTATAATTTCGTTCTAAAAAAGAAGCAAACAGCTGTTTGCTATTTCAGCAGATACAAATCTGCTATCTCTTTTTGCTGTGCATCCGTTTTCGCGTACTTACTCGCTGGCGAGAAGAATTATCATTAACCTTAACAAGGTTAATTTTCTGCTATTATAGCATTTTTTCTGTCATAACATCTGATTTTCTGCAATCTTGCGTTAGCATTCACACCGCTAAAGTGTTTGCAGTCTTCTATTAATTAAATTATAAAAAATAGATAAAAAATAATCGTTCATAATTTTTAAAAGCCTTTCAGATTGATGGTGAAAACGAATTTAGCTCGAATTTCATTTTATATTAGCTTGGGACAATATGCGTATCATTAAAAAGCTTTCACAATATCTTTCAGTGGTAATAAATTCCCTTATAATGACATTTATTCTAAAAAGTTAACAACACAAGATATGAGTATAATTTCGTTCTAAAAAGGAAGCAAACAGCTGTTTGCTATTTCAGCAGATACAAATCTGCTATCTCTTTTTCAGCAGAAATTCTGCTCTTACAGCAAACTTTCTGCTCTCTTTTACTGACAAATTCCTTTGAGTGTAAGAAATAAATTATTTTTCAAAAGGATTTGTTAGTAAAAAAGCAAAAAGTCAGATTTTCTGCTGAAAAAGAAACAGCAGATTGTCACTGCTAAAATAGCAAACAGTTGTTTGCTTCTTTTTTAGAATAAAATTATACTCATATCTTGAGATGAAAATTATATCATGAAAAAATCGTTATACTTTATGCATATGTATAGACAGTATGACATATAAATATAAAAAACGAAGAGCGAATCTTATTTTTAAAATTAATTCTGCAAACATTAATCCACTGCGTGGCATTCAATTGGCTTAACAATACTTTTAGAATGAAATTTATTACATGTAACTTATTATTACTTGAAATATGTATTCAAATTATAGACATATTGTCATGAGGTAATAGGAATTTTAATTAACAGCAGTATTTTTTTAGCAGACTGCAAACACTTCAGCAGTTTGAATGCTGACGCAAAACTGCAGATAAACTGCTGTTATAACAGAACAAAAAACAGAAGTACTTTTGAAGGTCTTATGCAAATATACAAAGTTCAGCTATATTTTGAGAACTTTGTTTTTCCATATATGCAAGAAAATTAAGGTTAGAGGATATATTTTGTTCGTAGATATGAGAATTATCTCTTAAATTTTTTTTAATTAGGTACAGCAGAAATACGGTCGCGACAAATATTTCCACTCGTAGTAAAAAAATTGGTAATTTTCGTTATAACACTTCAACTTTTAATAAAAATAAAAGAGAACAAGTTAACTTCAAGTCTCATAATAAAAAAGTTGTCGAAATAAGGAAAAAATAAAGTTAAAAGTTATTAGTGTGGTCTGATTTCATTTTTTTTTGGTAGATGCCCATATGCGATATATATACAGCCCGAAAACCTCAGCACAAGGCTTTTCCAAGAGTGTTATGATATGTAGGCATATTTTTTTATTTTGAGTAACAAATCAACTTTTTTATGTTTTTGTTATGGCCCCTTTTAAGAGCATTCGAAATCAATCGATTTCAGCTTGAAATGATATAAGGATTTGACATTTGTAAATCGAGCTTATGTCATTCAGCTAGATATCGCTGTGAAAATAAAAATCATTGGTGTGCACGAAGCCTTACTTTTTATTTCAATTTAGTGAACAATTTTTGAGTGTAATTTTTTTGACAAAAAAAAACCAAACGTTTTACTTCAAGTTAGTGAACAATGTTTGAGTGTAGCTTTTTTTCACAGAATAAAATCAAACGTAACTCTAATTATTGGTTATTTGTTTTTTTTTTTGCACAAATTAAGGAAACAAAGTAGAAAGTACTACTTCAAAGATTTGTTCCCTCATGTCAAGTATTCTTTAATTGCTTCTAATTGAAATGTGCATAGTTTTCCATGAAATTTATTTGAACTTAATTATAGTTCAATCTTACAAATTAATGAAACGATCGTGAAAATTCAATGTAAAGAAATACTGATTAATCAATTTCTATGATGGCTGTGAATGTAAGATTTAAGCCTTTGAGCTGTGTTATAGGCTCTTCGTGATAAAAAAAAACACAAACATTTGTGACAAACAATGTATAGGGTGGGCCGTGTAACATTTTAAATTAGAATCGGCAAACAAATATTTTTTCAAATTTCTCTTTTTTTGGAAAGGTTGTCATTTAATAATGGAACACAATTGTCATTCATATGACTACCAAGACTGGCTCGCCAGTACCTCATCCGATCAACCCAATTTTTCAGTACAACCCAAAATTCACACCAAACAGTGACTCGTTGTGAATGCATGCAAGTCACGTGTGGGTTCTCTGAATCCTATATGCGGCAATTTTGCTTATTGACATAGCCACCGAGATGAAAATGAGCTTCATCTGAAAACACGAAAATTTTCCACTACTTTGGAAGCAAGTTGTTAATATTTCCCAATTTTGTGCGAGCGTATAGCGTCCCATTTTGAAAATGTCAAACATAAACCTGAAAATAAAAATTAACATGAATGTTATTCTACCTTTCAACGTCAAAGTAATAGGTATACTCAAAGGAATTTATCGGTAAAAGAAAGTAGAAAGTCAGCTGAAAGAGCAGATTGCCAATCCGAAAGGCTTTTAAATTATGAACGCTTATTTTTATACCCTCCACCTCCAGGATGGGGGTATACTAACTTTGTCATTCCGTTTGTAACACCTTGAAATATCGACCTGAGACCCTATAAAGTATATATATTCTTGATCTGATCGTCATAAAATTCTAAGACGATCTAGCCATGTCCGTCCGTCCGTCTGTCCGTCTGTTGAAAGCACGCTAGCATCTAAACGAAAGGAGCTAGAACGTTCAAATTTTCCATAAATGCGTCCTATAGTCGTAGATCGGTTGGGATTGAAATGGGGCGAAATCGGCCCAAAGGGAAAAATTTTTCCCTCACAAGGACTAAAAATACCCATAATAATCCCTAATATTTTAGCGTATTTAAACATGTTTTTTGAATATGTATGTTTATAATTGCTTAATATTTGGTATGCGCATTCCCCTTATAGCAAAAACGTGCACCATAAAGTGATTCTTATTTGTAGGGGGTGAAATGGGGCAAAAAAGGGATAAAAATGGTACATATTGAACGACAACAGCTAGAAACACGAAATTCGGTGTGTACATTCCTCTAATTGAGTAGATACATAATATAAAAGTATTTTTTTCCAAATTCGTACTTTTAAGGGATAAAATAGGAATAGAGGGATACAAATGGTACCAACCAAACGGCTGTACCTATAATAATGAAATTCGGTGTATACATTCCTCTGATTGCATAGATAAGTAAAATACACCGATTTTTCAAAATTCGTACTTTTTGGGGTTAAAGTGAAAAAAGGGGATAAAAATAGTACCAATCTAATGACCGCAGCTAGAGTCATGAAATTCGGAGTATACATTCCTCTGAGTGTGTAGACATGGAAAATAAACTGATTTTTCGAAATTCGTACTTTTTGGGGTTAAAATGAAAAAAAGGGATAAAAATAGTACCAATCTAATGACCGCAGCTAGAGTCATGAAATTCGGAGTATACATTCCTCTGACTGCGTAGACACGGAAAATAGACGAATTTTTCGAAATTAGTACTTTCAAGGGATACAATGGTACAGAGGGATAAAAATAGTGCCAACTAAACGACCACAGCTAGAATGATAAAATTCTAATTGCGTAGAAACGTCAAGGGAGTAAAAATGGTACCAACCAAATGGGCGCAGCTGGAATCATGGAATTCGGAGTATACATTCCTCTGACTGCATAGACACGCAAAATAAAAAGTTTTTTTTCCAAATTCGTACTTTTTCTTTTACGGCAAAAATTGGTTGAATCATGAAGTTAGGTTATTTTGCACTATGTACGTCTGATAATGGATTATCAAAATTTGTACTTTTGGAATTCAAATAGAATGGAAATACAACAAACTGTCTCACCCTCTATCTACCAATATTTATGGCTTTGAAAATATTTTTGAAAATATAAATATAAGAATATTTATTTTTTGAATTGACGTATTGGTAGCATTACCTTATAAGCGTGGTTTGTAATAATTAAAATATTATATTTATTTATAAACTTAACTTTTCAATATTTGTATTTGTTTTGGTTTGGCTATATTAAAAAAATTATATTTTCCTGTAATATTACTGCACTTCTACGAAAACCGACAACCTCTGTGGAATGCACTCCGTGGTGGAGGGTATATAAAGTTCGGCCCGGCCGAAATTAACGCCGTTTTTACTTGTTTTATCTATTTTTATATTTTAATTAACAGCAGCCGTTTTTAGCAGACTGTAAACTCTTTGGCAGTGTGAATGCTGTTGCTAAATTGCAGAAAGTCTGCTGTTATAGCAGAAAAACTGCTGTAATAGCATAAAAGTGCCTGCTGATAGGCAGCAGGCAATCGCTGCTGTTAACAACAGACTTTTTCTGTGAGTGCAGTAAAATTTTAAATGTTACATGGCTCACCCTATATATACATTTCGTCCAATTACAATTGTTTTATATTTTTTAGTTATTTCTTAATCCAATTCCCTGCCTTCGGATTACCCCATTATTTTTGCTTTGTGTACACATTAAACTTCCTAGCCATTTGGTACTACTGTGCGGTATTAGCATTTATGTAGCATTTATCTACACTACAATTATTCTTACCCTTGTCCAGGTTTACTTTTCCATTGCCGGTTATGTGGTTTGTTGCATCATGGCTTATGGCTAGTTGTTTAGTGGGTATGTACACACTTTTCGTGGGTATTTCGTAAAAAAAAAACATTATTTTTTCTGAATGGTGTGGAAAAACAAGTTTCAAATTTTCAATTTTCTGCATGAAAAACAAAGTTCAGCCAACACTTTGGATGGCGGCAGTGAACGCGTTTGTTAGTTGGTCAGTTCGCTTTTTAGCACTCGAATTGTTTTGTTTGTTAAGGGGATGTTGATGGGGAGGGACGGGGGTTGGTCTACCAAAACGTAATACGGCAAATGACTTTGAACGTTTTTCGGGCTTTTAAATGTGCTATTTTTGAAGTAATGAGCGTTTAAAAGTAATTGCTCTAAGTATTATATATAAATAATACCTATATAATTACAGTCATCCAGTCTCTGGAGGATGATTATAATTTGCCTGTCCAAGTGACTCAACTGCCAGTGCATATTTTTTTTAATTTCAATATAATTGGTTTGTTTATTGTAATAATTTTAAGAAACCGCCATTAATTACATGAATATAACTAGATTTCCAAGTACTTCTCCACACCATCATAATCATATTCAGTTGCTCAAATCCAGTTCCAGCCTTCACTGCACTATATTGTATGTACCTGGTCATGCTGTGCATCCGTTTTCGCGTACTTACTCGCTGGCGAGAAGAATTATTATTAACCTTAACAAGGGAAATAAACGAACCGGATTAAACCCTTAATCTGACACTTTAATTAAAAGTGACAATCAGACAGAACCAAGCCATCAACTGTGCTGTGTGTGTCTGTCCAACCACAGACCTCAAGTTTTTTAGTTTTTTTGCTTTGATGCCCCTCAATTGACTTCAATTGAATTGAGGCGAAAAAGTGTCGCACACACATGATGGACCAACAATCGCGGCGTGCAATGCGTAGAAAACGCATAAAAGTGACCAGAGCAAATTCTAGATATCAATGACTGGGCAGCAACCCCTCATTTCAGATCGATTACGAACGCGGAAATATAATTGTCATCACTCTTGTTCGAAAAATCGGGGGAATGGTATAGGGTGGGCCATTTAAAATTTTAAATTTGAACTACCAATTACTTTGACTTTCAAAGGTAGAATAATATTTATGTTTGACGTTTGCAAAATGGGACGTTATATGCTCGAAGAAAATTGAGAAATATTAAAAACTTGCTGCCAAAGTAGTGAGCCTTTAATGCAAACTGTAAGAAATTTACGTGGACAATTTTCGAGAAGAGATCAGCCTTCATGATGCTCATTTTCAACTCGGTGGCTATGTCAATAAGCAAAATTGCCGCATATGGGGTTCAGAGAACCCACACGTGACTTTAGAGAAGCCAATGCATCCACAACGAGTCACTGTTTGGTATGGATTTTGGGCTGTACTGAAAAATTGGGTTGATCGGATGAGGTACTGCCGAGCCAGTCATGGCAGTCATATGACTGCTATTGTGTTCCATTATTAAATGGCAAAGTTCAACCTTTCCAATAAAACCAGAAATTTGAAAAAATAATCAGTACTTTTTTATAACCGATTCTAATTTAATATTTTAAATGGCCCACGCTATAGTTTGGCTCAATTAAAAGTCATAATCCATAAAACATATGGCTTAACAAGACAGTAGCTTCGCCAAAGATAATGGAAATACATAGATAAAATAGTTGTAGTTGTAGCCAAGACCACTAGGTGGCGAATGTGTAAAAAGTACATTATATTTCACTCAAAGTACATTCTAATTCACTCAATTTTGCACTCTCTTTCGCTTATAATACTGAAAATTAAAAGAAAACGAATGAAGTAAAAGTTACTTCCAATGATTTTTATGACTCTACGTCAAATACCACACTTCAGTTTATTTAATTTGCTTTTATTTTCTATTTATTGCAGTTTTTAGAAAAAAGGGAAATTTTCTCTCCAAAATGACATTCAGTGCCATCTAAATAATTGTCTTCGTACTACGCATTTCTCTGAGAGTTTTGTTTAATCTATAAATTTCCATTATCTTTGCTTCTGCTCCCTCACTTATGTTGCCATTTTTTTCTTGTTGATGCTTTTAAGTTCAACCGATAGCTGACAAAAGGCCTGTTCGATTAAGGTGGCAACGTTGCTACTCATTGGTTTTTCTTAAATGAATCAACAAGAAAAATCTGGCAGCAACACTAAGAGAGTTACAAGCTACATTATTGTTAAGCGAGTGAATTCCATACAAAAACTGAGCTAGTAAGCCCAATCGAACAGGCCTAATGTGACAACTTTACAATTAGGAGTCTTGATAAGGTGGCAACGTTGCTACCTATTGGTTTTCAAAGATAATGGAAATAAAGAGTGATTTTTTTGAGGTTAGGATTTTCATGCATTAGTATTTGACAGATCACGTGGGATTTCAGACATGGTGTCAAAGAGAAAGATGCTCAGTATGCTTTGACATTTCATCATGAATCGTCTTACAAACGAACAACGCTTGCAAATTATTGAATTTTATTATCAAAATGCGTGCTCTGTTAAGAAAGTTCATTGCGCGCTTCCATTTTATGGTCAGTTTAATCGACCCACTGAAGCGGCTATTCGGGCTATTGTGACTAAATTTCGCACCAAATTTACATTGTTGGACATTAAACCACCAACACGCTTACGTAGAGTGCGAACTGAAGAAAATATCGCAGCTGTATCGGCCAGTGTTAATGATGACCACCAATTTTCGATTCGTCGCCGTTCGCACCAATTGGGTCTCTGTTACTCAAAAACGTGGAAATGCCAAAATTGGACTAAGCGGATGGACCACCTAAGACGCAGCCGCGGTCAACATTTAAATGAAATTATCTTCAAAAAGTAAATGTCATGGACCAATCTAACGTTTCAAATAAAGAACCGATGAGATTTTGCAAATTTTATGCGTTTTTTTAAAAAAAAAGTTATCAAGCTCTTAAAAAATCACCCTTTATATAGATTAAACAAAACACTCAGAGAAATGCGTAGTACGAAGACAATTATTTAGATGGCACTGAATATCAGTTTGGAGAGAAAATTTCCCTTTTTTCTAAAAACTGCAATAAATGGAAAATAAAAGCGAATTAAATAAACTAAAGTGTGGTATTTGACGTAGAGTCATAAAAATCATTGGAAGTAACTTTTACTTCATTCGTTTTCTTTCAATTTACAGTATTATAAACGAAAGAGAGTACAAAATTGAGTGAATTAGAATGTACTTTTTACACATTCGCCACCTAGTGGTCTTGGTTACAACTACAACTATTTTATCTATGTATTTCCATTATCTTTGTGGTTTTTCTACAATGGATTAACAAGAAATTCTGGCAACACTACTAAGCGAGTAAATTCCATACAAAAATTAAGCTAGTAAGCCCAATCGAACAGGCCTATTATCAAGTCTCTTAATTGTAAGCTAGTAATCCCAATTAAGTCGAGGCCTACAGCATTTCTTTTTTTAATTTTCATTAATAAATGAAATAATAGGCCTGTTCGATTGGGCTTACTAGCATAAGATTTGTATGGAATTTACTTGCTTAACAAGAAAGTAGCTTACTTCTCTCTTAAGCTAGCCATAGACGAACGATTTATTGGTGTGATTTGCAAATTTATTGCTGCAATTTATTGCATATCGTTTCTCCACACACGCTCGAACAAATCATAATTCGGCCGACGTTGATGAGTAAACATATGCTACGAAGCGGATGACGCGCTCGCATGTTCATTTTGTGTTTGAACTTCGGTTTGTGCTTCTGTCAGAATTTTGTGGTAGAAAATTTTTTATTTAACAATTGGTTTTTTCTGTTGACTGGAAACTTAAAAACAACATGTGCGACGAAGCAGCGGCTGACGCAGCTGCGCTTTTAATTATATATACATGTTTCGACATGGAAAATAAAAAACTAGAAAAGAAAAAAATCGAAAAAAAAGAAAAAGAAAATGGAGTGAAGAGTGGCTGCTCGAAAGAAATAAGCATTCTATCATAAAGTCTTTGCTTGCCATTTTTTGTGTGCACTACACGACCTTTCGTTACAATGGTTGAAGAGCAACTGAAATGGCGAAATGGCTTAAAAGTTGCGCAGTAGCCCACACACGTATGATTTGTTCGCGAACTACCCCACAGACGTAAAAAAGCGACCACAAACCCAACAAATTGCTCGAATTTATCGTTCGTCTATGGCTAGCTTTAGTTACCGAGTAAGGTGGTGCCAGATTTGTATCTCTGATTTATTTAAATAAAACCCATGAATAAAAATGTTGCCACCTTGTCAAGTTTCTTAACTATATAAGTTTCTTAACTATAAAAAAACACACATTATTCTTATATTTTGAAAAGAATTACAAAAACATTGATATTTACATTTAAATTTTAAATAGAAAAAAACTGGTTTTCCTTGGTGAAAGTTTATTACCAACTAGCTTCTGTTTCGTCCGTCTTTACACATAGATTTTTCTAAATAATTTTATTGAAAATAATAAAATATCTTACATTTCCGAGACGTGAAAAAACACTACTACTGTTGGGAAACAAATCATGTTTATTATGAGTTTTTTTTTAATATTTTGCGAAGCGGTCCCAGAAAATAATGACCGCAATTAAATGTGGCAACATTATAAAGCTTAACGTGCTTGCTTTCTATTAAAGCCTTTTCAGACTGCATGCGAAATCTAGCTGAAATGACATAAGGTCGATTTACAAATGTCATATCCATACAAATTTGGCAGTTGAAAATCGATCTTATGTCATTCCAAACTAAAATCAATCGAAATGACATAAGAAGGAAGGAAAACAAATATTTAAACTATTTATTAAATACTTATGTATATTAGGATAAGTCACGAAAATAAATTGCAGTGGTCACCTCCCAGAAATGATGACATATGGTCGATTTACAAATGTCATATCCCATACAAATTTCGCAGTTGAAAATCGATCTTATGTCATTCCAAACTAAAATCGTTTGATTTCGTCTGAAGTCAGAAAAGGCTATTAGATTAACCTGGTTTATGTCAAATTTCCATTTCAATTTTCAATTTTTTCTTTCACATTTGTGTTTTTTAAGTTTTGAGAAAAGCCAACATCAACAATCAAGCATTCGTGAATTTTCTTCCACCTCGCCGATGTGTTATCTTCCTCATAATTATAACACATTCTGTTTCAAATCGACCTGTGAAATGAAGCTCATTGACACTGCAGTCTGGTCGATTTGTTTGTTTGTAAACAAAGAAAAAAAAACATCCCTGCAGTTCAGATTAGAAATATGATTTCATTGCAAATGTAAATAAGTCTTCCATAATCCAGAGGTATTTGTCCGATTAATTTAGTATAAGGAATAGCCTTGATTGATTTTATGACATTCAAAATATATTAAGCTATTGGTCTTTGTAACAGAGATAAAGATATTGTTACGCTCTTTGTCGAACTTTTTTTTTCAAATTAACCTAGATTAATTAATTAATTTATGACATTCAAAATATTCTGCCAAGTGTGGAAAATTTTCATTTCGACCAGTTTTTATACAAATAAGAGGGTATTTGTAGTATTTTGTCTCTCTATTAGGCATTTTGTATTTTTATTTTGTTCCGTAAACGAATCAGGCTTCGCGTACACCAACGCTTTTTATTTTTTTTATCCAACTTCCGGGTTGCCCAATCAGCTGTTCAAAGAAAAAAACGCAACGAAAAAAATAAAAAGCGTTGGGGTACGCGAAGCCTGAATCCTTTACGGAACAAAATAAAAATGCAAAATAGCCTTTTTACTCTGCATTCGAATATGCAAACATTTTAATGTGCCAAAAGGCATCCTAAAAAATAGAAATCTTGATTCACGGCTTCTAACACTGGTCCTGACTGCTGATCATTTAAATTGCTTCTGTAGAGCTTTCTTTTTGATTAGTCATTATTTATAATTACAGCTGTTGCAGTTGAAAGTATTTTTTATTTGTGAACAAATACAATAACAAAAAAACGCCCTTGATTCTTTTTTATGGAAAAATGTCGTAAAAAATTAAATAAATATTTAAGCATGTTCATTGATTTCAGCGACGTCATTATAACAGAGATGGGATATGTTTAAATGCAAGGCAATCGAAAAGAGCGTTAATTCATTTAAGCAATAAGTTATAGCCTTGTCACACTGCATGCGGAATCCAGTTGAAATGACATAAGGTCGATTTTCAAATGTCAATTTTTTATGGGATCTGACATTTGTAAATCTATTAAAGACTGTGCAATTCACTTATAAGAGTAGTCTTATCTTGAGTAGAGACTTAATATTGATGTCATTTTGTTTATTGCTTCTTGGGATGTGTAGGGTATTATTAGTTGTTTTTATAAATTTTAATATTGTTTCTAAGTTAATTGTATTATTCATAATTTAAGATGGAAGTATTTTATAACCACATACGGCCTATCTGGCTCGGTTATTTTTTTTTGGAATAATAAAAATAAATAAATAAATAAAGTATTCTAATTGGATTATGTTATACACCCAAAATCCTCTTTTTCCGGATTTTGATTTCTTTATATTTAGTTTGACAGATGAAATCAGGCTTATGTTTATTTTAGAATAAATTGAAGACAGAAAAAATAAGAACATATTAACAAAGCCGTCTGCTTTTATTACTCCTCTTTCGAAAGAGTTGTTTTCGGTTTGATAATTAATCATATGAACGTACTACTTGTTTTTATAATAGGTTTATTTTTTCATTAAACTAATTTTTTTTTTGCAAATTGAGATTTTTGGTTACTTTAACAAAACATGTTAGTTGAGTCCTATTTTATATTAGGGTAACGATATATGTTAAAACGCAGCTATTATGAATTCAGCGAAAAGTGAACGTGTTAGTCAAATTCTTTTGCATACTATCGCTAATTTCCAATCGTTGCAATAAAATCTTTCAAGTTTAGAATTGTATAACGTACCCGATCCTGTTGGATTTTTTTCTTGATTTTTTTTGTGCACGACATAATTTTGGCCCAATTATGAATATTTTAGACACAAAAATTTTATATCTATATTGATCTTCAAGATATAGTAGAGTAGTAAAAACCTTTTAAAAATTGAATATTGAACAGAAGAATAGTTTTAAATTTTAAATTGAAAATTCCTATTCTTCCTTTTTGTCGCTTCAAAACTATTCTTAAGCGACAAATTATTAGGTCTATTCGATTGGTCTTGGGCTTAGTATTTGGCATTGAGCTTAATATTTATATGGAATTTACTCATATAAATATTACTACTAACCGAGTAAGGTGGAGCCAGGTCTCTGATTTATTGAAATAAAACCCATGGATAGAAATGTTGCCACCTTATCAAGTCTCTTAATTTTAAGCTAGTGAGTCCAATCGAACAGGCATATTAGGCCTGTTTCATTAGTTTTTCTTTTTCGCTAAACAGAGCTGTACAAAAATCTGTCATGTGTAAACACCCCCAATAGCACATTTTAATTAGCTAATAGCTAGTTCGAGTTAATTGCAATTTTTTAATTAATAATGCAAAAATTATACAATTAACATACATTAAATTGTTAAAAAACACAACAAACAACGATTAAATATTTATAATGTTATCAGCATCCACCCTAGCCAATAACATTATTATTATTATTGTAAAAAAACATATGGAAGGAAAACAAATATTTAAACTATTTATTAAATACTTATGTATATTAGGATGGGTCACGAAAATAAATTGCAGTGGTCACCTCCCAGAAATGAAAATTGCAATGTTTAATGATGAACTGCAAAATGTTTCGCCACTGGGTCAAGCCAGCTGTTAGCTAAACGCTCCGGAAAACAACTCTAAAAATCATGTTTTCCCGTTTACATTTTTTTATGTTGCAGTTTTGCCCAAATTTTTTTTCTGAATTAATAGACCCTTGGAAGCACTTTAAATAAAAAATGTTATTATTGTCTTAGAATAACTCATTGTTCGTATTACTAGCAAAGATAGATATGGTTTTGAGTTATGGGCATCACTTTTTATGCTTTATTTCCAAGAAGGAGCTTCAAACTGCTTTTGGTTGCATCAAACTAATTGATGTTGTATCAAAAATCTTCATAGAGGGAGAATGCCCTTCCACCAGGTATACACTTAAGATGTTTAGGTTTCCATGTATTTAAAAGAGATTCAAACAGCTTTTGGTTGCATCAAACTAATTGATGTTGTATCAAAAATCGTCCTAAAAAGAGAATCCCCTCCTAATAGAGGTCGTGGCTTAAGATATTTAAGCTTCCAGGTATTTTAAGGAGCTTCAAACTGCTTTGGTTGCATCGAACTACTTCATGTTGTATCAAAAATCTTCCAAGAAAGAGAATTCTCTTCCTCCAGAGGTCCAGAGGTCCAGACTTAAGATTTTTAAGCTTCTAGCTATTTTAAGGAGATTCAAACTGCTTTAGGTTGCATCAAACTAATTGATGTTGTATCACTAGTCTTCCTAGAACTATAAGCCCCTCCTACAAGAGGTCCAGACTTGATGTACAAGCTTCCAGGTATTTTAAGGAGATTCAAACAGCTTTTGGTTGCATCAAACTAATTGATGTTATTTCAAAAATCTTCCTAAAAGGTGGTCCCATCCTTCCAGAGGTCCAGACTTAAAATGTTTAGGCTTCCAGGTATTGTAAGGAGATTCAAACTGATTTTGGTTGCATCAAACCATTGATGTTGTATCAAACTACTCGTGTGTGAATCTCAGAATTTGCTAAGGCTTCAAACTACTTGGAGTGATATCAAATTTTTGATCTAAGTACACATTTCTTATAGAAAAAGTTGCGCACGCTTATAGGATAGTCGCCCTGCGCACACTTTTCTTATAGAAAAGTTGTCCTATGCACACTTTTTTATAGAAAAGTTGCCCTGTGCACACTTTTCTTATAGTAAAGTTGCCTTGTGCACACTTTACTTATAGTAAAGTTGCCCTGTGCACACTTTACTTATAGAAAAGTTGCCCTGTGCACACTTTTCTTATAGAAAAGTTGCCCTCCGCACACTTTTCTTATAGAAAAGTTGAATATAAGGATATTGCTTTACTTCTAACTACATATCTAACTACCCTCATATAAATGTATGTATCTCTGTATACAATGGTTGTATGTACATATATATAACTATAACCCCATACCAGATACTAAAGGATGGTATCCGGTAAACACTGTGGAGTGGAGTTTTGGATAAACGGGGCGTTTAGCACGAGTGCTGGCAGGAACTACAACTACAATGCCATCAATAGTCCAGTAACTACCTGTTAAGAATAATACATTTTAAAAGTACTTTATATATGGAGCGCGCTTCATAGTGCACTTTGCCTTGTTCATTTGTTGTGCCACACATTCGCAGTGCTCGAGAAGAATTGCGTGTTCGATGGAGACTCATAATTGGAATGAATAAATCGTATACAGAAAATTGATAAATAATGGTAATAAGGACCATTTTATAATGTTAGTATTGTCTTAGAATAACTCATTGTTCGTATTATTGGACGTTTATATTGTTTTTTGTGGTTTTTCAAGGTGACAACTAAAAACTCGTATTTCTTGGAAACATTTTGTAAGAGGTGTAATTAAAAATAAATAGGAGAAATCAATACCTTTCGAATGATGCCTAAGTGATGAATATCGGTCGAAAAATGACGTTACTGACTCCACGTTTGTAAAATAATTTAATACGGGAGATGGATTTTCAGAGCCAACATTTTCAAAACTCTTTTTACAAAAATGAGCGCTGCGGCGTCAATTTCTATCCGATGTTCATCATTTAGACATCATTCGAAAGCTCTTGACTGCAGCTATTTATTTTTTAAAACCTAATACAAAAAAATTTTCAGTTGTCACTATGAAAAAAACACAGAAATTACTATAAAGGTCCAATTATTCGACCAATAAGTAACTCTAAGACGAGAATCAAAATTTATATTTAAAGTGCTTCCGAGGGTATATTAATTCAGAAAAATTTTTGGACAAATATGCAACCCAAAAAATATTAGGGTTATTTTCAGGAGCGTTTAGCTCACAGACCGCTTGATCTAGAAACGAAATATTTTGCAAAGCATCGTTAAACAATCCAAACTTTATTTTCATGAGGTGACTGGAAATTGTTTTTCCATTTGTATGAACAGCGACCCAGCCTAATGTATACATTCTAATGAATAATATTTATCTAAAATAAACCAAAACACCCAGATAGAGGGTAAGTCATGTAACATTTTAAATTAGAATCGGCTATAAAAAAGTACTGATTTATATTATTTTTTTTAATTTCTGGTTTTATTGGATAAGTAATAATGGAATGTCATTCATATGACTACGACGACTGGCTCGGCAGTACCTCATCCGATCAACCCAATTTTTCAGTACAGCCCAAAATCCACACCAAACAGTGACTCGTTGAGGATGCATTGGCTTCTCAATAGCCACGTGTGGGTTCTCTGAACCCCATATGCGGCAATTTTGCTTATTGGCATAGCCACCGAGATGAAAATGAGCTTCGTGAAGACTGAACTGAAGGCCGATCTCTTATACGTAAATTTCCTACAGACTCACTACTTTGGGAGCAAGTTTTTAATATTTCCCAATTATGTTCGAGCGAATAGCGTCCCATTTTGCAAATGTCAAACATAAACCTGAAAATAAAAATTAACATGCATGCTATTCTACCTTTCAAAGTCAAAGTAATCGGTAGTTCAAATTTAAAATTGTATATATGTATTTGCTAATGAATAATATTAATATAGAATAAACAAAACCGAGATAGATGACGCACATTCTAAGATTTTTACTGGCAATGACGATGATCTTCTCTGCTAATGATGCACTAAAAATTACGCTAGTTTGGTGACAAAAATGCAATTCGCAATAATTCAATGTGCATGGCAACGCTATTATGGGTATGCATTTTCATTTTAAACGCTATGGCTTCTTTAGACAGCGTAAAAAGGAAATCCATTGCATGGTGGCAAAAATAATAAGCGAAAATGCTTGCTTTCCAACTGAAACGCATGTAATGTGTGGTGAGGGAGGGCAGGAAGTATATTTAATTAAAAAAACATTTTAATAATGCAGCTAAATATTAGGGTTGTTTTACTTTAAGCTGCGATAATATTTTTTTAACATTGTCACCAACTATAATAAAATATTTGTAACAAAAAAATTACAAAAAATATATTTTCTGTTGACTTTTTTGGACTTAGCCTCGCTAACCATAAATTTGACTTACACTGGATAATTATCCAGGCTATGTTCAAAATTCATTCGAATCATACAATCGCACGATTACCCCACTTCAATGCATGCACTCCATTTCATTTCTTACTTAAGCATTGTGAGTTGCGCCGTCATAGGCATTACAATCGATTTCTGCGGAAAAACGAAACTGGAAATTACTTTTCCACACACAATGTGGGGGCACAACCTAAAGTGTTGAGTAAATTGTCGTTTTTGTACAAAACTAGACTAAATCATTAGCTTCTAATTGAATTGATGTGATTATAGTGAATGTGTCGACACATTCCGAATATCCGCCGTTGGAATCTAAACCGGTTGCAGTGTCCATACATCACTTTTAACTTGCCGATAGATTGATTAAATATCACCAGCAGATCAGACATGCAATTATTTAACGGCACAACAATTAAATAAGAGTGAGTATCACAGAACAACATTTTTTTGATCACATTTAATGTTTTTATTATTATCCAAACTGACGGCGGTTTTAAATGTCAAACAAAGCGTTAATCGCCTGAATTGCGATTAATGGGCAATACTGTTGCGATAAATGCTCGAGATTATTGTAAAAAGTCGATTAGTGAGTTAAATGCCAATTCCTAATTGCAATTCTAATCTGGCATGTCGAAAAACGGTCCTATTATTAAAAAAAACAATGTATCTGCAGGGTGTTTTGTAATTGAATATCGATTGGAAGCCAATTAGAATTCGTAATAGAAAGGTAGCCAGCGTTTTTTCTTTTTCGTCACCATGTGAGCATGCCCAATAGACACATTAGTGTGGCCCTGAAACTCAAATCTTTTAAACACATTGCACATTAGGGCTGTGTTTCATGCAACGTGCCGAGAAATAAACAAGTTGTGTGAACAATAGGGCGGGTATACGCTAGAATTCCTTATTTTGTGAGGTTCGGAAAAAAATGCATGAGCCAAAAAATGGTGGTGGTTGGTTGAGTGTTAGTGGCCGCTCATCGGGGTCAAAGGTGAGGGAAAAGGGGTAAAAATACACAAAACTGTCCCAAAACTGCCTCAGGGTCGGCCACAGAGGGGCTAAATGTAAGACCGAGCGCCATTAATTTTCCCTCCCCAACATATTTTTATACCCTCCACCTCCAGGATGGGGGTATACTAACTTTGTCATTCCGTTTGTAACACCTTGAAATATTGACCTGAGACCCTATAAAGTATATATATTCTTGATCGTCATAAAATTCTAAGACGATCTAGCCATGTCCGTCCGTCCGTCTGTTGAAAGCACGCTAGCATATAAACGAAAGGAGCTAGGATGTCCAAATTTTCCATAAATGCGTCTTATAGTCGTAGATCGGTTGGGATTGAAATGGGGCGAAATCGGACAAAAGGGAAAATTTTTTCCCTCACAAGGACTAAAAATACCCATAATAATCCCTACTATTTTAGCGTATTTAAGCATTTTTTTTTGAATATGTCTGTTTATATTTGCTTGATATTTGGTATGCGTATTACCCTTATAGCAAAAAAACTGCACCATAAAGTGATTCTTATTTGTAGGGGGTGAAATGGGGGCAAAAAAGGGATAAAAATGGTACACATTAAACGACAACAGCTAGAAACACGAAATTCGGTGTGTACATTCCTCTAATTGAGTAGATACATGATATAAAAGTATTTTTTTCAAATTCGTACTTTTAAGGGGTAAAATGGGAAAAGAGGGATACAAATGGTACCAACCTAACGGCTGTACCTAGAATAATGAAATTCGGTGTATACATTCCTCCGATTGCATAGACAAGTAAAATACATGGATTTGTCAAAATTCGTACTTTTTGGGGTTAGGGTTAATATGAAAAAAAGGGATAAAAATAGTACCAATCCAATGACCGCAGCTAGAGTCATGAAATTCGGAGTATACATTCCTCTGACTGTGTACACACGGAAAATAAACTGATTTTTCGAAATTCGTACTTTTTGGGGACAAAATAGAAAAAAGGGGATAAAAATAGTACCAACCAAATGACCGCAGCTAGAGTCAGGAAATTCGAAGTATACATTCCTTTGACTACGTAGACAAGAAAAATAAAAGGTTTTTTCCAAATTCGTACTTTCAAGGGATACAATGGGTACGGAGGGATAAAAATGGTACCAACCAAACGGCTACACCTGGAATAATGAAATTCGGTGTATGCATTCCTCTGATTGCGTAGACACTTAAAATAAACAGGTTTTTCGAAATTCGTACTTTTTGGGGTTAAAATGAAAAAAAGGGATACAAATAGTACCAACCAAATGACCGCAGCTAGAGTCATGCAATTCGGAGTATACATTCCTCTGATTGCGTAGGAATCCGAAAATAAACGAAATTCGTACTTTCAAGGGATACAATGGTACAGAGGGATAAAAATAGTACCAACTAAATGACTACAGCTAGAATGATGAAATTCTAATTGCGTAGAAACGTCAAGGGGGTAAAAATGGTACCAACCACATGGTCGCAGCTGGAATTATGGAATTCGGTGTATACATTCCTCTGCCTGCATAGACACCCAAAATAAAAAGTTTTTTTTCCAAATTTGTACCTTTTCTATTATGGCAAAAATTGGTTGAATCATGAAGTTAGGTTATTTCGCACTATGTACGTCTGATAATGGATTTTTTTGTACTTTTGGAATTAAAATAGAATGAAAATATATGGTGTTTTTTATTGAGGTATAGAACTTCGAATTGAAATAAAACACAAGAAAATCGTTTTAATGTCCATCAATTTGGCTTTTTTGGAAGGATAATTTTATGCCATTAATGTTTAAATATGATTTCGAGCATGTGGCCGCCGCGGCTGGCTCGAATATAGCCAATTCTACAGGTGCAATTTTCAACCACTTTCTCCAATTGCTGTGCACGGTGGCGAATCGATTCATTCGGGTCCTCTTCAACACTTTGCTCTACAGCGGCAATTGTTTCTTCGGTGCGCACTGTTCGACGTCTCTGCGGATGCGTATTATCACATAGAGTAAACGTAGTGCGAAAACGATCCATAGTTAACCGAATTAATTGCTCTGATGGACGATTATGTCGACCATAAAATGGTGAACTTCGCGAACTGAACCATTACTTTCGAAATAAATTTGCACGATTTGCAAGCGTTGTTCTTTTGTCAACCTGTTCATGGTGAAATGGCAAACCAAACTAAATATTAATCACTTGACAACTGACAAAATGGCCTCCAGTTAAAAAAGTGATGCCAACTTAAAGTTCTATACCCCAATAAAAAACACCCTTTACAACCAACTGTAGCTCCCACTATCTACCAATATTTATGGTATTTAAGCTTTTTGAAAATATAAATATAAGAATATTTATTTTTTGATTTGAAATAAATAATGGTTTGAAATAATTAAAATATTATATTTATTTATAAAATTATTTTTTCAATATTTGTATTTGTTTTGTTTTGCTATATTATAAAATTATATTTTCCCGTAATATTACTGTACTTCTACGAAAACCGACAACCTCTGTGAAATGCAATCCATGGTGGAGGGTATATAAAGTTCGGCCCGGTCGAACTTAACGCCGTTTTTACTTGTTCGAACACACATACTCCCTATCTCCACTCGTTAGGGAAATTTTTATTAAATTTGTTCCCACCGCTCTTACTGGCCCAAGGAGGCCCCTAGTGGAGTCAAATGTATGACCGACCCCCAATATTTTCTCCGAACATACTCCTATCTTCAACCCTTAAGGTAATCCCCATACGATTTTTTATTTTTTTATAATTTTTGTTATGACAGTAAAGCCCAAAATTGCCCCGGAGTCGCCCCCAGCTAGGTTAAATGTAAGACCGACATCCACTGATTTCCCCAAACTATCCCCATACAAAAAATATTTTTTATAAAATTTGCTCTCACCACTCTCTGACTGCCCCAAGGAGGCTACAAGGGGAATAAAATGTATCACCAACGCCCAATATTTTTTCAGCCCCAATATTTTCTTAGAAGGTACCTACCCTCTATCTTCAACCCTTAAGGTTATGATTTCAGAATCTTTCAGAAATTTTGCCCAAGGGTCATGTATAACACTTTCTGATGCATTTTGACTATCTAAACTCGAAAACGATATCAAAAAAAATATTGTAATTCTTTTAAAAATTTTACTAAAAGTCCAAGGTATCTTAAATATTTGTACTCTAATTTGGAACATTAGGGCTGTTATTTTTTAAGCCTGGATAACAAGCTGCGATAATAAAAAGTTAATTTTTTACTCGACATAAAAAAAATATTTTTCTCACCGTCAACGATAAATATTTGTATCAAAACAAATTTTGAAAAAAAAAAAAAGAAAATATTTTGTGTTGACTTTTTTGGGCATCGCCTCGATAACCATAAATTTGACTTACACTGGATAATTATCATAACATTTAATAAAAAAATCTTTCAATTGAGTATTGCGATAATAAAAAGTTAATTTTTTACTCGAAATAAAAAATATTTTTTCTCACCGTCAACGATAAATATTTGTATCAAAACCAATTTTGAAAAAAAAAAAATATTTTGTGTTGACTTTTTTGGGCATATCCTCGATAACCATAAATTTGACTTACACTGGATAATTATCATAACATTTAATTGGATCTAAAAAAAATTCTTTCAATTGAGTAGATTCGTGCTTGTGAAGAAGAAAATTTTTCAAGGTTTTAAGTAAGAAAAATATTAAGATTTTTTTTGTATGGAAAAAATTTCATTTAGGAAATTTTAACTAAAAATGAGTTTTTTCTTAAAATTATGTTAATGTGTTTACTGAAATTTATACCGAGTTCTTCATACATTTAAGTATTAATGAACTTATAAAAAATCACTTCAAATTGTTTCGAAATGCTCTTGAATATAATAATCTAAGAAGCAATTATCATCCGTTTGCCGAGACTTATTTCTTAAATACTTCAAGTATAGGGTCCGCCAAATAACTTTTTTTTTGTAAATGCTATAAAAAACTACTGAATATTTTCTCAAATTTATTTTTTTATTTGAAAGTACAATCCTTCCGGTTAATAATGGAAAATAATTTCATTCAAACGGCTGCCTCGGGCACCCCACAAATAATAGTCCAACGGTTGAATAGTTGAAAAAATAAAACGTTAGATGGCGGACCCTATATTATTCTAAACAACTACTGCGAAGGCGCCCATCTTACCTTCGCAGCAATCATGTAATAATAGCTCAACTATTTATGGCAGAGGTACAATGATTTTTTTGAAAAAAAAAAAATCATGTTGCCAATTTTTGTATCAGTTTTGCATACTCTGAAGCAAAATCATTTGTTTGAATTATTTTTCGATAAGTTGAACTTATTTTAAGTTAATTTTTTTCCTTGTATCAAGAAAAAATTTCCTCAGTTTATGTAAAAATTTACTCGTTTTGAGGAAAAAATCAGCAAAATTGTCCTCTGCGTAAGTAAATATTTACTTAATTTGAGTAAAAAATTACTTAGTTTTAGAAAAATTTCAGCAAAATTTAGTTTTAGGAACATTTTACTTGAATTTAGTAAATATTTACTTGGTTTTAGGAAAAAATACTTAGATTTAGGAAAATTTCAGAAAAGTTTTACTTCGATTTAGTAAAAATGTTTTGAGGTAAAAATCAGCCAAATTGTCCTCTGCTTAAGTAAATATTTACTTAATTTGAGTAAAAAATGACTTAGTTTTAGGAAAATTTCAGCAAAATTTAGTTTTAGGAACATTTTACTTGAATTTAGTCAATATTTATTTGCTTGGTTTTAGGAAAAAAATACTTAGATTTAGGAAAATTTCAGAAAAGTTTTACTTCGATTTAGTAAAAATGTTTTGAGGTAAAAATCAGCCAAATTGTCCTCTGCTTAAGTAAATATTTACTTAATTTGAGTAAAAAATGACTTAGTTTTAGGAAAATTTTAGCAAAATTTAGTTTTAGGAAGATTGTACTTGAATTTAGTAAATATTTACTTAATTTGAGTAAAAAATACTTAGATTTAGGAAAATTTCAGAAAAATTTTTCTTCGATTTAGTAAAAATGTACTTGGTTTGTGGAAAAACTTACTGGAATTTTCCTTAGTTTGGGTAAATATTTACTTGGTTTGAGGGAAATTGAATTAAAATCAAGTTCAAAGCATGTACTACTTTCAAGGAAAAGTTTGTACTAGATATGAGGAAATATTGCTTTAGTGCTATACGAAGTTCAATTTTCCTAAATTTTAGTTCATTTTAACTCGTTAGAGGGTTCACTTTTTAAAAATATATGTACGTATGTAAGTATATGTTCCTCATCGTTTTTTGTCCTATACAGTAGGGTGGTTCAATTTTTATGCGTGGAAAAAATTAACAAAGCGTTGGGCAAAAACGAAATCTAGGGAAAATTCTGAGAAATTTACTCCAAGAATCCAAGGGTCTAATATAAGTTCCTAGCCTGCGACTTCAAATTCTAACGCGATCTATCCATTTCCGTCTGTATGACTCAAATTTATATATATATATAATTATGTGTATTACATAGTTAATCACTTTCTACTACACAGCGGCTTTATTGCACATGATAGTAGTGTCTGCAAGTTCAATGAACGACACAGCGCAATGATTTTATTGACTGCTACTGCTCCTCATTCATACATACTTACTACGTATACCGTAGGCTGCTTGTTGTTGGAGAATATAGATATAATGTCCACACCGGTAGCATGAATCGTGTGCCCAACACCCCGCACCCCCCTTCCTCTGCAGTAATAAATGGTGTTGTTTATAAATGTGTCAGACGTAGCGTGTGCGACGCTCTATTTTTGCGCGGCGTGTATTGTAAACAAATTTGATCTTGTGCGGTTTTACCTTTACAAAATTAATATTTTCAATGTTTATATTGTTTTCATTTTGGTTATTTTCGGATTACAAAATGTTTCTCTCTATTTATTTGGCATTTTACACTTTGTTGTTGGCCATTTCACACCTTCCTTGTTGGTCATTCTTTTGTCTGTGTGTATTGTATACCACCATAAATAATATCGTGGGTGGAATGTGTAAACTTATCGGCAATTGGAAGGGATTGTAATCGAGGGCTAGATGTCAAATTTTGATGGGATATCAGGTGCGAAATCGAACGTAGATAGATTTCGCAGGCAGTCTGAAAAGGCTACAATTATATGATTGTATTAAATAATTCAAACTGTACACTAGGGCGTACCTCAAAAAAAAAGTTCGCCGTACACCTTCGAATATGAAGTATTATTGAAAGGTAGTTTCAAAAAAAAAATTTTTATTTTTTTATGCCGAACGTAGGGGTCGCGCTTTTACATTTTTCTATATAACTTGTATTTATAAACGGATTTTAAAGTGTGATACATCGATGTTTTTGTCTCGACGAGGCCGATTTTTTTGTCTTTGAAGTCATTGAGCTCAAGCACCCCCTTCTGGTACTTACCCATCATTTCTCAGTTGCTACTACCCTAATGTACCACTCTAATAATCGAAAATTAAAGCTCGCATAAAATCATGTTTGAGCTCAATGACTTCAAAGACAAAAAAATCGGACAAAAACATCGATGTATCACACTTTAAAATCCGTTTATAAATGCAGAAGTTATATAGAAAAATGTAAAAGCGCGACCCCTACGTTCGGCATAAAAAAATAAAAAAAAATTTTTTGAAACTACCTTTCAATAATACTTCATATTCGAAGGTGTACGGCGAACTTTTTTTTTTTACTTGTAACCTGGTACGCTCTACTGTACACCGGTATGTTCTGACTTCCACGTTGTTTCAAATCACTTCTTAAATCGAATTATTCTTATACGAAATCTAGCTGAAATGACATAAGATCGATTTTCAAATGTCAAATTTGTATGGCATCAATCGATTTTAGCTTGAAATGACATAAGATCAATTTTCAAATGTCAAATTTGTATGGGATCATTTAAACATTTAAACTAGATTTCGCATGTAGTGTGGCAAGGCCTATTCAGACAGCATTCGAAATCTTGCTGAAATGGCATAAGATCAATTTACAAATGTCAGATCCCATACAAATTTGAAATTTGAAAATCGACCTCATGTCATTTAAACTAGATTTCGCATGTAGTGTGGCAAGGCCTATTCAGACAGCATGCGAAATCTAGCTCAAATGGCTTAAGATCAATTTACAAATGTCAGATCCCATACAAATTTGACAATTGATTTTATGTCATTTCAAGCTAAAATCGATTGATTTCGAATGTAGTGTTAAAATGCTATTAGGTTATGTAAATGAAAAGATTTGTTTAAAGATGTAGATGTTTTTGTAGCCACATCTTGAATTTAAAAACAAAAAACCAAGAAAAAATCAGCTGTTTGAACTCAATGTGGAAGCCAGAATATACCTGATAGTTTGATGGAAATTTCCTTTATCTCTTACCCGGAAAATGAGTTTGCAAATAAATGCTGTTTTTCATTACAATGTATTTGTGCTGGACGTGCAATTTTGTAATATTTATCAATTATAGTACACTGGGTTAAAAGTCAAATAATAACCGCTCGGTTATTAAATCTGTTTTTTTTTAATTTTAATTATTTAAATGTATAAATAATTACACAGAATTAATCTTATTCACTATGTACCTCTATTTACATTGTCAAATACTGTTTATTTACAATGTATTGTTTACATGTTATTAAAAATAAGTTTATATTGAGTTGACAGACGTCATACAAAAATGTTAAATTTCCCTCGTACATGTGTAAATTATACATGTGCTCCTTTTGTAGAATAAACAAAGTTTATTTGGTAGCTGCTCAGTGCTTATGTATATTAAAATATTCCAACATGTTGTTTTCCCAATTTAGAAATTTGTAGCTTTTACAAAGTTTTTTTGCAAAAATTCCATAGTTATTTGAAGAATGGCGCTCGTACACCAACGGGATTTTCCTGTCGCAATCGCTCATATTTTCAAAAAAAGAACACGAGAAACGCGTATAGAAGATGCGGCATGACTAGTGTACGAGCGCCATTCTTCAAATAACTATGGCATTTTTGCAAAAAAAAAAACTATGTAAGCCTGCGCGACTGCAAATATAATCAAAAATATAAAATAAAAATCATATAGATATATGAGACATTGTTCTGAAGGAAGCTTTGATGAATTGATCTGAGAATTGATCAGAGAACTTCTAATAAATATTTATTTTTCAGTTTTGAGGTTTTCTTTAAGGTTGATGAATTGATCTGAGAACTTCTATTAATAAAATTTATTATCTTCAATATTTTTAATTTTTTACAATTAATTACATTTTATTTCATAATTTTTCTTTCAATTTGTCCTATTTACAGTCAAAGTTGTTGGAGAGCGTCAAATCCTAAAAGGAGTAAGCGGAAATTTTCGCAATGGAGAGCTGTCAGCAATTATGGGACCCTCAGGTGCAGGGAAGAGCAGTTTGCTGAATGCCCTCTCGGGATTTGTGTAAGTGTATTAACATTACATACTAGATTATTTAGCATAGAAGGGATTGCCTAAATTATACCCTACATTATACCCATATAGAGCTATATATGATTTTGCATATATCTAATGTGTATAAAAAGGGTGTCCCAAAATACTCACGAGTTCCGTTTTGGACTGAAGTGCAGTTTATGCAGCCATCTTGTTATGTTTGATCCAAAAAAACACGAAAATGAAGTATACAATTGGCGCACCGGGTCCTAGGGACCCGAAAAATGGGCCTTCATACAATGGACTTTCATACAAGTGTAGTACTCAAGTGGAAAGATCTATCTATCTATTATTTTTTATTTTTATTTTTATTTTTATTTTTATTTTTATTTTTATTTTTATTTTTATTTTTATTTTTATTTTTATTTTTATTTTTATTTTTATTTTTATTTTTATTTTTATTTTTATTTTTATTTTTATTTTTATTTTTATTTTTATTTTTATTTTTATTTTTATTTTTATTTTTATTTTTATTTTTATTTTTATTTTTATTTTTATTTTTATTTTTATTTTTATTTTTATTTTTATTTTTATTTTTATTTTTATTTTTATTTTTATTTTTATTTTTATTTTTATTTTTATTTTTATTTTTATTTTTATTTTTATTTTTATTTTTATTTTTATTTTTATTTTTATTTTTATTTTTATTTTTATTTTTATTTTTATTTTTATTTTTATTTTTATTTTTATTTTTATTTTTATTTTTATTTTTATTTTTATTTTTATTTTTATTTTTATTTTTATTATTTTTATTTTTATTTTTATTTTTATTTTTATTTTTATTTTTATTTTTATTTTTATTTTTATTTTTATTTTTATTTTTATTTTTATTTTTATTTTTATTTTTATTTTTATTTTTATTTTTATTTTTATTTTTATTTTTATTTTTATTTTTATTTTTATTTTTATTTTTATTTTTATTTTTATTTTTATTTTTTATTTTTTATTTTTATTTTTATTTTTATTTTTATTTTTATTTTTATTGTTATTTTTATTTTTATTTTTATTTAATTTTTATTTTTATTATTTTTTGCATTTTTATTTTTTATTTTCTATTTTTTAATTTTGATTTTTGACTTTTAATTTTTGATTTATTATTTATTATTTTCTTCCTAATTTTTGCAGCACATCCGGTGTCAAAGGTCACATACGTATCGATCGCAAACATTCCTGCTACATCACCCAAGAGGATCATCACCAAACCTTACTCTCCATCGAGGAGCTTATGAATCTTGCCTGTAATCTCAAGCTGCGGCGGAATCGTCAACACACGAAAGCCCAGCTGATAACTGATATTTTAGAAAATCTCAATTTAAACCACAGACGTAATGTTATGGCCAATAATTTAAGTGGCGGTGAGAGGAAGCGATTATCGGTGGCTTTGGAATTGGTGGCAAATCCTAAGATATTCTTTCTTGATGAACCGACTAGCGGTTTGGATGAAGTAACCGCCGCCCAGTGTATACGATTGCTGCATTCATTGGCCAAGCGGGGCCATACGGTTGTGTGTACCATTCACCAGCCGTCGGCGACAATCTTCAATTATTTCAATAACGTTTATGTGCTTGCCAAGGGCAGTTGTGTATATCAGGGATCACCGAAAGCATTGGTGCCGTTTCTGCGTCATGCCGAAAAAGAATGCCCGAAGCATTATAGTCCACCGGATTACCGTAAGAAGTCTTTTTCTTTTTGAATGTTTCTTTAATTGTCTTTTCCTAACTCTGTGGTCTATGTTTCTGTTAGTGATTGAACTCTGTGACTTTGAGGATACCCGAATGATACCTACCCTAAGTGCCCTGGTCGATAATGGCAAACTGATGTACACGGTTCCTTGTGATAGCTTATACCACAAGCATGACAAACCCGCCATAGGCTATTGCGAATACTCGAAAGCTTTTCGTCAGGCTTTGACAACATTCTTTCCGGAAAGTCCACCATCGAAAGGCTTCACATCCATGTTCAGCAAAACTGCCACAAATGGCAAGATATTGAGCAGCGGCACAACAGTGCTCTTGGACCAAGCTAAGGGACTAAAGACATGTCTGTCGACCGAAAGAGAGAACGAGAGCATTTCAAGTATTCAGCAATTCAGTGTTCTATTCCACGTTTTATTTCTAAGGATTCTTCGCGCCCGCATACCGATTGCGATACAAATAGCTTACCATGTTATGGTGGGTGTACTATATGGTGAGTTTCAAACAATAATTATAAAAATATTAATATTATTTTTAATTGTTTTCTTTCTCTTTTCCACAGGCGTGCTGTTTTTCAATAAAGGCAATCAGGGTTCGGAATTTTTCGGCCACTTGAAATACTGTATTAGCGTCATTGTAATGATCGCCTACACTCAGATTATAATACCAGTGATAACCTGTAAGTACCAACAAATGATACAGAAATTTAGCACAGTACCTTATAATTCAACTAGAAACATGGTGAAAGTGAGTCAAATCGGTTCAGATTTAGAAATTTCGCTCTCGATCTGACTTTTTCCGCTCTTGAAACCATATATTATACACGATTTGCTTTAAATTTATCACAGCACCTTATATTTCAACTAGAAACATTTATGAGTAAAATCGGTTCAAATTTAGATATAGCTCCCATACCAATTTTGCTCTCTATTTGTCTTTTTCTGCTCTAGAGGCCACATATTTTGATGAATTTTCTTCAAAATTGGCAAAACACCTTATCTTTCAACCAGAGACGTCTGTGGTAAAAGTGCGTCAGATCGGTTCAGATTTAGATATAGCCCCCATACAAATTTCGCTCTCGATTTGACGTTTTCCGCTCATGAATCCACATATTGTACTAAATTTTCTTCAAATTTGCCACAGCAGCTTATATTTCAAATAGCAACATCTACGGTGAAAATGAGTCAAATCGGTTCAGATTTAGATATAGCTCCCATACAAATTTCGCTCTCGATTTGACTTTTTCCTCTCTTGAATCCACATTTTATACTCAATTGTCTTCAAATTTTCCACAGCAGCTTATATTTCAACTAGAAATATCTGCGGTGAAAGTGAGTCAAATCGGTTCAGATTTAGATATAGCCCCCATACAAATTTCGCCCTCGATTTGACTTTTTCCGCTCTAGAGGCCACATATTTTAACCAATTTTCTTCAAATTTGCCACAACACCTTATATTTCAACTAGAAACATCCGTGGTGAAAATTAGTCCAATCGATTCAGATTTGGATATAGCTCCCATACAAATTTCGCTCTCGATTTGACTTTTTCCTCTCTTGAATCCACATTTTATACTCAATTGTCTTCAAATTTTCCACAGCAGCTTATATTTCAACTAGAAATATTTGCGGCGAAAGTGCGTCAGATCGGTTCAGATTTAGATATAGCCCCCATACAAATTTCGCCCTCGATTTGACTTTTTCCGCTCTAGAGGCCACATATTTTGATCAATTTTCTTCAAATTTGGCACCACACCTTATATTTCAACTAGAAACATCTACGGTGAAAGTGAGTCAAATCGGTTTAGATTTAGATATAGCTCCCATACAAATTTCGCTCTCTATTTGTCTTTTTCCTCTCTTGAATCCACATATTGTACTCAATTTTCTTCAAATTTGGCACAACACTTTATATTTCAACTAGAAACATCTATGGTGAAATTGAATCAAATCGGTTCAGATTTAGATATAGCTCCCATACAAATTTCGCTCTCGATTTGACTTTTTCCGCTCTTGATTCCACATATTGTACTAAATTTTATTCAAATTTGCCACAGCAGCTTATATTTCAACTAGAAACATCTGCGGTGAAAGTGAGTCAAATCGGTTCAGATTTAGATATAGCCCCCATACAAATTTCGCTCTCGATTTGACTTTTTCCGCTCTAGAGACTACATATTTTAACCAATTTACTTCAAATTTGGAACAACATCTTATATTTCAACTAGAAACATCTGCGGTGAAAGTGAGTCAAATCGGTTCAGATTTAGATATAGCCCCCATACAAATTTCGCTCTCGATTTGACGTTTTCCGCTCATGAATCCACATATTGTACTAAATTTTCTTCAAATTTGCCACAGCAGCTTATATTTCAACTAGAAACATCTACGGTGAAAATGAGCCAAATCGGTTCAGATTTAGATATAGCTCCCATACAAATTTCGCTCTCGATTTGACTTTTTCCGCTCTTGATTCCACATATTGTACTAAATTTTATTCAAATTTGCCACAGCAGCTTATATTTCAACTAGAAACATCTGCGGTGAAAGTGAGTCAAATCGGTTCAGATTTAGATATAGCCCCCATACAAATTTCGCTCTCGATTTGACTTTTTCCGCTCTAGAGACTACATATTTTAACCAATTTACTTCAAATTTGGAACAACATCTTATATTTCAACTAGAAACATCTGCGGTGAAAGTGAGTCAAATCGGTTCAGATTTAGATATAGCCCCCATACAAATTTCGCTCTCGATTTGACGTTTTCCGCTCATGAATCCACATATTGTACTAAATTTTCTTCAAATTTGCCACAGAAGCTTATATTTCAACTAGAAACATCTACGGTGAAAATGAGCCAAATCGGTTCAGATTTAGATATAGCTCCCATACAAATTTCGCTCTCTATTTGTCTTTTTCCGCTCTTGAACCCACATATTGTACTAAATTTTCGTCAAAATTGCCACAGCAGCTTATATTTCAACTAAAAACATCTGCGGTGAAAGTGAGTCAAATCGGTTCAGATTTAGATATAGTCCCCATACAAATTTCGCTCTCGATATGACTCTTTCCGCTAGAGACTACATATTTTAACCAATTTTCTTCAAATTTGGCACAGCACCTTATATATGAACCAGAGATGTCTGTGGCGAAGGTGAGTCAAATCGGTTCAGATTTAGATATAGTTCCCATACAAATTTCGCTCCCGATTTGACTTTTTCCGCTCTATAGACCACATATGTAGTACCCATATAAAATTCGTTCCCGGTATCACTTTTTCCCCGAATTCACTTCTAGAAAGTGGAGGGTATCATATAGTCGGCCCGCCCGACTTTAGCCTTTCCTTACTTGTTTTTAATAGCGCATTTCTTCTGTTCTATTCTGTTTTTTTTTCCAGATCCGCTCGAGGTAAAAATTGTGAAAAGGCAAACTTTCAATCACTGGTATTCCCTGTCCACGTACTTTCTGGCATTATGTACCAGCCGCATGCCCTTACAGGTAATACATACATTAAATCATTTATTGATTGTTGTGACTTTTGTTGCTAAACATGCATTTCATTTGCAGATTTTTTATAATCTTATATTTTTGACTATAAGCTATTGGATGACTGGATTCCCAGCACAATGGTGGCGTTTTGCTATGTTCATCGGTGTCGGCATAATAGTCTCTTTTGTGGCCGAGGGAATGGGGCTCACAATAGGGGCATCGCTTAGTATAACCGTGAGTAATGATGGACGTAAAAGATTACTTTGTACTTTATAAACTCTCTTTATGTTTTTCATTTTTAGAATGGTTCCGTCTTCGGACCCATGAGTATTGCCGGCTTTATGGGTTTGGCCATTTATGGTTTCGACTTTGCTGCCCAGATTTCTCCAGCCATGCACTGGTTCATGAATATCAGCTTTATGCGAGACGGCGTTGTGGCTTTGGTTATCACTTTGTTCGGTTATGGCCGGGAGGTCCTCGAATGTAATGATATCTATTGCCATTTTAGCGATCCTCGAGTTTTGTTGCGTTTCTTACACTTCGAGAAGCACACTGTGCTCGAACAATTTCTGTATTTATTTGTATTATTCATTGTATTTAGAATAACGTTGTTCATTTCGCTGTGGAGACGTTGTAAGACATAGCGAGCGTATCGTCCGTCGATCATAGTTTCTTTGTAAGGCATCGGGTTTAACTGTGATAACTATTAAGTTTTGTTTTATTTCGTTTTTTTTTATAAAGGAGGGCTCTTTATTTATAGCGTTCAATTATCCAAAGAATATTTTCCATTTTTAAGACAACAACAGCAATCTTTACTCTTTTACAATATCTATTTAATTGAATGTAAGTGGTGTTTTTTGTAGTTTAAAGTTATACTCATTTTTACAAATAAAATTCTCCTAAGACACATGTGTATTTTTTGATTGTGTTTAATCAACGGCGGCAATGGAAAGCCCGTTTATTATTGGGGGTGTGTAAATATATATAAAAATCATTAAGATTGGATGATGTTGCCCGGATAAACTTATATCCGAGGCCTATTCAACATTATGGTAAGCTATTTTTATAATTTTATATCATTCCTCCCGTATGTAAAGGTATTTCACATGCGTGCAAACGATTTTGTCAACTGATGATTTTAAATTTGCAAAATTTGGACTAATTTGCCATTTTCTCTCGTTTCACAAACTCATATTAATAGTAATTTGTATTTAAAACGAGTAAAAGAATTGGCGTAGACAAACTGAAATGCACAATGTATTCATTTTAGAACCTTTTTTGCGTGAAATTTTTTTCGAATTTAAAATGTGAAATTTTCTACGTTTTGTAGATTTTGAAATTTTCATGGTTAGTCTTTTTCGATTCCAAAATGCCATTTCCTACCACTATCAATTCAAATTCAAACATTATGCTTACTTTTAAAGAGTATAAGATAAGTAATTTATTTATTTCACAGCTACAGTTGTCTGTATAGATTGAAATTAATATTTAAAATCTACAAATACATATATTACAAAAGTTAAGGTGTAAAATTTGTTAGCTAATAAAGAAAAGGCGTATGGTTCTACTTCTTGGCACTGCCAAGTTTCTCTTTGCGTTTTTTCACATGCTTCTTGACCTTAACTTTGCGCTTTTCCGCCTGAGCATCTTTGACAGCCTTCTTGCGAGCCTTTTTACTCTCCGGCGACTCGTCGCGGGGTCGAGCTGATTTTTTGAATTTCTTATCTTCATCTTCGCCCGAGTCCTCGTCATCATCATCATCATCCTCGTCTTCATCGCCGCTCTGTGAATCGTCTTCGGAGTTTTCGGCATTTTCTTCCGCAGATTTCTCTTTTGTTTTATTTCTTGATTTCGCTAAGTTTGTCTGATTCTGCTCCTTTTCCTTTTCCGTGAGTATTGCAGGTTTTTTCTGCACTTCAAGATTCTCATTGAGACCCGTGATTTTGCCATAGATCAAATTTTGCTTCTCGCCCTTTTTCGCCTTGTCCACATCCCTTTCGAAGTAGCGCACCTCATCCAAACGTTTGGGAATGAATGTCTGTTGCCATACGGCCTCATCGATTCTCTCTTGGGCGGTGATAGCCTCAAAATCACGATCTTTAATTTTTTCCGATATCTTTTCCAAGCAAGCCTCCATGTTCTCTTCGGTAATGGTTTGATCGGTGATAAAATCAAACAACTCCTTGACGGTCATTGTGGCCACAGATTTCTTGCGGAAAAATTCGGAAACATTTGTACAATCCTTGCGCAAGAAATCAAAAGCATGGGGATGGTCATGTTCAACAGACTGGGAAACATCGATAATGATCAGTTGGCCATCTTCCACCAGTATATTGAATTCCGAGAGATCAGCATGTACGAGACGGCATTTATTGTAGATTTTCCACATGAGCACCACACAGTCACGGTATAACTCACGCGCCTTGGAGGTGGTTATCTCTACATCCTTAAGCTTGGGTGAGGGCCAGCCGTTTTTACCACAAAAACGCATTACCAAGACATGTGATCTGAGGAGAATTGGTTCGGGAACTGGTATTCCGGCATTGAACATTCTCAAATAGTTTCTCATCTCCTTCTCGGCCCAAGTGCGCACCATTTTGCGGGGATTTGATCGGCAGTAGCCGTGGCGAAAACGAAACTCTCCGCTTACATACTTGTCACGATCCTTAAAGACCAATATGGAAGTTTTGTAGATCTTAATGGCGAACTCGTCTTCAGAGTCTCGGGCCACGGAATGGTAGACATTGGCTTCCTTGCCAGTAGAAATGCAGCCATTGATTTCCTGTATCAAACCACGATTCAGCAGCTTGAATAAAATCATGCGTGTACGTGGATCCATGACTTGTTCGGCTGTAGCTCGATCATGCTTGTCACGGATTTTCACTTTGTTGTCCTGTTTGGAACCAAACGACACCAAACGATTGGCGGCCTGGGCCGACATATTAGTGGTGGGATCGTATTTTTCCACATTGATTCTGGCCGAATAACGAGTGAACAACTTTTCATTCGGTTGATAGCTACTAACACGCTGGCCGGAACCACCACCGCCGCCACCACCACCTCCACCAGCATTACCCCCTGAAGAACCCAACGACAGATGGTTATGGGAATTTTGTTTTTGGAAGCCGGCATAGTTATCTTCATAGTAATAGTCATTGTAGTCCTCCTCATTGTCGTCGTAATCATCATAGTCCTGATCGTTTGTATACTCTCCATCAAGTTCTTCTTCGTCGGGTAATATTTTCTCTTTTAAGTCATCGGAAGACTTCTCTAATTTATCTTCCAAATCTTTGAACATGACATGTTTGACAGTCAGATTTTTAAAATCCGTGACCAGATTGTCCTAAGGGAAAAAAATTCATGTAAATTATAAATTATTAAGAAAAGACTATAAAAACAAGCCAACTACTTTGAATGGAATTTCCTCGTCCTCTTCGGCATCACTGAATTGATGTAAATCGGCCATCGTGTTGCTTTGAAACTGCACTTTAAAGGATTAATTCTTTTTCTCCACAGTCCTTTTAATTTAACACCACTTTTATTAAAACTCTTTGAAATTAATTAATTAAATTCACGAAATTAATTTCGTTTCTGCTGCACGTGTTGATGTTTACATTAATTTCACCAGGCAACAGCTGCTGTATCAGGGATGATAAAACAGGAGCTTTGGTACTTTTTAAACGACAAACAGTACATGTACAAGAAACCGGAGAGTTTACACTTCAATATTTATCGTACAAAATCAACGCCATTTTTGATGAATAATGTAGCCTTTTCATAGTGCAGGCGAAAACAAACCAACATAATAGCCTCTTCAAACTACATGCGAAATCTAGATAAAATCGATTGATTTCGCATGCAATGTGACTAGGCTATTTCCAACTTCTGTCATAACAAAATCAATTTTGGACGATGTACTAAAGCACAAAATCGACTGCAAAAAATCGATTTTTGGAGTAAAAAGACGATTTTCGACTCAAATCGAAATCGACCATACACTCACTTGACGTCTCCCCACATGTAAGGTAATTTCTTCAGGCCTATTTTTTTCTATTTTCCAACCAAACTTTGAAAACTTTGTGATGTAAACTTACTAAAATCGTGAAAAAATAAATAATACTCCATGTCTTTGCAGATTTTGAATAGGGTTCTTAAATCGCGCATTCAATTGGCACCGAAAATCCACATAATCAGTGCTGCTTTGACCACACGACGAGATTTTGCCAGCGCATCATTGTCTTCTTCGACACTCGACAAAAGTGACGAAATAAAATTCGCCGGCGGCTGTGGATGCACCAAACGTTTTAAGAGTATTCAGGCAGCACAAAAAACACCTGAGTGGGGTTCCAATAAGACAAAGCGGAAAGTAAGACTACAACTTAAGGACATCATGAGCAACCCGGATATGGAAGTGCAATTGGCTCCTTTGAGAGCGGCCGTGCTGGAGCAGGGTAATTTGGTGAGAGAACTGAAAGCCAATGGTGCTGCCGAAATTGATGTAAAAAAGGCTGTGGCTGAATTGAAGGTGAGGAAGAAGGTGCTGGAAGACAAAGAACTGGAATTGACGCCCACCGTGGTGAGCTTTGACAGATCAAAAATGGAAGATTTGCTCAAGCGTCGATTCTTCTACGATCAAAGTTTTGCCATTTATGGTGGCATCACCGGCCAATATGATTTTGGACCCATGGGCTGTGCCTTGAAGTCCAACATTTTGAGCCTGTGGCGTCAGTTCTTCAGCCTGGAAGAGCAAATGTTGGAAGTGGATTGTTCTATCCTAACACCCGAGCCTGTGCTTAAGGCTTCTGGCCATGTAGATCGTTTTGCCGATTTGATGGTGAAAGATGTCAAGACTGGCGAATGCTTCCGTTTGGATCATTTGATTAAGAATGCATTGGAAAAGCTGTCTAGAGAGAAAACGGCCACTGCCGAACTTAAAGCTGAATGTGAGGATATTGTCATCAAACTGGATGGTATGAACAAACAAGAAATGGCTGATATTTTGGTTAAATATAACATCAAGTCGCCATTGACTGGCAATGATTTAACTGAGCCCATTGAATTCAACCTTATGTTTGCCACACAGATTGGACCCACTGGTCTGGTCAAGGGTTTCCTGCGTCCCGAAACAGCTCAGGGTATTTTTGTGAACTTCAAACGTCTCTTGGAATTCAATCAGGGTAAGCTGCCTTTTGCTGTGGCTCAAATTGGCAATTCTTTCCGTAATGAAATTTCTCCACGTTCCGGTTTGATACGTGTCCGTGAATTCACCATGGCCGAAATTGAACATTTCTGTGATCCCGTCCTAAAAGATCATCCCAAGTTTGAGAATGTTGCTGAAACTCTGATGACTTTGTACTCGGCCTGCAATCAGATGGATGGTAAATCAGCCCAAAAGATTAAAATTGGTGAAGCTGTCAAGTCAGGTTTGGTAGCCAATGAGACTTTGGGTTACTATATGGCTCGTATCCATCAATTCCTGTTGACCATCGGCATTAAAGCAGAATGTCTGAGATTCCGTCAACACATGAGCAACGAAATGGCCCATTACGCTTGTGATTGCTGGGATGCTGAGTGCTTGACCAGCTATGGTTGGGTAGAATGTGTGGGTTGTGCTGATCGTTCGGCCTATGATTTAGGCCAACATATGGCTGCCACTGGTGTGCGTTTGGTGGCTGAGAAACGTTTGCCCGCCCCCAAGACCGTCGAAGTTTCTGAAATTATACCCAATAAGCAAACTTTGGGAAAAACTTTCAAGAAGGATGCCAAGGCCATCACTGATGCTTTGGCTAAGCTGTCATTGGATGACGTTAAGGGTGTTGAACAACAATTGAACGATGCCAAGGAATACACATTGAACGTGGCCGAAGGCTCTTCATTCAAACTTACTCCTGATACGATCTCTGTGAAGCACTCGTCGAAGACCGTGCATGTCGAAGAAATCATACCCAGTGTGGTGGAACCATCATTCGGTATTGGTCGCATTATGTACGCCTTGTTGGAGCAGAACTTCCTTTGCCGTGATGGCGACGAACAACGTTGTTACTTCACACTGCCCTCGGTGGTGGCACCTCTGAAATGCTCCATCTTGCCTTTGTCCAACAATGCTGAATTCCAGCCGTACACTCGCCAGCTATCCTCGGCTCTTACCAAAGCCGAACTTTCACACAAGGTAGATGATTCCAGTGGCTCGATTGGCCGTCGCTATGCTCGTACAGATGAAATTGCCATACCGTTCGGTATCACCGTCGATTTCGACACATTGAAGGAACCGCACACTGTCACCTTGAGAGATCGCAACAGCATGAAACAAGTGCGTGTGGATATCAACGAAGTTATCGATGTGGTCAAGGATTTGTCGACTGGCAAAATGGAATGGTCTCAAGTTGCGGAGAAATATCCTTTGTTCGAACAACAGGAGGCTACAACTAAGTAAAGTGCTGAGAAGGCGTATTTTTTCTACTCTATGGCTATTTATTCTATATTATTCTACTTCTTGTTTAATTTCTAATTAATATTTCTTTTATATTCTGCTGTCTATCTCAACGAAAGTTAAACTTGTGTGTATTTATGCAAATGCATTTATAGAAAAACATCAAAAAAAGGAAATTGTGTATGACATTATTTTTTAATAAAATACTTAAAGCGAAAATTAAAATTTTGGCACTTTTTTAACAAATGTATTCATATATTTATAATAATAATAATTCACCGAACATGAACTATTAACTATTATTTTTCCAAGAATTTCGGAAAAAATTATTTTCGTCCGTTCGATAACTGAGTTGCGAATGAGTAATTATACTTAGTAAGCATAACGTATCCGCCACCGATATGTTGGTATGGTAATTTTACATTTTATAGCACTTGAGTTGCAAATTAAATTGTGGGAAAACAAATTGAAATTCAAAAATGTTAGATGAAATTGAGAAAATACAAATTGAAACTGAGAAAATACAAATTTAAATTCAATTCCAATTTACATTTACATTGAATTGAGAATATACAATTTGATATTGAGAAATAAACAATGAAAATGAGAAAATACAAATTAATTTCAATTTACATTTCTGAATATCAATTTGTTTATTTTCAATTTCAATTTGCATTTCTGAATATCAATTTGTTTATTCTCAATTTCAATTTGCATTTCTGGATTTCAATTTTCATTTTCTTAATTTTAATTTCTGAACTTCAATTTGCATTTTCTTAATTTTAATTTCTGATTTTCAAATTCTTTTTTCTTAATTTCAAATTGTATTTTCTAACTTTAAATTTACATTTCTTATTTTCATATCTGAATTTAAACTTGTATTTTTTCATTATCAACTGAAAATGATGTAGTACAAATTTGCATGTACATATCTGGAGTATATATTCTAGTTCAACGCCCCAAATTGCTTTATAGCCTTTTCAGCACGTAAATTGCAATTGAGAAAATACAAATTTAAATTCAGTAGTGTAAATTGGAATTGAGAATATACAATTTGATATTGATAAATAAACAATGAAAATGAAAATATACAAATTAATTTCAATGAATATCAATTTGTTAATTCTCATTTTCAATTTGAATTTCTTAATTTTAATTTCAATTTTCATTTTCTCAATTTTAATTTCTAAATTTCAATTTGCATTTTCTCAATTTCAAATTCTATTTTCTGAATTTCAATTTACATTTCTCATTTTCCATTTGCATTTTCTCAATTTTAATTTCTGAATTTCTAATTTCATTCATCATCATTCATCATTATTATTTTTTAATTATTAACTAATTTGATTTAAACGATTTTAAACGTTAACAAATTTTTTTATAAATTTTTTATTTTTTTTTTTCTAGAATTTTGGCAATAGATAAAAGCGAAGAAAATCTCTAAAGATCTTTGTTTCTATTTTTTCAATTACAGTGAAAAACCCATCAAAATTATAATTTTTCATTAGTTCATAAACACAAGGTATACAAACAATGAAAAATCCAAGATAAAATAGGTTATGGAAAAATATATACTTTTTTCTTGCTGTGCAATCTAAAAATATGAAAAAAAAATTCCATAACCTATTTTTTCTTGGATTTTTCATTGTTTGTATACCTTGTGTTTATGAACTAATGAAAAATTATAATTTTGATGGGGTTTTCACTGTAATTGAAAAAATAGAAACAAAGATCTTTAGAGATTTTCTTCGCTTTTATCTATTGCCAAAATTCTAGAAAAGAAAAAAAAAAATTATAAAAAAATTTGTTAACGTTTAAAATCGTTTAAATCAAAGCGGGATATGAATGACAAACAAGGATTATCGATTATCTACCCACACTGTAGTCAAAGCCTAAAATCGATTTCAAGTAAAAACAAACGTTATCGATTATATTATATGTCAGAGATTTTTTCCCCGTCATTTTTGTTGTGGTAGCACTGATTGGTACAGTTTCGATTATTCCTTTCGTTCAGTTTTTATTATTCCGATTATTCCTCTTATTGTTGTGGTTCAGTTCCTCTTTATTTCGTTCAGTTACTCTTTTTTTCGTTCAGCTTCCATCTCTTTCTCGCACGGGATGTCGCTTATCTCTCTCACTCTCTGTGCTCTCCTGTGGTGAAATCAGCAAACTCACCACTATTGCTCTGTCTCTATGCTCTCTCATTCTTAAATTGCAGATTCTTCCATTCTAATCCATTCTATACTCCCCCTATACTCAACTCTGCGCTCTATTTCTACTCCTTTTTTTAGCAACTCACGCAATTCTCAGCACATGCAACGGCAACGGTTAAAATAAATAATAAATGTGGTCTTTGCAAATAAAACGTAACGCGCGCGCAAAATAACAAAAAAAACGGAATTAAATTAACCTAGTATATATATAAAAGAACGCATTAAATATATATCAAGTGGTGGTGATAAATCGCGTTAAAACCATAAAAAAGAAGCCCAAAAATATCATATCGTCGTGTTGAGCTCAAAGAAAACACATGCTATTAAGTGCTCTTCGAAAAGTGTGAAATTCGATAAATTATACTAGAGACTTTCTTCGTTTGATCTATTGCTAAAATTCCAGAACTGCTGGAAGGATTTTTGTTTATTTTGCTAAAGCAAAAAACGTTGAATTTTGTATCTTTTATTGATTTGCTTGCTACGACGACGACAACGAGTTTGAGTTTGGTCGCTGCTCTCTTCACATCGCATCACCCTGCACCTTCGCCTTCCTTGTTACCCAGCAATCTCCAACCGCGTGTTCTGTTCGTCGTTTAGTACCTCAGCCGCGTCGCGTTATCTCTTCCCCGTTTTCGAGCCAACAACATAACATTTGATTGTGTTCTCTGGTGGTACTTCCTCACTCTCGCACTGTCGACACGGGCCTGTTTGTTTTGATTTATTATTAGTTTTGTTTTTGTTGTTGCCGTTAATTGTTTATTCAAAAGTTTACTTGCGCATCAGCCAAAAGGTATTCCACAAAAGTGTTATTTATGCCTTTCCCAACATTTAATTAATTTAATTTCTTTATTTTTTTTAGTTTAGATATGAAATACATCCTTGTAACCGGCGGTGTAATCAGTGGTGTGGGCAAAGGGGTCATCGCCTCATCGTTTGGCACTCTATTGAAGTCGTGTGGTTTGGATGTGACATCCATTAAAATCGATCCATACATCAATATTGATGCCGGCACCTTTTCGCCTTATGAACATGGTAAGTTGTAGTTTAAAGCAACCTGTTTTCCTCTAGCTAGTAGAGATACATCAATCAATCATTAACCTGAAACAGGTTTGGTGTCTTTATAAATTATATACAATAAGATATTTTTTCTTTATAACATCTACATCTTGCAAATACAATAACACTGTTTCTGCTCTGACGTATTTGTTTACGAAGGTCAGACTCAGACTCTGAGAGTGTGTGTTTGTTATTTTTTCATCATTTCTTGCATTTGTTTATGTTTTTTTGCCTTGTTTTCTTTATCTTTCTCTGTACTATTTTATTTCCTCTTTCAAGTGATACCATAAATACAAAAATTTTTGCGGTGTTGTTATTTTTTCTTTTCTCTGCCGCACATATATTTTTTCTTGGTTAAAAGCCAGAATAAATGTCGCCGCATATACTTGTTGTCTATCTATATTCGCTAAAAAATGCGAGTCTGAAAGGCTGTTTTGGTCTGGCGACTTTTTAGCTTGATGTTGAACTATTGGACACTTCCAAAAGTTTTTGAATTGAGATTTAGAATGGTGACATCTTGGTTGAGACACTTTCAAACAAGCGTCGTGAAGCAACAACATAAAGTAGATATAAACAAACTTGTTTGTGTGTACATCCGAGTCTAATAAAACGAGACATGTATCTTGACATGAGATAAACTTCTGATTCATCGTTTCTTAATAATCAAGTGCTTTTTAGGGTTCAATAAAACAAAACAAGCAAAACAAAAAAAAACTAAAATACTCTGAAGAATTCTTCTCAATCAGTGCACTATGTAAATATATAAGAATATTGACGGATTAAGATGTCACCTTTTTTAAAGCTGGCTCTTCTCATGCCTAGTAAAAGGGTTGGTCGTTAAGACACTATATGACGCTCTTGTGGGAGCGGCAACGTAAAACATTTGCAGCCTAGTTGCAGTTTAATGAATTTTTTCCAAAATTTTATAAGTATAATTATTGATTAAGATGACAATCGTTTAAGATTTAAGATCTATATGAAAATCGGAAGGACAGTCCTAGTTTAATACATTTATAATTAGTAATTTACTTATTTATTTGTTCATTACATAAGGTCCTTACTGACTAGCTTATCACAAGAAATAAAATGTAAATGCTTCTATAAATTTGGTTAATGAAAATTATAAATCAATATAACATTTCAAATTAATGTGTTGTTATTTATTTTGGTTTAAGACCAAAGGTTGTGCTAAAGTCTTCAGCAGAACCCAAAATTAGCAAAACTTCAATTTAAATTCAAATTAATTTCATTAAATTCTTTCATAGCCCTTATAATTGGCTCATTACAAGAATAATTGTTACGACACATAGGTATGTTGAAGAACTCATTAAATCGAAGGCTTCTAGCAGGTACATTGAGGAGATCTTTCTGAGGATAAAAGGATAATCTACAATCAATTTATATAAAAATATAACCGTTATTGCGAATCTGCTCTACAATTAACAAGAGTTTCCAAATGTATAAGCTTACATCCAGTTTCATATGATAGTAAAGGAATGAAAAGTAATACACTTGAAGGATATACAAAACAAAATGTCTCGTTAATCGTAATGCCTTTGCAAATATAAATAGGGTTTAACTTTTTAATACTAGAGATTTATCACAAAATATCATATATCTAGAAAATCCTTCGAAAATAGACAGCAATCACGTAGTTTATAATTGTTTTAGAGTAAGTACCAGGAACACGATTTGACAAAAATATTTTTCGATCCTGCAATTATTACTATTAATTTTTAAAATCGGGAAATGCAGCTTTATTCACTGTACATAATTTTTGGTTTATAAAATAAATAATAAAAAAATAAAAAATATATATTTTTAAGATTTCACATCTTTTTGTAAATCTACAAGAATTTCGTTTGAAATTAGAAAAAATATATATTTGTATCTCATACCACAAATAAGTTACAAATTTTTTTTAAAAACACCTTTCACAATAATACTTTTCGATCCACCCTAGTTTTATTCGACATATTGAAAAGTACAAATTTTATTAAAATCGGAGAGGAAAGACATAATTTGTATGATCGCTTCATGTTTTAGAGTAAGTAAGTCATGTCATGAAACTTATGGAGCGTCCTACTGACACTATTAACTATTAATACAAATTATTTGACAAAAATAGAAGGTATATTTCTTGTCTATATAATAAAGTAGACAAATAAAAAAATATATTTTAAGATTTGACAATTTTATGTAAAACTATAAGAAAGTTGGTTGAAAAGTTAATTTTTTTAAACACCTTATGCCAAAAATACTTTTCAAACCACCCTAGTTTTAGTTTCTTCTTGTTTTTCAAAATCGGGAATTGAGCTTTAACGTTTGACATATATATTTTTTGTTTATATTTTTTTATAATTTTACAATTTCCTGCAAAACTACAGGAATTTTGCTTGAAATTAGAAAAATATATACATTTGTATTGCATTAAAAAAAAGTTAAAAATGCCTTATCACAAAAATACTTTTTGATCCACACTAGCTTTTACAATTTCTATTTTTTATCGGGAAATGCAGTTTTATTCGTCATATATTTCTTTTTATAGAATAAATAAAAAAAAAAAAACAAAGAAAAAAATTAAGATTTGAAAATTTCTGTAAAACTACAATTTGCTTGAAAATGGAAAAAATATATTTTTGTATCACAAAAAAGTGTCTACTATTTCCTATTTTTTAAAAAAATCGGGATAGGCAGCCTTATTCGCCATATAGAAAAGTAAAATTTTGAAAATTTTTGTCAAAATCGGAGAGAAGAGAGAAAATTTCTGTGATCGCTTCACATGAAATTACTTTTTTTTAATCTAATATTTTGTCCATTTGTGTGGAAGGTACCAAACGGGACGTGTCAAGTTTGGGATAATTAATAATATGTATTTAAATATGTAACTCCTTTTCAAAGATATTATGTATACTAGACAGCCAGAAACACGAACTCTTTTAAATATTTTTTTCATTTGCATTCTATAAAACATATTAGATGAAAAAGGTCTTGATCCAAGACAATATCCCAGTCTAAATCAAATTTATTGATTACAATCAATGGGAAATTATCATTTTCACTATAACCAACTGTCTGTCTGATCCGACACAAACTGACATCTATGCTTATATGTTTCCTCTGACTTTATGAGAAAATGGAGGTTAAAATTGCATGCTTTTAATGTGGTATATCCACTAAGTTACATATAGAACATATTTCTTCACGAAAATGCTGTCATTTTTTTTTCAAAATTTTAATTTACTGATTTGAACTAGAATATTGTCCTAGCTCAAGACCATTTTGCATCTATATTCAATAGAATGCAAATTTATTTACAAATGGCTTTTTAATTTGCTTTAAATCTTTAAGAGTAAACAACCCAAACTGCACGACATTTAAGATTCTCTGAAGCCCTTATTACTCTGTTAATATATGTCTTGAAGTTCATTGAAACTTTATTTTTCAGTTTAACGGTTGTTCATCCTTCAATTTGTTTGCTGTGTTGCACTTGATGATGATTATTCTAACCCAGTGACCCACATTACAATGTTACAATGACCCTGCCGGCAGACAGACCGACACAATCCTTCGCAGTAGATAACACACATTTAAGAAGTAGAAAAACGATCAAAGTGCGATGAATGCCGGAACGAACGAACTGCTTTTGTTGTGTCATACAGAAATTCCATTCATCATTTATATTTCTTATCTTTAGCTCGCACTCTCTCTCCTCTCGCGTCGCTCTCGCCACCTCTACCTACCTCTTTCTGAATAGACCACAATGGTTGTCTATAATGTATGCACATACATACATTAGTAGGTCTCTCGTTAAGAATACCAAAGATTCTTCCATTTATTTGCCTCTGACGGAGGAGAACTAACCATGAATAGGAATGGCGCACTTTTATTAATTTAAACATTGCGCCTTTTAGAATGCATTTCTTTTTGTGCAACCCCCCCTCACTCTACCCCTTCAATCATTCATTCAATCACGCCCCGTTGGGTAATAAGTTTTATGGCCGCAGACGGAATTCTGTTTACATGTGGATTCACTAGCTAAGTACATCCGTGTATACGAGTATATATGATTAAATATGTATTTTTTATTGCCAATGTATATTAAATGTATTACAACGTCTAGTATTGTTTGTTTGTTTATTGTGGGGGATTCCGTTTAAGAGGTCTAATTGAAAGTGAATATTTTTACCACTTACAAAATTAATAATAGAATGGGTAAATTTATATTTTGTTTCTAAAGTTAGCAATAGAGACATTTCGGATAAATTAATTGAAGTCATTGAGCTGAGCACAACTGATAATAAGGTTCTGACCAGTTTATGACGTTTAATCATTATCAGAAAATATAGCCTCTAAAAAAGTCTGAAGGTAAAGTATTGCGGTCATATCTATAATCATTTATCAAAGGTTTATAAAACATATTCAACATCAATGTAAACGTAGACTTCAAACCTTTGATAAATTATTTCTGTGATAGTATTTAAACGTCGCTCAATATTACCAGAAATATGATACAAAATCAAGTTATTTGGATATCGCGATTATTACATTTCTGCAACAAATTATATTAAGGCTATTATGAGGGCTTTAAATTTTCGATATTCACTTCAACGTTGAAGGAGCAGTCTTCAAAAAATTTTCTTTTTTTGCGCCAGCAAATTATCCGCATAAAATAAATAATAAAAATCGACATTAAAAAATTATTTTGTCTTATTTTTTAATATCTGGCATTCTACGGAAGAAAACAGTACCTATTTCTATCTATGGATAAATGTAGAAGTTGTGACGTTCTTTATAGACGCAATAGAATTAAAAATAAAACATTCACTGGATCAAAAAAATTATTAGTATCTCGCAACTAAAATATTTGTTTCTAATTTCAAGCAAATTTCCTTCATTTTTGCAGAAAATTGTAAAATTTAAAAAAATATATAAAAAGCAATAGCTGTCGAAATAAAAATAATTTATATTCGTCATATGGAAAATACATATTTAAAAAATTGCATCAAAATCGGAGGGAAGAGTTACTAATAATATTATGTAATATTATTATATAGGGTCCGCCAAAAAATCCAAAAAAAACTACTGAATATTTTCTCAAATATCTTTTTTTATTTAAAAGTACAATCCTTCCGGTTAATAATGGAAAATAATTGCATTCAAATGGCTGCTGAGGGCACCCCACAAATAATAGTCCAACGGTTGAATAGTTAAAAAAAACGTTAGATGGCGGACCCTATATAATAATATTACTAATAATATAATTCTTCTTTTAATTTAAAGCAAATTTCCCCTTGTTTTACAGAAAATTTTAAAATCTTAAAAAAGAATTTTTTATTTTTTTTATTTATTTTATAAACAAAAAATAGCTTAGTGTCAGTAAGATGTTCCCTAAGTTGCATGTACTTACTTTAAAACAATTGCAAACGTTATTGCTGTCGAAATTGAAAATAATTAATTTTTTAGTTTTTTTTTCGTTTGTATTTTTTGGTCTGTAATCAATATTCGATTTGAACTGGGATATGGTCCCGGCTCAAGACCATTTTGTATTTATATTTAATAGAATGCAAATTTGTTTATAAATGGCATGGTGACATTTATTACTTTGCTGCAGACTACCACTATCATGATTTCCACCCTGTCTAAAGGTTTCGTTCAGATGGCTTCACAGCGACTTTTCAACATCAAATCCGGCCTCTTTAAGGAAATGATTCGCACAAACGAACGAGAAGCACACCTCACTTGCCGAATTTGCGTTTAAAAAATCGCACCAGTTCAAATCAAATATTGATTACAGACCAAAAAATACAAAGAAAAAAAGACTACAATAAATGAGCGTTGGCAGTTCAAATCAGAGAAGATATACTAACAGATGGGTCCATGTTTAGATATAGCCCCCATACAAATGTACCTCCGATTTACAATATTACTACTCTAAAATGTACATTTTACATCGGATCTTTATCAAAATTTCCTCACAATGTTACATTTATACTTTATACTATTTTATAAACAAAAAATATTCCCCAATTTTTATAAAATAAATTTTATTAATAGCTAATGGTGTCAGTAAGACGCTCCAAAAGTTTCATGATGGTGTTCCTGGTACTTACTTTAAAACAATTATAAATGATATTGCTGTCGAAATTAAATATAATTGAAATTCGCCAAATTTGGAAAATATTGAATCGAATCGAAACTAGAAAGAAGAGATACTGATATATATATTTTTTTGTAAATTAAAAAAACTTTCTCTAGTTTTATAAGAAAAAATTAAAATCATAAAAAAAGTTTTTTTTTTAATTTTTTTTCACGTTTATTTTTTATTCTTTTTATAAAGAAAAATATTGCCTTCGATTTTTATAAAATAAAATTTATTTATAGCAAATAGTGCCAGTAATACGCTCTATAAATTAGATAATGGTCTTCCTGGTACTTACTTCAAGACAATTATAAACAGCAATGGCTGTCGAAATTAAAAAATAATTAATATTCGCCAAATTTGGAAAAATATATATATTTTTGAAAATTAAAGAAAACTTTCTCTAGTTTTATAAGAAAAAATTAAAATAATAAAAAAGTATTTTTTAAAATTTTTCACGTTTATTTTTTTAATTATTTTATAAAAAAATATTGCCTTCGATTTTTATAAAATAAATTTTATTTATAGCTAATAGTGTCAGTAATACGCTCCATAAATTTAATGATGTTATTCCTGGTACTTACTTCAAAACAATTATAAACAGCTGTCGAAATTAAAAATAATTAATATTCGCCGTATTTAGAAAATTTTATCAAATGGGAGGGATACTAATATATATTTTTTTGCTAATTTCAAGCAAGTTTCCTCTAGTTTTATAGAAAATTTTAATATCTTTAAAAAAATATTTATTACTTTTTTTATTTATTTTATAAAAAATGTGCCTTCGATTTTTGTAAAATAAACTTTTTTAACTAAATTAAAAAGGACAATTTTTCAATTTTTTGTTTTCCAAACATTCATACGGAATATGATAAAAAAACAATTTTGTTTGTCAATATCGCCTATATTTCTCCCAAGACGAAAAAGGGAAGATAAATGACAACACAAAACTGTAAAATCTTTAAAAAAATATATTTTTTTTTTTAATTTTTTTTTCTATTTTTTTATTTATTTTCATTTATTTTATAAACAAAAGCTAATAGCTTCAGTAATATATTAATAAGAGACAAGGACCACTTCACATGAAATTACTGCTCAACTTTTTTTAACTAAATTAAAAAGGACAATTTTTCAATTTTTTGTTTTCCAAACATTCATACGGAATATGATAAAAAAATAAACAATTTTGTTTGTCAATTTCGCCTATATTTCTCCAAGACGAAAAAAGGGAAGATAAATGACAACACAAAATTGTAAAATCTTAAAAAAATATATATTTTTTTTAATTTTTTTCTATATTTTTTTATTTATTTTTATTTATTTTATAAACAAAAGCTAATAGCTTCAGTAATATATTAATAAGAGGCTAGGACCACTTCACATGAAATTACTCCTTAACTTTTTTTAACTAAATTAAAAAGACAATTTTTTCCATTTTTTGTTTTCCAAACATTCATACGAATTATGATAAAAAATAAACAATTTTGTTTGTCAATATCGCCTATATTTCTCCAAGACGGAAAAGGGAAGATATGATGAAATACAATTTCTTCAAAATGATGAATGGAAGGTATTGCTGCAATATCTTCTCGGAGATATGCGATCCAAATGTTTGTAGGATAGTGTGGCAGAAGTTGTCCAAGATTCCTGCCTGAAACGTCTGGTTCGGTCGGTCTCCAGAAAAACTACGAATGACTTTGTGTAGAAAAAGATGATTATGATCGCATTAATTGCATAAACTAGGGATATCTGTGCTATAAGTTTCATTCACCCAGATTTTGCCATTCAGCCATAGTGTGGCCTAGGCTCCCATTTCTTTTGAAAAACCTGTGAATTTGTGACAGAAAATCCTAAATTGTGAGAATTAAGTAAACTTTTTAAGTATGCGGATGATAAATTCAGAAAGGCCCTGCTAAGGGCTTTCAGTGTTATAAGTTTTATTCACCCAACTCTAACCATTCGGTATCTTTTTTTTTTGGAAAAATATGCATTTGTGACAGAAATTCTAAAATATTTTGTAAACTTTTGATGTATATTCTGAAATGTCAAGCTCTGTGTTATAAATTTCATTTACCCAGCTTATTGTGGGCTCTCTTAAAAAAACTATATGAATTTGTGACAGAAAATTGTAAATTGTGAGAATTTTAAGCTTCCTTTTCACCCATACAAATTAGCCCGCCCTAGTCTATATGTATTATAAGTTCTCCTAATTTTCTCCACTTGCCCCCCACCAATTGGAATGCATTAAATTGGGATGTATGACCTCTGTTAACACATTTAATTTAATCAAAAAAAATGTATACGTAACTTCATACGCATATTTATTTTGCTGCTTTTCTCTGTCGATTGCTTATTATCTTGAAAAAGTCTATAGCTTGTCTACTAAATGAAATGAATAACTAGCAAAGCAGCATTCTTTTGTTATCACAGAAACACGCTTGCTATGATTCAAAGCTTTTTTCCTCAATGAGCTTATAAAGACAGGCAGAAGAATTTTACTACCCTTAAATTTTTAGTTTTGTTGTGTTTCGGGTTCAGCTCTCACTCCCCTTCTCTTCCTACCTCACCACTCCCTGCAGAGATCATACACACGTTGGCTATGCTTGAAATGCCAGTTGTTGCTCTATAGCGAACGACCGACATGCAGTAGTCATGCAGGTCTACTACTGTTGCTGTTCATTTCTGAAGAGTTGATTACGATTTGTTTCTCGTTGACAGTGTTTCGCGACTCATGCGATACACTCAACAAAATTAAAGTGAAAAATTAACGAACATGAAATTGAAATAAAAAATACACAATGAAATCTGCAAAAATATAAATAAATATTTGAAGCACCACTGATGAGTTATCCCCACACAATAGAAACGTTTTCCCTTCAAGACTATTTCGTCCATTTTCAATCCCAACCGATTTGTAGCCTTTAGAAATGTATCTGGAAAATTTTAAAAGCGTCCAGAAGCTTTGGCATCTCTCATCGTAGAACTTTGCCGGAATATATATTTGTTAGGGTCTCCGATGAATATTTTGAGATATGGCAATCGGCATTTATAAAATTAATAAACACTGTAGCCTATGGCGCTATGCTAAAGTGCATAAAAACTTGAAAATTTCAAACAAGATTTTTCTGCGTGTATGCACAATATTACACACGCATGGATGTATATGCATTGTATTGTATATGACCACATATCGCCTGGTTTCTTTGCTGTACTGCGACAGCTGATATGCACTGGAAACAAGCAACAGTGCTCTGTGCGATGCTGTCTGTGGTGGGCCATAGCCAGTCGTGCGTTGAATTTTTTCCAGCTACTGACGTGTGGCTGATGGGGGGGGGCTCCACCGCTGTTGATTTGGTGCCTCAAATGCAGGCAATGGCATTTTTAGCGATTCTGGTGAAGTTGGTGCCAAAAGACTGCCCATTTAGGAAGATAACATTTGGAAAAGTATGGGGCCGATGACTAGGATGGCGAAAGCTGCTGAGCAGGAGAATTTAGAGTAGAAAAACGTCAGTCAAATAAGTGCAGGTTGTGCAATGTCTTTGCAGTGGAGCGCGAGAGTAACTCCAGAGCTTCAATAGCCCAACAAAAAGACAGACTCCGAAAAAGTGAAAAGATGCTAATCTTATGATTCGGAAGTGATGAAAATTGGACTTTTACTAATGAATTGGGATTTTCGTTTTTTTGAAAGAATTAAAACATAATTTTAAGTTGTGCAAATAATTCACTTTTTCACATATTTCCATTTCTACTTTAACACATTGAGTGCCAAGCGGTTTTGACGTAAACCTTCCCAGGAGAACACTTTTTGGGCTCTAAGAAAAAGCAATCACTGTCGTACGGAAACGTACGACGTGGCACTCCACGACGGGTTAGGTATCGTACGAAACGTACGACGTGGCACTCAATGTGTTACGAAATGGAAATCAAAGCTATCTTCTGTTGTGAATGTTGAATAACCAACCACTTTGTAGGTAGAATTTACAGTAGGAAACTTAGGAATAAAATAACAATAAAAATTAAAATAATAATAAAAATATGAAATAAAGCAAAAATATAAAATAAAATTAGCATTAAATATATAAATACTATTCAATGCTATACTATGTTATGAAGTACCAAGAATTAATAAAAATAAAAAATATATATTTGAAAAACAATAAAAAAATCAAATTAGAAAAAATTAAAAAAAAAAATAAAAAAAATAAAATTAATATAATTATAAAAAATTAAACATTGTTTATTTATTATTACATATTATTAAATTATTAAATACTTTGTTTATTTATAAAATAATAGTAATGAAAAAAAAAACAAAAAAGATAAACAATAAATATTAAATAAAATAAATTCATAATAAAAATAAATATTAAATAAAACGAAATTAGTACTAAATTTATTGATACTTGATTTACTGATAAAAAAAAATAAATAAAAATAAGGAAATTATATATTTGAAAAATAATAAAAAATAAATTAGAAAATAAAATTGTTAAATTAAACTTTTCAAATTAATACTACTAAACATTGTTTGTTTATATAAAAAAATAATAAGAACAAATAAGTTTTTCTTGAGCCACGATTCGAACCCGAGACCTTCTGGTTGCAAAGCGGACACCTTACCTCTGTGACCAGAATAAAATAACAATAAAAATTAAAATAATAATAGAAATATGAAATGAAGCAAAAATATAAAATAAAATTAGCATTAAATATATAAATACTATTCAATGCTATTGATGTTATGAAGTACCAAGAATTAATATAAATAAAAAATATATATTTGAAAAACAATAAAAAAAGTCAAATTAGAAAAAAATTAAATTAAAAAAATAAAAAAAATAAAATTGATATATTTATAAAAAAATTAAACATTGTTTATTTATAAAATAATAATAAAAACAAAAAAGTTTTTTGTCGAGCCACGATTTGAACCCGATACCTTGTGGACACCTTATCTCTAGAACCTTATTTATTCATAATTCATCGGTTGACATTAGGAAACATAACAACAAAATAAATATTAAATAAAATAAAATAGTAATAAAAATAAACGTTAAATATTAAATAATGCAAAAAAAAAATTAAATTAGTATAAATATATTATTGCTATTTAATGCTTTTGATACAACATCAAAAGAAGTACTAAGAAATAATAAAAAATAAAACTAAATAAAAATAAAAATAAAAATAAAAATAAAAATAAAAATAAAAATAAAAATAAAAATAAAAATAAAAATAAAAATAAAAATAAAAATAAAAATAAAAATAAAAATAAAAATAAAAATAAAAATAAAAATAAAAATAAAGATAAAAATAAAAATAAAAATAAAAATAAAAATAAAAATAAAAATAAAAATAAAAATAAAAATAAAAATAAAAATAAAAATAAAAATAAAAATAAAAATAAAAATAAAAATAAAAATAAAAATAAAAATAAAAATAAAAATAAAAATAAAAATAAAAATAAAAATAAAAATAAAAATAAAAATAAAAATAAAAATAAAAATAAAAATAAAAATAAAAATAAAAATAAAAATAAAAATAAAAATAAAAATAAAAATAAAAATAAAAATAAAAATAAAAATAAAAATAAAAATAAAAATAAAAATAAAAATAAAAATAAAAATAAAAATAAAAATAAAAATAAAAATAAAAATAAAAATAAAAATAAAAATAAAAATAAAAATAAAAATAAAAATAAAAATAAAAATAAAAATAAAAATAAAAATAAAAATAAAAATAAAAATAAAAATAAAAATAAAAATAAAAATAAAAATAAAAATAAAAATAAAAATAAAAATAAAAATAAAAATAAAAATAAAAATAAAAATAAAAATAAAAATAAAAATAAAAATAAAAATAAAAATAAAAATAAAAATAAAAATAAAAATAAAAATAAAAATAAAAATAAAAATAAAAATAAAAATAAAAATAAAAATAAAAATAAAAATAAAAATAAAAATAAAAATAAAAATAAAAATAAAAATAAAAATAAAAATAAAAATAAAAATAAAAATAAAAATAAAAATAAAAATAAAAATAAAAATAAAAATAAAAATAAAAATAAAAATAAAAATAAAAATAAAAATAAAAATAAAAATAAAAATAAAAATAAAAATAAAAATAAAAATAAAAATAAAAATAAAAATAAAAATAAAAATAAAAATAAAAATAAAAATAAAAATAAAAATAAAAATAAAAATAAAAATAAAAATAAAAATAAAAATAAAAATAAAAATAAAAATAAAAATAAAAATATAAATATAAATATTTGAAAAACAATAAAAAATTAAATTAGAAAACAAAAGTGCTAAACTAATTTTTTATATTAATAAAATTATACAAAAATAAACAATGTTTATTTATAAAATAATAATAATAAAATATATTTTTCCCGTGCCACGATTCGAAGCCGAGACCTTCTGGGTGCAAAACGGACACCTTACCTCTGCGAACCATATTTATTCATATTTCATCGGCTGAAAGTAGGAAATATTATATAAAATAATGAAATATAAAATTATTAATCACAACAAAAAATAAAAAAATATGAAATTTATTAATCACAACATTAATTAGTTTAGTGTGAAGTATGAATTAAAAAAAATAATAATATTAAAATCAAATATTGATTACAGACCAAAAAAATGCAAACGAAAAAACTAAAACAAATGAGCGTTGGCACGGCAGAAGTATTGCTGGGTAACTATACCTGCATATACACATACTTACATATGCAACTCAATGAGATGGCATGTGTACTTTTTTACTTGGTGCGATTTTTTAAACGCAAATTCGGCAAGTGAGTTGTGCTTCTCGTTCGTTTGTGAGAATCATCTCCTTATAGAGGCCGGGTTTGATGTTGAAAAGTCGCTGCGAAGCCACTTGAAAAGACTTTTGACATGGTCGAAATCATGATCGTGGTAGTCTGCATCCAAGTAATAAATGTCACCATGCCATTTGTAAATAAATTTGCATTCTATTAAATATAGAAGCAAAATGGTCTTGAGCCAGGACAATATCCCAGTTCAAATCCATAATAAATATTTGAAAACGATAAAAAATTTTTAGAAAAAGAAATTTTTAAACTAAATTGTTTAAATTAATAAATATGTACATTGTTTATTTATAAAATAATAAAAAACAAAAAAATCTCCGCGCGCCTCAATTCGAACCCGAGACCTTCTGGTTGCAAAGCGAACGCCTTACCATATTTATTCATATTTCATCGGGTGACAGTAGGAAACTTAACAGAAAATAAATATTAAATAAAATAAATGCATAATATAAATAAATATTAAATAAAACAAAAAATATTAAATAAAATGGGTATTAAATTTATTAATACTAGTTAATGTTACGAAGTACTATGAATTAATAAAAAATAAAAACAAATATTTATTTGTAAACTATAAAAATATATTAGAAAAAGAAATTGTTAAAATAAATTGTTTAAATGAACAAATACTTTGTTTATTTATAAAATAATAGTAATAATAAAAAACAAAAAAGATAAAAAGTATTAAATTTATTGAGGCTTGATTGACTGATAAAAAAATAAATAAAAATAACAAAATTATATATTCGAAAAATAATAAAAAATAAATTAGAAAATAAAATTATTAAACTTAATTTTTCAAATTAATAAAAATAACAAAATTATATATTTGAAAAATAATAAAAAATAAATTAGAAAATATAATTGTTAAACTAAATTTTTCAAATTAATACTAGTAAACATTGTTTATATAAAATAATAATAAAAACAAAAAAGTTTTTCTAGAGCCACGATTCGAACCCGAGACCTTCTGGTTGCAATGCGGACACCTTACCTCTGTAGCACATACGAAAAATTCGTTTCCACTCACTTGTAAAAATACTATTCATTAAATGTTAAAAGATATTACGGGATATTATCAACTGTCTGGAAAGTTCTTCAAAGAAACTTTATCAAATGGGGGAAATATGTAAATAAGGATTTTGGGAAGCGGCTTAAATGTTCTCCCTGCGGAAGTACTTTTACTATATAGAGAAAAGTATAGCTCATATTCATAATTGTTAGGCGTAGATTGATAATAAATTTATAATTAAGTGAGAGGAAAATCAAGGCACCTCTCACGCATGAAGGTTTAGAATTTTTAAAATCCCTTAAACCCATTCTATTCCATTCACAACAAATGGCATACGCATGAATAAGATATTCATGCGTATGAGCACCTAAAAATGGGGCCTTTTTACACCTCAATCTCTTCGGCAATTCCATGTATGAAACCTGAGTTTTATACAAATTCGCTGATGTGCTATATTCCTATTTTAATGGTTTTGCTGGGTGCTCATTCATACATCACCCCCCTTTTGCCCCAACATCAAAAAATAAAATGCAAGCTCTGGCACTGCTGCATATTTTTGGCGCTTGCATTGGTTTTTCGAATGGCTGAGTTTGTGGGGTAGCAACTGGACATTCGTGATATTTTTATTTCATTCTCTTGTTTGTTCCCTGTACAGTTTTAACACCCTCCGAGCATTTACGTGGACCACGGGCATTGTGTTGCTGCAACAGTGAATTCATCATCATCATCATGAGGAATCGACACCATCCCCTTTGTATCCTTCAAATCATCCACAGCCGCCACAACGACAACTTGAATCAGCAGCCAGCCAGCCATCAGCCGTCCGGCCACCTCTGACCACATTTTTCAGTCATCATTAAGTGAGCCATTTGTACATTTCGAACGCCAGCTCTAGCGAGAACCATTCAACAGCCTGAGGGCACAGGAAAGAGCCACAACGAACGACGAACGTGCATATAAATGCTTGGTTCGCTGGCTGGCTGGCTGCTGTCTTTGATTTTATTTTTTCCACTTGAATTATTTTGTGTTCTTTGCATTCTCCTCGTTTTCTTTGGTATTTTTTTGTGGGCTTTCAACTCCTTTCAATATGACTATTTCAGCTCGAAAGGAGGCATGCTCGAACACTGGGGGTTGCGGGGAAATTTTTTATAAATCCAAAAGATTGAATGCATTCTGAAAATAATGGTCATATCGGTTAGGATTTGAAGTTATATAGAGAAACGTTCGATAAATGAATGTTCCTGATAGACAAATCGTTCCGAATTTATTTCAGAAACCCAACAACCAAAATTGCTAATTTTTTTGTCCTCTTTCAGTGATATTTTTGATTGCATTCAGAAGTAATTATTATTCAGTCGGTTTCTCGAATATCCTCTTTTCCATTGGGATTTTAATTGATGTAAAATACAATTCCCAAAAAGAAATCAAAAATCCCCAAAAATGGGATTTAAACAAATTACGAATTTCAACGAATTTAATTAAATTTTCGTGGTATAATTTATTGAAAGTCCCATCTTAATTTGTGTTAAATGTGATTTTGGTAGATTTTTCGGTGTGAATTGGGGTCTATTTGTATTTTTGATTTATAAAGTTTTCATCACTGAACACAAACTTTAATTCAAAAATTGTCTACAATGTCACATCTGTGCGAGATCCTGGATTTAAAAAATCTCGATTTTTTTCAAACCTGGTTTCTCGCTAACGAGAAACGTTAATAACTAGTATGAAGGCAAATTTGCGTTATGCACTGAAAACTTAAAAAACCAAAAATTCAAACCCACAATTCCCAAAGATAAAATCAAAATCCCCAAAAGTGGAATTTTCAAAAAAAATACGTTAATAACTAGTATGAAGGCAAATTTGCATTATGCACTGAAAACTTAAAAAACCAAAAATTAAAAACCACAATTCCCAAAAAGAAAATCAAAATCCCTAAAAGTGGAATTTTCAAAAAAATTACGAATTTCAACGAGTTTAATTAAACATTCGGACATAATAATTAGAAAGTCTAATGAAATTCCTAATTTATTGAAATACCCATCTTACTTTATGTTAAATGCAAATTTTATCTCAAAAATTGTCTATTATGTCACGTCTGTGCAAGATCCTGGATTTCAAAAATCCCGATTTTTTTTCAAACCTGGTTTCTCGCTAACGGGAAACGTTAAAAACTGGTTTGAAGGCGAATTTGCGTTCAGCCAGCAAAACTTAAAAAACCAAAAATGCAAACCCACAATTCCCAAAATTAAAATCAAAATCCCCAAAAATGGGATTTTTAAAAAATTATGAATTTAATTAAATTTTCTGTGCATAATTTATTTACGTTTCAAATTTCTGTATTTTTGTTTTTTAATTTTCTATTACCTCGAAAGGCCACATCTGCGCTAGAACCCGCATTTCAAAAACCCATTTTTTCAAACCGTTTTTCTCGCAAATGGGAGCCGTTAGAAATTAGTTTGAAGATAAATTTGGGTTCAGACATTAAAACTTAAAAAACCAAAAATTCAAACCCACAATTCCCAAAAATAAAATAAAAATCCCCAAAAATGGGATTTTTAAAAAATTATGAATTTAATTAAATTTTCTATGCAAATTTATTTACGTTTCAAATTTCTGTATTTTTGTGTTTTTAATTTTCTATCACCTCGGAAGGCCACATCTGCGCTAGAACCCGGATTTCAAAAACCCATTTTTTCAAACCGTTTTTCTCGCAAATGGGAGCCGTTCGAAATTAGTTTGAAGACAAATTTGGGTTCACACATTAAAACTTAAAAAACCCAAAATTCAAACCCACAATTCCCAAAAATAAAATCAAAATCCCCAAAAATGGAATTTTTTAAAAATTACGAATTTCAACGAATTTAATTAAATTTTACGACATAATTATTAGAAAGTTTAATGAAATTTCAAATTTATTGAAAATACCATTTTAATTTGTTAAATCCCATTTTGGGGATTTTTCGATTAAGTTTTTGGAACTGCGCGAGAACCCGGACTTCTAAAATCACGATTTTCTTTTCAAACAGTTTTTCTCGCAAACGGGAGCCGTTATAAACTAGTTTGAAGACAAATTTGCGTTCAGCCATTAAAACTTAAAAAACCAAAAATACAATCCCACAATTCCCAAAAAGAAAACCAATATCCCCAAAAAACCCCAAAAACGGGATTTTCAAAAATTATGGATTTCATCGAATTTCGTTAAATTTTCGAGGCATAATTTATTAAAAACTTATGAAATTCCAAATTTTTGAAAATCCCAGTTTTAGTGATTTTGGTTTTCTTTTTCGGAATTCTGGGTGTTTGGTGATATTTTTATAAATTTTTGAAAAAATATATATTTATGATTTTAATTAAATTTTAGAGGTGAGAATTCTATGAAATTTGTTATTTGTTGATTTTGATTTTTTCTTTTTCAGAATTGTGGGTGTAGATGATTTTTTTAAATCCAATTTTGAAAATATATATATTTATGATTTAAATTAAATAATTTATAATATTTAAAATTTTGTGAAATTCGTAATTTGTTGAAAATCGCATTTTTGGCGATTTTGGTGTTCTTTTTGTAAATTCTGGGAGTTGGGAGTTTATCCAAAGCAAAAATAATATTTTATCATTTTCTTATATAAAATTATGTAATAAAAATAATATATAATAATACAATATAAATTTATAATAAAATTGTTCTAATTCCGCTGTCCCTTATCTGGTTCCAAATGGAGCGGATATTACGTACGTTTGTGCGAGTATTATATGTATGTATGTTAGCCATTAGGACAAATGCTGTCATTCTCATGCTCTCGCAAACTTTGTGCCAGAAAGGACGACGTATCCTTGAATCCAATTAACAACTAAACTTATATACATTAGGCACAACTACCACCACCTAATCGCCAGAGCCAACAAACGATGTTCCTTGGCAGCGTTTGCTGAGGGAGAACTTTGGGGGGGGGGGGGTTCAATTTTTGCTTGGCGTTTTACACTACTACACCCCCAGCATGACCGGAATGGCGGCTAAGCAAGCTAACATCAACCACTAACAACACTGTGAGCTGTGTGTAGACGTCATGATGATTGTCTTCCATTTCCACTTCATCATCGTGTTCGTCCGTCGTAACTGCTGCTGAAATAACAACATCAAGACATCTCCTCTGGCTGCGGCGGCAGCAGCAGCAGCAATATTAAAGTCTACAAGGCTTTCGCTGCTTTCCTTACTTCTTTAGCTCCCCCCATTGGATTTGCACTCGTCATCTGGGTTCTCCACAAGTTGTTTGGTTTCGTTACGTTTCTCCGGGCAATTTCTGGCTGGCTGACTCGCTGACTGCTGGCTGTGTTGCCGTCTGGCAGCGTACACGTCGCGTCGTTCGCACACGTATAATTTTGAAATGTTACGAGCAAAGCTTGTCATGATGGCTGGCTGGCATACAATTACGTTACGTACAGGCAGGCAGGCAGGAAGGCAGTCAGGCCAGCCACACATACGAGTAACGTAACTGCTGCACACATTCGGTACGTCCGTCCGTCCTTCACTCAGTTCTGAGTTCTGGGGTTCTTTCCATCTTTGCCTGCGCCCGTTCGTCTGTCCATCCATCTATCCATCCGCTGTTGGCTGTTGTGTGTGTCTTTATATGTGTAGGGTAGATCTCCCAAATGTAACTTGAGCGTGTGCTGGCTTTGGCTGGCATACGAGGAAAATGTGATGACTGCAACGAGGTAGATTTGTCGAAACGGTAAGACAACTTCCAAAGCTTTTGTTAAAATATAAAACTTTATATTATTGACAAGCTTTAAAAGCTTCCACTACTGCTAAACTCTCTGGAATACAATCGATAGACGATAGAATTTAATATAAACGGCGAAAGTTTAGGCAAACTTTTCCCCAAAGATGGGGACTAACATAAATTCCCAGTCGTGTCAATGTGCTAATGTTTTGATTACTAACGCCATCTACGGAGAGCTTTCATATCAATTAACTTTCATAAAATTGCATTGTCATAGGGAATAGTATGGATTTGGCGCTCCTCTCCGTCCAGGTAGACCCATATTCAACTAAAAGGACTTCTTAGACACACAAAATATTTGCGCAAAAATGTTGCTGAAAATGCGTGATAAATCGTTTTACATACATTGGAGTCGCCCTAAAAATACAAAATTTTGTGCAATCTGGCGTTTTGCGCAAATATTTTGTATGTTTAAAATGACCTTAATAATTCCCCAACAGTGTCCGCCATACCTTTTCATCCAAACCTCGTATCATTTGCAACATCCTGCAATTGCGTGCTATGGCGTGTCTTCTTCCACTTCGCCAGAGATGACTGCAGGGGTACTGATTGTTTCTCGCCAACTTTTGAATGAATGTCTATGCCATCACTCCAACAGACTGCCAGTTCTTGATGGTTATTTTTTTGTTCTGTCCAACCGGCAGTCTGCCAGTACATTCATCGTTTCAGCTTTCCTGCTGCCTGGATTTAACTTTAGTTCATGCTTATTGACATAAAACTGCTTCTAAACTATTTGGTTTTACGTCTTTTCCATGGTATGTTAATATGCCTTCATAGGTACATGGATATAAATGTAAGAACGCCTGTGTCAAGGTCTGTGTGCGTGCTTTTCGTATGATTGAGGACTTTCTTTGGGGCCGGGCAAGAGTGTCCGTTAATGTGAGATATACATATGTACATATAATACGTATGTATATATTAGCGAGTATTCCCAGATTGGTTGGTTAAAAGGGATAAGATACTAAGATACTTTGTAAATAAAAATGGTCCTTCGAGATGATCAATCTATATTTGATAGTATAAACTCTCCAAATGCAGTCTATATATGTAGTATTACCAAAGACTCACTTCGTATAATTGATTAATACTTACCATTTTTTCTTGTCAGGTTTAAAAATGGTCCTTCGAGATGATCAAAAATAAATTCTTGATATCAATGTCAATTTCTCCCACAACCTAGACCAGCGATTCCTTTTCGCAATTGGTCATAGGTTTAATAAATAATAAAATAATAAATCAATAAAATAATAAAATTATGAAATAATAACAAATAATGAAATAATAAAATAATAAATGATAAAATAATGAAATAATAAAATAATGATATAATGAAATAATAATAAATAATGAAATAATAAAATAATAAATGATAAAATAATAAAATAATGAAATAATAAAATAATGAAGTAATAAAATATTAAATCAATAAAATAATAAAATCATGAAATAATAAATAGTAAAATAATAATATAATAAAATAATGAAATAATAAAATAATGAAGTAATACAATAATAAAATAATAAATGATAAAGTAATAAAATAATGAAATAATAAAATAATAAATGATAAAATAATAAAATAATGAAATAATAAAATAATGATGTTATAAAATAATAAAATCATGAAATAATAAATAGTAAAATAAATAATAAAATCATGAAATAATAAATAGTAAAATAATAATATAATAAAATAATGAATAATAAAATAATGAAATAATAAAATAATGAAGTAATAAAATATTAAATCAATAAAATAATAAAATCATGAAATAATAAATAGTAAAATAATAAAATAATAAATAATAAAAAATTAAAATAATAAAATAATAAAATAATAAAATAATAAAGTAATAAAATAATAAAATAATGAAATAATAAATAGTAAAATAAAAAATAATGAGATAATAAATAATAAAATAACAAAATAATAAAATAATAAAATATTGAAATAATAAAATAATGATATAATGAAATAATAAATAATGAAATGATAACATAATAAAATAATAAAATAATATAATAATAAAATAATAAAATAATAAAATAATAAAATAATAAAATAATGAAATAATAAAATAATAAAATAATGAAATAATAAAATAATAAAATAATAAAATAATGAAATAATAAATAATAAAATAATGATGTTATAAAATCATGAAATAATAAATAGTAAAATAAAAAATAATGAGATAATAAATAATAAAATAATGAAATAATAAAATAATATAATAATAAAATATAAAATAATAAAATAATAAAATAATGGAATAATAAAATGATAAAATCATGAAATAATGAGATAATAAAATCATGAAATAATAAATAGTAAAATAAAAAATAATGAAATAATAAAATAATGAAATAATAAATAATAAAATAATGAAGTAATTAAATAATAAAATCATGAAATAATAAATAGTAAAATAATAATATAATAAAATAATGAATAATAAAATAATGAAGTAATAAAATATTAAATCAATAAAATAATAAAATCATGAAATAATAAATAGGAAAATAATAAATAGGAAAATAATAAATAATGAAATAATAAAATAATGAAATAATAAAATAATAAATGATAAAATAATGAAATAATACAATAATAAAATAATAAATGATAAAGTAATAAAATAATGAAATAATAAAATAATGATGTTATAAAATAATAAAATCATGAAATAATAAATAGTAAAATAAAAAAAATTAGATAATAAATAATAAAATAATGAAATAATAAAATAATGAAATAATAAAACAACAAAATAATAAAACAACAAAATAATAAAATAATAAAATAATAAAATAATAAAATAATAAAATAATAAAATAATAAAATAATAAAATAATAAAATAATAAAATAATAAAATAATAAAATAATGAAATAATAAACGATAAAATAATGAAATGATAAAATAATGAAATAATGAAATAATAAAATAATGAAATAATAAAATAATAAAATAATAAAATAATAAAATAATAAAATAATAAAATAATAAAATAATAAAATAATAAAATAATAAAATAATAAAATAATAAAATAATAAAATAATAAAATAATAAAATAATAAAATAATAAAATAATAAAATAATAAAATAATAAAATAATAAAATAATAAAATAATAAAATAATAAAATAATAAAATAATAAAATAATAAAATAATAAAATAATAAAATAATAAAATAATAAAATAATAAAATAATAAAATAATAAAATAATAAAATAATAAAATAATAAAATAATAAAATAATGAAATAATAAAATAATGAAATAATAAATAATAAAATAATGATGTTATAAAATAATAAAATAGAAACTTTTCCCCAAAGATGGGGACTAACATAAATTCCCAGTCGTGTCAATGTGCTAATGTTTTGATTACTAACGCCATCTACGGAGAGCTTTCATATCAATTAACTTTCATAAAATTGCATTGTCATAGGGAATAGTATGGATTTGGCGCTCCTCTCCGTCCAGGTAGACCCATATTCAACTAAAAGGACTTCTTAGACACACAAAATATTTGCGCAAAAATGTTGCTGAAAATGCGTGATAAATCGTTTTACATACATTGGAGTCGCCCTAAAAATACAAAATTTTGTGCAATCTGGCGTTTTGCGCAAATATTTTGTATGTTTAAAATGACCTTAATAATTCCCCAACAGTGTCCGCCATACCTTTTCATCCAAACCTCGTATCATTTGCAACATCCTGCAATTGCGTGCTATGGCGTGTCTTCTTCCACTTCGCCAGAGATGACTGCAGGGGTACTGATTGTTTCTCGCCAACTTTTGAATGAATGTCTATGCCATCACTCCAACAGACTGCCAGTTCTTGATGGTTATTTTTTTGTTCTGTCCAACCGGCAGTCTGCCAGTACATTCATCGTTTCAGCTTTCCTGCTGCCTGGATTTAACTTTAGTTCATGCTTATTGACATAAAACTGCTTCTAAACTATTTGGTTTTACGTCTTTTCCATGGTATGTTAATATGCCTTCATAGGTACATGGATATAAATGTAAGAACGCCTGTGTCAAGGTCTGTGTGCGTGCTTTTCGTATGATTGAGGACTTTCTTTGGGGCCGGGCAAGAGTGTCCGTTAATGTGAGATATACATATGTACATATAATACGTATGTATATATTAGCGAGTATTCCCAGATTGGTTGGTTAAAAGGGATAAGATACTTTGTAATTAAAAATGGTCCTTCGAGATGATCAATCTATCTTCGGTAGTATAACCTCTCCAAGGCCAGTCTATATATGTGGTATTACCAAAGACGCAGCTTCGTGGAATTGATTAATACTTAACATTTTTTTGACAGGTTTAAAAATGGTCCTTCGAGATGATCAAAAATAAATTCTTCTCACACAACGTAGATCGGCGATTGCTTTTCCCAATAGATCATAGGTTTAATAAATAATAATATAATAACTCAATAAAATAATAAAATAATGAAATAATAATAAATAATGAAATAATAAAATAATAAATGATAAAATAATAAAATAATGAAATAATAAAATAATGAAGTAATAAAATATTAAATCAATAAAATAATAAAATCATGAAACAATAAATAGTAAAATAATAAAATAATGAAATAATAAATAATAAAATAATGCAATAATAAAATAATGAAACAATAAAATAATGAAATAATAAAATAATGAAATAATAATAATAGAATACAATAATAAAATAATAAAATATAAAATAAAAAATAATGAAATAATAAAATAATAAAATCATGAAATAATAAAATAATAAAATAATGAAATAATAAAATAATGAAATAATAAATAATAAAATAGTGACATAATGATATAATGAAATAATAAAATAATAAATCAATAAAATAATAAAATAAAATAATAAAATAAAGAAATAATAAAATAAAGAAATAATAAAATAATAAATGATAAAATAATAAAATAATGAAATAATAAAATAATGACGTAATAAAATATTAGATCAATAAAATAATAAAATCATGAAATAATAAATAGTAAAATAATAAAATAATGAATAATGAAATAATAAAATAATAAAATCATGAAATAAAGAAACAATAAATAGTAAAATAATAAAATAATAATGAATAATAAAATAATAATGAATAATAAAATAATGAAATAATAAATAATAAAATAATAAAATAATGAAATAATAAAATGAAGAAATAATAAAATAATGAAATAATAAAATAATGACGTAATAAAATATTAGATCAATAAAATAATAAAAACATGAAATAATAAATAGTAAAATAATAAAATAATGAAATAATGAAATAATAAAATAATGAATAATGAAATAATAAAATAATAAAATAATAAAATCATGAAATAATGAAACAATAAATAGTAATATAATAAAATAATAATGAATAATAAAATAATGAAATAATAAAATAATAAATAATAAAATAATGAAATAATAAATAGTAAAATAAAAAAATAATAAATAGTAAAATAAAAAAATAATAAAATAATAAAATAATGAAATAATAAAATCATGAAATAATAAAATAATGAAATAATAAAATCATGAAATAATAAAATAATGAAATAATAAAATAATAAATCAATAAAATAATAATAAAATAATACAATAATAAAATAATAAAATAATAAAATAATAAAATAATAAAATAATAAAATAATAAAATAATAAAATAATAAAATAATAAAATAATAAAATAATAAAATAATAAAATAATAAAATAATAAAATAATAAAATAATAAAATAATAAAATAATAAAATAATAAAATAATAAAATAATAAAATAATAAAATAATAAAATAATAAAATAATAAAATAATAAAATAATAAAATAATAAAATAATAAAATAATAAAATAATAAAATAATAAAATAATAAAATAATAAAATAATAAAATAATGAAATAATGAAATAATAAAATAATGAAACAATGAAAAATTAAAATAATGAAAAATTAAAATAATAAAATAATAAAATAATAAAATAATAAAATAATAAAATAATAAAATAATAAAATAATAAAATAATAAAATAATAAAATAATAAAATAATAAAATAATAAAATAATAAAATAATAAAATAATAAAATAATGAAATAATGAAAAATTAAAATAATAAAATAATAAACAATAAAATGATAAAATAATAAAATGATAAAATAATAAAATAATATAATAAAAATATAATAATATAATAAAATAATAAAATAATAAAATAATAAAATAATAAAATAATAAAATAATAAAATAATAAAATAATAAAATAATAAAATAATAAAATAATAAAATAATAAAATAATAAAATAATAAAATAATAAAATAATAAAATAATAAAATAATAAAATAATAAAATAATAAAATAATAAAATAATAAAATAATAAAATAATAAAATAATAAAATAATAAAATAATAAAATAATAAAATAATAAAATAATAAAATAATAAAATAATAAAATAATAAAATAATAAAATAATAAAATAATAAAATAATAAAATAATAAAATAATAAAATAATAAAATAATAAAATAATGAAATAATGAAATAATGAAATAATAAAATAATGAAAAATTTAAATAATAAAATAATAAAATTATAAAATAATGAAATAATAAAATAATGAAAAATTAAAATAATAAAATAATAAAATAATGAAATAATGTAATAATGAAATTAATAAAATAATGAAAAAATGAAATAATAAAATAATAAAATAATAAAATAATAAAATAATAAAATAATAAAATAATAAAATAATAAAATAATAAAATAATAAAATAATAAAATAATAAAATAATAAAATAATAAAATAATAAAATAATAAAATAATAAAATAATAAAATAATAAAATAATAAAATAATAAAATAATAAAATAATAAAATAATAAAATAATAAAATAATAAAATAATAAAATAATAAAATAATAAAATAATAAAATAATAAAATAATAAAATAATAAAATAATAAAATAATAAAATAATAAAATAATAAAATAATAAAATAATAAAATAATAAAATAATAAAATAATAAAATAATAAAATAATAAAATAATAAAATAATAAAATAATAAAATAATAAAATAATAAAATAATAAAATAATAAAATAATAAAATAATAAAATAATAAAATAATAAAATAATAAAATAATAAAATAATAAAATAATAAAATAATAAAATAATAAAATAATAAAATAATAAAATAATAAAATAATAAAATAATAAAATAATAAAATAATAAAATAATAAAATAATGAAATAATGAAATAATGAAATAATAAAATAATAAAATTATAAAATAATGAAATAATAAAATAATGAAAAATTAAAATAATAAAATAATAAAATAATGAAATAATGAAATAATGAAATAATGAAATTAATAAAATAATGAAATAATGAAATAATAAAATAATAAAATCATGAAATAATAAATAGTAAAATAAAAAAAATAATGAAATAATAAATAATAAAATAATGAAATAATAAAATAATGAAATAATAAAAAAATAAAATAATAAAATAATAAAATAATGAAATAATAAAATAATAAAATAATAAAATAATAAAATAATAAAATAATAAAATAATAAAATAATAAAATAATAAAATAATAAAATAATAAAATAATAAAATAATAAAATAATAAAATAATAAAATAATAAAATAATAAAATAATAAAATAATAAAATAATAAAATAATAAAATAATAAAATAATAAAATAATAAAATAATAAAATAATAAAATAATAAAATAATAAAATAATAAAATAATAAAACAATAAAATAATAAAATAATGAAATAAAGCCAAACAAAAAACTATTCATCACTTACCTTTCGAGTTACACTTCGAATTACTTTTCATGGGCATGATGATGATAAGATGATCAACCTTTTACGGAGTACAACCTCTCTAAAAAAAACAACCTATCCTATACTTCATGGAATCGATTAATACTTTTTTCCTGTCATATTTAAAAATGGTCCTTCGAGATGAATACTACAAAAATAAATACGTAACATCGTCAATTTCTATCACAATGTAGACCGGCGATTCCTTTTCCCCATAGGTCATAAAGAGTGATTTTTTTGAGGTTAGGATTTTCATGCATTAGTATTTGACAGATCACGTGGGATTTCAGACATGGTGTCAAAGAGAAAGATGCTCAGTATGCTTTGACATTTCATCATGAATCGTCTTACAAACGAACAACGCTTGCAAATTATTGAATTTTATTATCAAAATGCGTGCTCTGTTAAGAAAGTTCATTGCGCGCTTCCATTTTATGGTCAGTTTAATCGACCCACTGAAGCGGCTATTCGGGCTATTGTGACTAAATTTCGCACCAAATTTACATTGTTGGACATTAAACCACCAACACGTAGAGTGCGAACTGAAGAAAATATCGCAGCTGTATCGGCCAGTGTTAATGATGACCACCAATTTTCGATTCGTCGCCGTTCGCACCAATTGGGTCTCTGTTACTCAAAAACGTGGAAATGCCAAAATTGGACTAAGCGGATGGACCACCTAAGACGCAGCCGCGGTCAACATTTAAATGAAATTATCTTCAAAAAGTAAATGTCATGGACCAATCTAACGTTTCAAATAAAGAACCGATGAGATTTTGCAAATTTTATGCGTTTTTTTTTTTTTTTAAAGTTATCAAGCTCTTAAAAAATCACCCTTTAGGTTTAATAAATAATAAAATAATGAAAAAATAAATTAATACAATAATATAAACAAAAAACTATTCATCGCTTACCTTTCGAGTTACACTTTGAATTACTTTTTCATGGGCATGTCATTGGAGGAAAGGACTTACTCGCAGCCATACCAAGTAGCTAAAAAGTAAATACTTACGTTTAGGCTTACAATAATCCCAAAATTAAGTAAAAATATATAATATGAAAATTTCTAGGGCCCCTGGACTGCAGTCATAGTCTCAATGTACTCATCCGTCCCTTTTGACTAATTTTGAAGACTCTATATGAGTTTTTATTTTGAAAAATAGAAGGTCGCAATAGCTACTTATATAAGTCCTTAGGGTAGGTTGTATGGAATGTCATAGAGTTGTAAGCACAATCGTCGAGTTCAGTCGGGCCCAACTAAATTCGGCCTATTGTGAATCCCATAAGTAGTAGAGATGTTTGAAGGGTTAGTTTGGGGCAAAAGGATTTAGGAGGTAGGGCGAAGGAATAAATGATGAATGAGTCGTTATTAGTAAGTCATTATTTATTAGTTCGAAGTCAACGTGAGGGTAATGAGATATTACCTATTAATGAAAATGGTAATGCTTACCAATTTTAGTTGGGTTAAGCAGGACATTTATCTTTCTTTCCGTGATCGTTTGCCTGAGCTCCATTATCCTTCCCTCTTTACTAGGATAATTTATTTTGTTAAGCATTATGGCAAATCTGGCAACTCCAGCTAACAGTCAACTTCAATTATATGGACCTTAGCGTCGTCGATTGCTTTAAATATGGATATGTGCTGTCGGGCTGGGCTGATGGTTTCGTGTTTCGCACGAGCGTATGTTTGTCCGTGTGTGTGACTTAATGAATCTCGTGTGTGTATTTTATTATGTGTGTGTGTGTATGTACATGGTATATCCATGTGTATATATATGTGTGGTTGAATGCATGGACAATTTAGGCTTTAAAAATCACCCTGGTCGGCCTGCCATGACTCGCTTACTGGCTGGCTGGTTGGTTGGCTGGCTGGCTTTACTCGCCTGGTCTGACATTGTTGATTGCTGTTGTTGCCGCCGCTGCTGCTTGGGCCCCGTTGGCCGAGTAGTGCTTGGATGGGAAGTTGGTGCTGGTGATGATGGCTGTGCTGATGATGATGATGCGTTGACTGGGTTTTGTCGGATGCTATGGTTGCTGCTGTTGTTGTTGTTGTTATTATTATTGGTGGTGGCATGCCTCCACTCTAACCCAGCTTATAAATGCTGACTATGCTTTGCACTCGCTCCCCTGCTAGTCATTAGCTAGTTGAGTTCTGTTGTTGTTGTTGTTGTTGTTGTTGTTGTTGTTGTTGTTGTTGTTGTTGTTGTTGTTGCTGCTGCTGATGAATGCTATTATTGTTGGTGTCTTTTTGCCTGTTGTGTTGCTCTTGCTATTGTCGTTGTTGATGATGTTCTCTTCATTTGCTGCTGCTGGTCCTGCTGTTGTTGTTAAACAATGTGTGCCAGCGCCTGTGTGTGTTTTGTATGACGACGACGACGACGACGACAGTATGACTGTCTCCCCGAAAAAGTAAACCTATAACGTCCCATACCTTCGTTTGGCTTTTTCTGTTTTTGTAAGCATTTCCTGTCGGAGTTTGAGCACTCTCGAGAAGCTCGCATGAAACTACTATTGGCCCAAAACATCGACGAGGGTTGGCAGTACAGGAGTAGGGAAAAATTGCGGGGGGAAGTGGAAACAGAAACCTTGATAATAATCGTTAACATTTAGGTTTTAATTTTATTTCGATCAAAATTTCCTGTTTTTCATGTTGTCTCTTCCTCCTCGAAGGGCCATTTATTTTGTCTATACCAATTTTGTGTTATCTTCATTGACAACGTTCCGTCAATAATGATTCATTCTGTTTCCTTAAGGATCTGGATAATTATTGAGCGAGAGAGAGAATATTTATATATTTCACATTCGCTCGAAGGACCATTTTTCTGAAGAGTGAATGTGAATTATCTTACCTGATAGATTGTGCCTTTGTCGAACGGATCATAGATTCTATTCTATCCATTCTTATCCGAGCAGATCTTGCAAACGGTTCCGTCACTGACAATTCATTCTGATTTCTTAAGAATCTGGATAAATGTTGAGCGGGAGAGAGAGAATGTTTATTTATTTCACATTCGCTCGAAGGACCATTTTTCTGAAGAGTGAAAGTGAATTACCTTACCTGATTTATTATGCCTTCGTAATAAAAGCAATCTATTCTATACATTCTTATCCATTTAGTTCGAATATTTTCACTACAGGTCTAGCAAATTGGTCTTTTCTATATTAAATAAATAATATAAAATAAAAAAATTAAATATAAAAAATATAAAAAATAGAAAAATAAAATTAAAAAAAAAAAACAAATAATAAATGTAATAATAATAAATTATAATCTAGATAATAATATAAAATAAATATAAAAAATAAAAAAATTAAATATAAAAAATAAACAATAAATGTAATAACAATAAATTACCAAGTAACATATAACAATAAAAAATAAAAAAAATAAAAATATAAAAATATATAAAAAAAATTAAAAATATAAAAAATAAAAATATATAAAAAAAAATAAAAATATATAAAAAAAATAAAAATATAAAAAATAAATGTAATGATAATGAATTACCAAGTAACATTGGGAGTAAATCAAACAAAAAACATCACTTACCTTTCGAATTACCCTTTGAATTACTTTTACATGGGGATGTCATTATAGGAAAGTACTTACTCGTAGCCATACCAAGTTGCTGAAAATTAACTTTTGAGGCATCATGGACTGCAGTCATAGTTCCATGTATTTCTCCGTAACTTGTTAAATTTAAAAATATCTAAATATAAAAAATAAATAATAAAAGTAATAATAATAAATTACCAAGTAACATTGGGGGTAAGTCAAACGAAAAACCAAAAAACCATCACTTACCTTTCGAATTACACTTTGAATTACTTTTACATGGGGATGTCATTGTAGGAAAGTACTTACTCGTAGCCATACCAAGTTACTGAAAAGTAACTTTTGGGGCATCATGGACTGCAGTCATAGTTTCAATGTATTTCTCCGTAACTTTTGTTAAATTTAAAAATATAAAAAATAAAAAAAAAATAAATATAAAAAATAAACAATAAATGTAATAATAATAAATTACCAAGTAAAATATAACAATAAAAAAAATATAAAAAAATTAAAAATATAAAAAAAATAAAAAATAAATAATAAATGTAATAATAATAAATTGTCAAATAACATTGGGGGCAAGTCAAACAAAAAACATCACTTACCTTTCGAATTACCATTTGAATTACTTTTACATGGGAATGTCATTGTAGGAAAGTACTTACTCGTAACCATACCAAGTTACTGAAAAGTAACTTTTGGGGCATCATGGACTGCAGTCATAGTTTCCATGTATTTCTCCGTAACTTTTGTTAAATTTAAAAAATTCTAAATAAATAAAAAATAAATAATACATTGTCAAATAACATTGGGGACAAGTCAAACAAAAAAACATCACTTACCTTTCGAATTACCATTTGAATTACTTTTACATGGGGATGTCATTATAGGAAAGTACTTACTCGTAAATGACTGAAAAGTAACTTTTGGGACATCATGGACTGCAGTCATAGTTTCCATGTATTTCTCTGTAACTTTCGTAAAATTTAAAAAAATTTATATGAGATTTTACTTTGAGTTCGCATTACCAAAACATTCTTTTTTCTATCCATTCTTATCCATACAAAACTGATATTTTTGATATTTTCATTACAGATCTTGCAAATTAATATAATTGGAATTTCTATATTCTAAGTTAATTTCTTTATGTGTTTTGATTTTTTTGCCTTCCTCGAAGGACCATTTGTAACAAAGTCTTCCACAAAAGCTGTCCATTTTTTTTTTTTTTTTGTAAAAAAGTGATAATTGTAGGTCGAATGTGAAATTCTGTCTTTAAATTGTTGGGTCATCCCCGAAGGAGGACCATGAGCTTAACCGATATTTACATTCTGCCCTCAGCGATGTACGAACTTGAATAGGAATCTATCGAGTTTTATGGCAACAAAGCTTCTTTACGAGCCATAAGTGTTCGTTCCACTTCAAATGTGTGTGTGTGAAGGTACACTGTGTGTGTGAGTCCTTATGCCATGAGGCATCCTGTAGTTTCGTATCTCTGTATGTGTAGAATTGTCAGCTTTTTGCTTGTTAACTACTCGGCAAAAATGTTGGCGGCAATTTTTGCTACACTTTCATTTCATCCTCTGCTTGCTCTGTTTCCTACTCGTACTTCTTCATCATCGTTTTCTCTGTCTAAAGTACATACCAAAGTTTTCCGAAGATGTGTGAAAGTAAAGCAATCTTGTGCGACGAATATGAATGGGAGGGGGGAGTGTGTGTAGTATGGGACACAAACACAGGCACACAACATCATCCATCCACACTCATTGTCGCCAGCATCTGCTTCATAATCGTTGTCCTCCTATTGTTGGATATGTTGTTGCTGTAGAGTTTTGCTGCTAATGTTGATTGTTGTTTGGGCAAAAACGATTTGGAGTTGGTCTCCTTCTGGAGAAGGAGAGATCTATGACATGACTATGTTGTTGTTTCTGATGATGTTGTTGTAGTTGTTGTTGCTATGTGTGCTGTCATTTGCCAGCTGTATTAAAATTTTCGTTTTAGGTTTGGTTGTCAGGCCAACTCTCCTCCTCTCTTCCATCCAAGGCAGGCAGGCAAGTGGTGAGGCAAACGACAAGGCCAGACCAGCTGAGACGTGGCTTATTTGCCAGGCACACAGATCTACTTTTGTACATGTCGTCCGACCATGCTATGCTGCCTGCCACCCCGGTTAGTTACAAGCTTTAGCATTTTATGCCCCCTCACCTACTGTACGTTGTTGCTGTGCTATGAGGGTGTGCTGTGTGGTCTTCCACATCGTCATCATCATCATCACCATTGGCAGAACGTCTACATCATCAACGCTGTCGAATGTTGGCAGTATTCCTACCAACCCTCCCTCCCTGCCTCCCTATCTACTCCTGGCCTGGTTTTCCTTGCCACAACCAGCAAAACCGAGCATTTTCATCATTTTTATATGGGCAACATTGGTTGGCAAGGAGCGTGTTGCGTTCCATATCATCCCTCATAACCATCAGCAGTGTTGGCCCTCACCAAGTCCTTTAGTGTATGTGTGTGTGCTATGCCACCTAGAGCAGCGAAACGACAAAGCCCACCAGCCCATTCCACCAAAGAGAAGAACAACAGGCGGCCTGCGTTAGTCCAACTAAACGAACCGAACCATTCATGCATCCATCCGTCCATCCATCCATCCAATCCAGCCAGCCAGCTAGCCAACCATTCGATACGACGACGATACGAGAAGTCACACACGTAAACGACCGACCGAGAACGTTTTGTGGAGTGTCATTTGTGCGAATGTCGGCCGGTGTGTGTGTGTGTCGGTGTCAATCGTGTCGGTGTGTACGAGTGTGTTGGGGAAGGTTTTGATGTTTCGAAAAAGCATTCGTTCGGTTTTGTCCACAAAAAGCCCATGTGCCGCGCGTGTTAAAAGTCTATACGAACATGGGTATGTATGTGTATGTGTGTGTGTGAAGTGTGGAGTGTGTGTACAGTACCCTGCCAACAAGTTGTCACGACAGCAGTGCGGCACTTGGATTGTTATCTGCCTTAAATCCTGGAACATTCGGCCTTGTTCAGATTCTCATCAAGCTTCCACCCTCACTTCACACCTCTTACTTCTAAAGCTCTTTAAGCTGATATTCGAAAAGATATTCTCAAGGTCAAATTCCCTACGAAGAAGGAAAGGGATATGATAGAAACAATTTTCGATTATCGGCAAAGAAGTAAGCACGGATGGTTGAAAAATGAATAGTACAGCTTGCTCCGGAGACTTCCTGTTTCTATTGCCAGGAGGAATTCTTGGCTCAGATCAGCTCAGAAAGCATGTCGTTGCCAAACAAATTGCACGACGGCAGTGGGACACTTGTATCGTTATCTGCTTGAAATCCTGGAGAAACAGAACATTCAGCCTTGTTCAGATTATCATCAAGATTCCATCCTCACTTCACACCTCTTACTTCTAAAGTTCTTTAAGCTGACATTCGGAAAGATATTCTCAAGGTCAAATTCCACACGAAGAAGGAATGGGATATGATAGAAACAATTATCGATTATCGGCAAAGAAGTAAGCACGGATGGTTGAAAAATGAATAGTACAGCTTGCTCCGGAGACTTCCTGTTTCGTACATCTATTGCCTGGAGGAATTCTTGGTGCAGTTCAGTTCAGAAAACATGTCGTTGCCAAACAAATTGTCACGACTGCAGTGGGACACTTGTATCGTTATCTGCAACATCTCGACAATCCTGGAGACACATAACATACAGCCAGGTTCGGGATCTCATCAAGCTTACGTACTTCGATTAAACCTCTTACGTCCACAGCACTCCTAAGCTGATGTTCGAAAAGTTTTTCTCCAGGTCAAATTCCCTATGAAGAGGGAATGGGACAGGGTTGACCCAATTGGCGGGCAAAGGCGTGTGCCGGAGACTTCCGGACAAAGTCAGGACTAGCGTACTCGTTCTAAGCCACTAATGTTTACATTGTCTGCCAGAAATGGCAGTTAGGGAAGCATGCCCTTGTGTCCGACGAGTCTCATAGACCGCATGACTTCAAACTATCACCAAAAGGAGAATACAGTCCAACTCCGACCAATTGACAGACCTGTGAAGTCAATTCTGATGATTTAAACCAGTGGCCGGCACATAGAGAGCGTCATGAACCTACTTCTTGGAGTGTTGAAAAGCAACTAATTGAAATTTGTCGTTCTCTTACTCTCTGTTATGTTTTTTTTTTTGTGGCAACGTGAGCTGTGTACGTGTAAATAGCCGAAACAGTTCATGGCGCAAGACCAGAGGACACTGATCTAAACGAGAATTACACTACCAAGAAACCTACATCCCGGAGTGTGGAAAAGCAACTGATTGAAATTTGTCGTTCCCATACACTCTGCTATGATTTTTTGCGGCAACCCGAGCTGTGTGCTTGTAAAAAGCCTAAACAGTTCGTAGCGCAAGACCAGTGGACGTCTGACACAGAATTACACTACCAAGAAATGACTGGATTGTTTCTCAGTAGGCAAGGCAAGGCAAGTTCTTCTTGTATCGTTGACAACTTTATGGTTGGACACTGTTGTGCTATATGCATGTCTGTCTGCTGGACTGACTGCCTGCCCACAAGCTGTGGCAGTCAGCCTAGCCAGGGAATCGGGAGCCGGGCAGTTAGGCAGGCAATCATTCAAACCAAGCAAACCAAACAAACCAACAGTCAGAGGCACCAGTGCCAGCTAGCAACACTGGCTGGCAGGCGAGCATGAAGCCAGAGCCAGCACAGACAACAAGCCAGTCAGCCAGGAGAGTCAAGTCAGCAGCAGCAGCCACACAGACAGGCAGGCTCGGCTCGGCTTGGCTCGTTTCGATTCATGAGCGAAATGAAATGTGAATGGTGAAATTACACACACATATATACTCGCACTACTCGTCTGCTTGCCAAAGAACAGAACACGACAACACCGGCAGCAACAACAACGACACTACTCCTCACTGGTTGGGTTCTTGGGCTGGCTGGCTGGCTGTTTGGTTGGACTGGCTATAGAGGCAGCGCACCAGAACGCTCTGTGGCAGTAAAAAATACACACATTGCTGCAAACATACATACAGCACAGCACAACACATCCAACCAACCAGCCAGCCATCCATCCATCCATCCCACATCCACATCATCATCATCGCCATAATCAGCCTGGCACCACACAGACACACACACACACATATAAAATGCTCGCACTGCCAGAACGACAGAACGTAAAAAGCGTTTTATACGGTTTTGTTGCTGGTGGTGCTGCTGTTGCTTTGCCTGCCTGCCTGGCTTTCTTGTTGTTGTTGCTTTTTTGGGGGGCTTTTCTTTCGTCGTTGTCGTCGTTATGCGCTTCACAATGCTTTGCTGAATTTTCAATTTCAGTTGTAAGCTGACTGCAATCAGCGTTGGAAGTGAAAAATAATTCTTGAGTTTTGTGTTCGCTCGCAAAGTTCACCCCGCGCGAATTTGCTTTGTTGTTGGCGGAATATTAACGGCGCTGCGGCAAGGAGTGAAACGCCACAACACGTGTGTGATAAGACTAACAAAAACAACAGCAAATTTACAGTGAAAAAAAAAAACCGCAACCAGCCGACCGACCGGCCGACCATTAATATTGGCTGGCCACTGAAACGTAATTTTTCAAATTTGTGCTGGTCAAAGCAAAAAAAGAACAAAAACTAACTGAAAATACGGGTAATAATACAGTGAATTGAAAGGAGAGATTTCCAAAAAAGAATCGCTATACTCGGAGAACCACTCGTTTTAAAAAAATACTAATCAAACTAGAATAACTCATCACCATTTTCAACAAGTCTGGTTAAGCTGGTGCTTATACTTAACCAGAGCTGGTGGAAATGGGCCTTAATCGAGGGAGTTTAAAACTATTAAATTAAACTATATCTTCAAGTGTTGGCATCATGAATGGAAACGCGAAGGAGACACGATTCCTTTGGTACTTAAAACGAATAATAAGTGCTGCATTAACAATTTCTCTTCTTCGAACCTAATAAACCACATTCAAGTTAGCTTAACTTTAGGTTAACCGGACTTTCTCAAAATGCTTGACAGGCCTTCAGGAGCAAAGCTGCTGGTGATCTTGGAGAAGGCCGGTTTGATGGTCTCAAAAAAGGTGCTACATTACCGTTTTCTCCAATTCGAACCTAATTAACCACCGTCAAGTTAGCTTAACTTTAGGTTAACCGAACATTCTCAAAATGCTTGAGAAAGAGTTAACAAAACCTTAAAGTTGTGATTTTGATTTTGGATAAGACCGGTATGACGATCTCAAAAATGTGTTTAGGTTTTCAGAACCTTCTCCAGTTTTGGAGATATCGTGCTGGTTGAACGGATGCTGGATTGTTTCTTTGGTTGACAGATCAAGTCGTGCATTCTTAAGGCATCGTTTTGTATCCAGGCATTGATCAAATTTTATAGATTGATCTCCTACGTTATGGAGAAGGCGGACGGAAATAAAAAATAGAGAACGCAGCGGGCAAATGTAACTGATGATGAGGACTGGAGTAGATCCTTATAGGAATTTGAGGAATTAATGTCAATTCCTGATATCCTGAATATCGTCTGGGGACTTGAACGCACACAATCAATAGAACCTCATTGACTTCAGGGAATCTTCTGAAGGGAGAAGCTGGATAGTCACCAAAGAAGTGCTGGATTGTCTATTCTTCTCCGTTGTCTTGTTAAATTGTATTGTCCTGACTCGATCATGATTTTCAATTGGACGATCTTAGATGTATTTTTTATTATAGAAATCTGGAAATCCGCTGCCTTATCTGTTCATTCGATCCCCAAAGAATGTTCTTACGTCCTGGGCTCCACATTAGGATAACTTTGCACAGACAGCATAGTTTGTTCATCTCCTCAATGATTTGATCTTTTGGAGAACAAATGATAATCTATCTGGCTTCATACGTATCTTTGTTTTCTATATTCTTGTAGAATTCCATCTTACAAGAAGTATGGAGTCGTGGTTACATGGACATAATAATTGGAATATAAAAACCCCAAGGGGAAAAGTCCAAAGTGTTCTTGAGGAGGAAAGTTTCCTTCATTCTTTAAGAATTCCGCCCTACAATTCCGCGACTCCATACGTGGTTTCGTTAACACAAACAACATGGAATTTAGAAACCCCGAGGAAACAAGTTCCAACGGTGTTAAATCTCATGACCTGGGCGACCAATCCTGAGCATCAAAAAAGGAATATTATCGGGGTTTGATCTTGGAGAACAAATGATACTCTGACTTCATACAAAGATCCGGTGTGCCCTACGAGAATTATGAAGTCGTGATTTCGTTGACATAAAGCTGGGAATTTAAATACCCGGGGGAAAGGAAGTCTAAAGTTGTTAAATCGCATGATCTGGGCGCCCAATCCTGAGCACCAAAAAAGGAATATTATCGGGTTCTGTGGCAACTGACTCCGACTGACTTATTGAAACCTCTTGTCTTCCAAGATGCATTTTCGAAGAAGAATGATCCAATGAAGTCTCCAGTCCAACATTCGCACCAAACAATGACAATGGCATGCATTTGTTTCCCACAATCACTAGTGGTTTTTTCAGATTTTGAGAATTAATAAACAAATAAAGATCTTAATCGAACAGTAGTTGACAAATTCCCTTCAAAGATGTATGGATAACCGGTTACAAAATGGTTTGTGGAGTTGGTTTCGATGTATTCTCAGAAAAATCTGCCATAGAATCCCCATTCTGAATTCCTACAAAGGAAGCCTGCAGAAAAAAATCCTCTTTAGTCAAAACGGGTCGCCTAGGAATCTTTGTAGACAGAAAAGCTGCCCTTTTTGATCTCCGCATAACATCTACATTGGTAGGTAGTCCGTCTGATGTTACTCTCCTTCAGATTTTTATGGGAACGAAGACCAGAGGAATTGCGAAAATAGGATCTGCGTTAATTGCCCTCGCTGCGGAGTTGGTCGCAACACCGATAGGTTTCAGTGAATTGATTAAATGTCTGTTTGAATCCCTGGACATAGGAACTTTTGTGGGAATTAGCGAGCAGACAAGTTGGTGAGGATGAGATCTACTTTAATTACCCCCGCTACGGAGTTGCTATCAACACCACTACCCAGACCGAGGAAAAACTAAGAGACTTGTCAACAATCCAGACAAAACTGTCCTCAATATAACAAAAAACGTACCAGAGAACTTATAATTGTCAATTTAAAATGGTGCACTATTTAACGCTCCACGTGAGAGCGGCCATGTAAACCAACCAAACATTCGGTTAATGTATACTTTATAAAGGATTCCTACCAAATGCGTTGTCAGTTTTTTTTTTTTTGTTTTCCGATTAGCGTTTACATTCATTCTTGGTTTTCTCAAGAAATTGGGGTTTCGCCACTACTCTCCGCTAGGGGAACTGTTTAACTTCTGAGTAGCTTTGTATCCCATTATCGATTACATTCTTACTGCCGATTTTTCCGAATATCAGTTCTATTGGTTTTCTCAAGAAATTGGGGTTTCGCCACTACTCTCCGCTAGGGGAACTGTTTAACTTCTGAGTAGCTTTGTATTCCATTATCGATTACATTCTTACTGCAGATTTTTCCGAATATCAGTTCTATTGGTTTTCTCAAGAAATTGGGGTTTTGCCTCTACTCTCCGCTAGGGGATCTGCTAAACTTCGGATTATATTTTTATCCGATTTAACGGCAGATTTTCCGAATATTAGTTCTATTGGTTTTCTCAAGAAATGGTTTGTCAATTGGGTGTTCGCCTCTACTCTCCGCTAGGGGAGCTGTTTAACTTCTGAGTATCTTCTCTCTTTCTTCTTTCTAAAGAAAAAAAATGGCGAAATGAGAACGTAACCACTCAATACAGACAACTGACAACTCGTACCACCAACTCTCACCTTCAATGCCATACCGAGAAGATAGCCAGCGACCCATGGCGAAGAAAGTGCGTGAGGGCGTGCGTGTTTGTTTGACCCAAGGAGCACTTCAACATTGCTGCTGCTCCCTCAGTCATTATTTTATTTATTGATTTTATATTATTCTCTGCGCCACTGCTGGCTGGCAGTCTGGCTAATGATGTTGGCTGATTTTACTTCTGCTGCTGCTGCTGCTGTTCCGTTAGTAGCTTTTTGCTGTTTGTGGCCTAACCACCAGCCTGACTGCCGAATGCTTGCCATCCAAGTCCCATTTATTTTGTGTCATTTAATGTGCTCCCTCTACAAATGTGCCCATAGCCAAACAGTCAGCCAGCCAGCCAGCCATCCAGTCAGCCCATCGCCAAAGCTAGTTGAGCTGGTGAGGTGATGTATTGTACAAAAATGTTCATACGTGTGTGTGTGTGTGTTGCCGAGCACATATGTGGCAGCTGCTATTGTCGTTGTTGTTGTTTTGTTTGCTGCCTCACAATGCCCCGATGTACATTTCAATGTAGAATTTGTTGTTGGGGCTGTAGTAGAGAATTCTATGCTCTCCCTCTCATCGGTTTGGGTTACCTAGATTGTGTTTGTGCCTTACGACTCATTTTGGCGTTAAAACCATTTTTATGGACGTTGCAAAAGTAGCTTTAATATCCCCATTTGCTAGCCACACAGCTCGCCAGTGACTCACTTACTCACTCCGGTCGGCCGGCCGGCTTGCCAGCAGCACTCCTCACTCATTCTTTGGAATTCTTTCCTTTAGAGTTTTGTTTGTATATATGAGCCATGACATATTGATTTTGAAAATTTCCAATCAAATCGAAATCGGGAAAAAAGTAGGTGGACATCTAACAAGTGTGGGGAACTTGTCTTTTCGCTCTTTGGGAGAGCAAAACATGGAGAGTGAACGAACAAGTGGGAGGAAATAGAGACACTGGGGAGAAAATGATTGAGAGAAATGGATAGAACTGTAAACGAAATGTATAAAAGGCAATGATACAAAAGCGAGAGAGAAAGACTGAAAAGAGCGAGTGAAGTACGAAGGGAGAGTATTTTCTTTGAAAGATGATATAGGCATAATTTTTGGATCCAATTGACTATAGCTGTTCTTGGTATTCCCCAGGGCTTCGATCAGCTAAAGAGACGGATGGAGGCAGGACTGGTATATTTAATAAAATATACAAGATAAGAGAAAAAGCATTGTAAATAAAGGGGAACGGCAAGGATATTCCTTCGGAAAAGACAGTGACAAATTCCAAGAAAGAGAAGAATGGGATTATATCGTCAAACGAGAGAGCGATAGTGAGAGAACGGGGACTTAATAATTAATTAATTAAATCGATGAGGAAAGCGAGAGATATAACTAAACGAGAAAAACAATTATTGAGTTGTAAAGCGAGAGAAAGAGGAAATGAATGATTCTAATCGACGAGAAGGGCGAGATTTATGATTAAAGAAGGGAACGATGGCGAACAGAGAGTAACAAAGACCAAGAAAGAGAAGATTGAGCTTATATCGAACAACGAGAGAGCGATAGCGAACTGAGAACTGGGAATTAATAGAGTAATCGATGAGAAAAGCGAGAGATGTAAATAAGCGAGAGAACGATGGCGAACAGAGAGTAGCAAAGACCAAGAAAGAAATGACTTTTTGATTATATCGAACAACGAGAAAGCGGGGAATTAATAGAGTAATCGAAGAGAAAAACGATAGATATAAGTGAACGAGAGAACGATGGCAAAAAGAAACTAACAAAGACCAAGAAAGAGAAGAATAGGATAATAATGAAGAAAAGTAAGAGAGCAAAAGAAAGAGAGTCGAAGTAAGTGACTAAGATCCAAAAGCCGCATGAAGCGATTATTGAGATGTGAAGCGCCAGTGAGAGAATGGAGAATATATTGATTTTCATCGACGGGAGATAAGCGAGAGATGTAACTAAACGAGAGAGTGATGTCGAAAACAGACCAAGTAACCAAGACCAAGAAAGAAGTGAATGGGATTATATCGAACAACGAAAGAGCGATATCAAAAAATGAGAGTAACCAAGGGAAGTAAATGGAAGGGAGAGTCCTGTAGATAAATGAACAATTGCATTGTTCTATCCAACTCCCTCACATTGAAACTAGCAAAGGATAGCAACCACCCAATCGAGTTAAACCGCATACATACTCCAGTCTCGTGATGTGACAGCTTTGTATGCCAATCTCAATTATAGTGTCCTTTTCTTTTTTTTTTTGCTGTTTGCACCATCTTAATAATTCAATTTTGGGTAGGAAAATTTAATTTGAATTACATCACTGCGGCACTCGATTCACTCGCTCGCTCGCTTCCACATTTTCCAACGAAACAGAACAAAATGACAATTTTCCTGCATTTGAATGCGAACGACGAGAATGCCAGCAACGACGACGACGGGGTACATCACATAGGAGCTATTTTCCATGAAATGAAAGTAATTTTCATTTAACACTACGAGTACCTATCCACTACCCCTGGTCGCCCTACATTGGTGTGCGTTCGTTGTTCTGGGTTCTTGGCTGGTGGCTATACAGCCAGAACACACCCATGTTGATTGTTATAGCGGGCTGGTCGGATGGCTGCTGGCCTCTCGTCACCATCACTTAGCTGGTACCCCGCGTGCAGAACCCCGCTTGTCCAACGGGAGCTCTTGACAAACTTGCCAGCCTGCCAGCCAGCCGGCCAGCAATATGAGCCTTAGGAATCAACGCCATCACCATTTGAACTACCAGCTCGATGTGTGTGTGTGTGCAAAGCAGCTTTATAGTCTCGTCTGAACTGAACGTAGATGATGATGACGATGGTGATGGTCGGTTGTTTGGTTTGCTGGCCGGCACTGGCCATGGTTGGTGGTTGGATGGCAAATGCTGATGTTGACGATGACGATGATGAGGTTTTGCCATTTACAAACTACTGTATCGGTTGAGTGGTATACCACTCAACTTGTGAAATTCCTGACGCAATTTGCAACACAAAAACACACCAGAACCAGAACTCTCTGGCTGAACGAAGAACGGACAGCCAGACCAGACCAGAACAGACCAGGCCGGGTCGGGTCGGGCCAGGCAGAGGCATTGAAATACAAAAGGCAGCCCTAACTTTATACCTACAAACAGCAGTCAAAAGTGCCATAGCTTCTGCTGTGGTGTTAAGTACGACGTATGTAGATACATATGTGTGTACATAAATATATCTGTATGTATGTACGCATATATAACAACTCTATATAAAGCTATAGCCGAACTGAACCATCGGCCCAGAACTGAGCTCCTCACAGCCAGCCGACAGCGAGCCACCAGCCGCCAGTCAGCCCGTGCCTAGAGACACACACATACATTATGGCGATGTGATGAAGCAGCAAAAGACCGCACCACGCCACACCACCACCTCGCCCGCCACTCACTCAGTCATAGTCATTCATTCGCATGTATGTACGTTGGCGATACGCAGCAGCAGTCACACTATTTTTTGTGCAAAAACAAAGCGAATCCAATGAACGTTTTGTGTATGCGCACAGTGGTTGGAAATCGACCGGAATCACAGCTTTTGGTTATTATGCTACAGAAAAAACAAAATTTCCCATCGCCGTCATAATCTCTTTTTAAGTTTTGTAAGAAATCTGTCTGTGGATTTACACATGAATTTATTATGCGGTTGTGTTTATTTACGCTTAACTAAAATGTTTCGAAAGACAACTTTATTCTAAAAATGTCCTACATTTCTTTCGAATTAAGACGCTCTCGTATCAAGGTAACTCGTATGTCAACAACACGTCAACAATCGCTTAGTTTAGGGGACGCATTTACACTCCAGAAAGAGTACATGACCTTACTTTTACGCACAATGATTAATCGAGCCTTTGGGCCTATTTACACATACCAGAAATGCTCTGAGCGACAACTCTATTCTACAAAATGTTGAATTTAAATATTTTCTTTCACATGGTGCCAATAGTTCAACAACGTATTTGTCGCGTCGCTCTTATTTCGATAACGGTGTAACACTACAATCGCTTCGGTCTGCGAAGGACTTGCTACGTTTTGCATTCGATCCCAGTCTAGATTTAACGGGACCCTCTTACACTCTAGAATGAGTACATGACCTTACACACAATGATCTATCGAGCCTTTGGGCATATTTACACTTATCTAAATTCAAATTTATATGCCATCTGACATTTGTAATTTGACCTTATGTCATTTTAGCTAGATTTCGCATGCAGTCTGAAGAGGCTATTACTTTTGCTAGGATTTAATCTCCCCTAAATAGAATTACAAATTTAAGTAGCCTAAAAAGTTAAATTCTTTTTAAGTATATATTGATAAATTTAATTTAAAGTATAGATTATATAGATTAGGTCGAAAGCAAGCGACAGATCTGACTACCCTACAATATCGATAAATTAATACTTCTGTCATCACAGATGGACAGGGGAGGGGAAACCTTCTAATTCAACGCCTCGTGATAAAGTTAAAAAAATAAGGACAAAAGCAACAATGGCAAGAGTATGATCTCTGAGGCCCCAAGATCTGATCGATTAATCGCTTAGTTTTCGTGTTATCTGAGGATAAAGTTTGGGAAAATCAAAATAATTGATTTTTTTTGTGCAAAAAATGTCAAAATGAAAAACATCGTTATCGAGATTTAAAATAAAAAAAATTATATTTTAGTTTTTGGAGTAAAATCGCTATATGCTGCATTTGTGAATTAAATATAAAAATTGGAAAAATTTTGAAAAATCAATGAGAATTGATATTTTATGAAAAATGTTGTTAAAATAAAAAATGCGTTACCGAAATTGTATGTATATTCAAAATGATTTTTGGAATAAAATTGCTATTGTTGCATTTGCATTAAATCAAAGACGCATCTCGTCATTATTAAAAAAAAGATTTTTTAAAGCAATTTTACATTTTAACTTTATTTGCAGTCTATTTATGTCGTTGAACTTCTTTGCAATTTAAAATTTTGCTCTAAATAAAAATACACATATTTTTTATAGAATTTCCACAACCGATAACTATGGATATTATCGATTACTAAGGCAGTTATCGATAACTAAAAAGTTATCGATTTTTTTCTTTTAATTTTCGATTTTGAGTCGGATTTGAAATCGATTTCTTAAACTTTAACGAGATATCGATAACATACCGGCCAATTTTTTCTTATCCAAATATGTGGTCAGATCTTAGGGTCTCGCACAGCATAATCTCCCCACAATGCATTACTTGTATGAAAAATTATCTACAGACAGATGGAATTCTCGGCACACAGTGTATTCTCGTTACACAAAAAATAAATATTTATCTCACTTTACATTATTTCATTTAAGTTATACGTAAAGGAGGTACTTAACCAAAAATCGGGCATTACTCATGGAAAATATCATCGGGATATTTTAAATTAAATATTTTTCTCCTCCAAAAATGCATCCTGCAAAAAACACCCTTAAACTAGGCCAGAATCCCATAAACTATAATCAGGTATTAAGTTTTTGAGCGTGTCAGCAAGCCAATAAGCTCCATAACTTTTACGATTGGGCACTCGGATTGAATTAACCGAAATTCATACTCCAAAAAAACTGTATTCCCAAGAAAATCCCCCTAAATCTAGACAGAAATATCTTAAACGTGCATAGCTATAAGCTAAGTTTGTGTGCGTGTAAGCAAGCCAATAACTTCCATAACTTTTACGATTGGGCAACTCGGATTGTATGAACAGATTTAGTGCGTTTTCCAAGCACTGTGGTACTTACACATGTCCGTCCGTCCCTCCGCCTGCTGCCTACGGACTGGCTGGAGTAGAAAGAACCACACGCTAATTTTCACCGTTGGTTTTTAGTCTTGTTGCGTTGCTCTCTTGTGCTAGTGCTGCTTTCCTCGCTTGCTTTGTTGAGCTGATGGGTCCGGTGGTCGCCCTGGCTGGCTGCTGGAGCAACAAATTTACGATACGTCGAACCCAACGAAGCGCCAATGATATTTGGCGGCGTATATGCTGCAAGATATTGGTGCACTGCAGCAGTTAGTGTAGTAACACACGCTCAAAAGCATTTGCTATGCTGGCTGCCTGGTAACTTTCTGGGTGTGTGTGTGTGTGTGCAAAGTCTACACTAGAAACATTTTTGAGTTGTTATGGAAGTGCTGGGCGATGGTGACGACGCTGTTGCCATCTTTGTGGCCCATTGCGGGCTGTTGCTTTGGTTGTTTTTCTTTTTTGCGTTGACGATGATTTCTGCCGCTTTGGTTTGGCTTTTCTTCAAACTAAAAGACCAAGCGAGGGATGTTAAGGTAGAATAGATTACTAGTGTAAACACAACACATGCGAGAGAGAGAGAGAATGAAAAAGTAGCTCGTACACTTCGCACATGTTTCAAGTGATGGGATGCGTATGAGTATGATTAAGTACATGACGCATACGCACCAAGTAATCGACAGTAAATATTCTCGATTGATCAGCGTTGTATTTTCTGGGCAAATCACGATTGTTGTGAATAAGAGTAATTTTTTACTTCACTTGAGACGTGAATATCACCCGGAATTTTTTCTCGCTTATTTTACATTAAAAATATACATATATAAGGCGGCCAGATAAATATAGGAAGTCAACAAAAGTGATATGAAAGGAAAGTTGAGGGGAATATTTTATTATTTTTTCTAATACTTCAAAACATAATAATATTCATTGAAAATAAATTATATTTTTTTCAATGTAATAGATTCGTATACAATATGTTTCCATCAAGTTTTTCTTCTTAAGAAGAAAAATAATTGAGTTTGGCAATGGCAAGGAGGAGAACCAGAACTCCACACATTTTGTCAATATGCGTATTTCGTATACTGTGTGAGGATAACTCATCAGTAGAACTTCTGAATAGAGAGCTTGTGCTACCATATTGTTATCATCCGTAAATATATACATTTTTAATTAAAAAAAGTAGCTTTTCTTTAATTTCACTTCGCTTTGTGATCCCTCCCTCGTTTATACATTTCAATAGCTCATCACTGGGCTGGCTGACTGGCTGATTGTTGGTCTACGAAATCACCAGCAAACGAAGTTCTTCCATATATACATCCATCTAGCCAGCCAGCCATCCATGCCTGTAAAGTTTCTCTTGTTGTCGGTGGTTCAGACATTAGTGACTGGGACTTGACTGAGTTTCGAGTTGAGTGAATGACTGTCTGAATGACTTTGTTTTGCAAATTTTGTTCAAATGACGGCGGCGACTATTCCTTTCGCAGGCAGCAGCAGTCTAGCTTAGCTACACGTTGATTTTTATGGCTGGCAAGGATGATGGTGATGTTGTGTTGTTGTTCTTCTTCTTGTTGTTGTTGACGAGCAACCAAGGAGAATAAGAACAAGAAGCAGATGATGATGATGATGACGAGGTTTGGTTTTGTTATTGTTATTATTGTCGTTGTTGGCTGGCACATTTGCGCTGCTTTGCCTTGCCTCCTGCCGTCGTATTGCTAAAGCAGCTATTGCGGGTCGGGATCGTTCTTTCGTCGTTGCTTACAATGATGGTGGTGATGAGTCTCTATTGTGGCGGTGGTTGGTTGGTGGTCGGTCGGTCGGCGGTGGTGGTGGTGATTATGGCGGTGGCGGTGTTGGCGGCATAAATGTTGATGAACAGACATTGTCAGGGACGTGCTTTTGTGCCTTTGCCTACTACATGCAGACCTACAGACACGCAGACGAACACAAACAACAACAACATTCAACGACGACATTTGTGTGCCAGCTTTGCCTGGCAGCTACTCATCGCGCGCTGTGCTAGTCTTCTTCGCAGTTGTAGCGCTTGTTTTAATTTCCATTCGTTTGCTTTTCGCATTGTGTTTATTACGTTTTCTTTATGAGCTTTACTGATGTTGTTGTTGTCGTTGTTGCCATTTGCCGTTTTCTTTCTCTGGCTGTGCTAATATTAATACATTCATTCTGATGTACGCTGACTGGCTGGCTGGCTCGCTGCCTGCCCGCCTCGCTAATGGTTTCTTTTGTTGCCGGGAGTAGTATCCACCATCCGCCGCCATCCATTGCATCAGCCAAAAAATCGCCCATCCACTGTCTGGTGAAGGAAAGCAGCATTTATCAAATTGAAATCCTGAATGCTGGCGAAGACTTTTGTGCTTGTACTTGTCTGTGTGTGTGTGTGTGGATTCAGAAGCGGTATTAATTGCGTCTTCTGCTAGCCTTAACACATGGCTTCGTGTGTGTGTGTTTTAGGCTTCATACACACAATGTTCCGGTGATGAAGACAAATTGCCCTTCATCAGCTGGGATTTGTTTGTTATGGGCTCTTTTTGCTTGGTGGTGGGGTTCTTTTTGGCATCATTACAATTTGCCCCATTTTAGATGTTGGTGGTGGTGGTCATCACATGATCGATGTTGTGCTGTAGTACAATTAAAACACTATGGTCAAATCTGGAAAATATTGCGATTAATTCAATATCGATTATTTGTGCTAGAGTAAACTTCGAACTATATCGATTGATTCGAAATATAGAAATATCTACAGTCTAGTGTAAACACAACACATGCGAGAGAGAGAGAGAGTGTGTGAATGAAGGAGTAGCTCTCTTCGCTCATGTGCCAGGCGATGATATGCATATGATTTATATCAATTATATTACGTATACGCACCAAATACTTGAAGATAAATATTCACAGAGCGATCAGCGTTGATTTTCTGATCAAATATTTACATAAACTCCATTGTTGTGAATAAGAGATTGGAGACAAAAATATTTTCTCACTTCTTTTACATTAAATCAGAAGTAAGGCGGTCAGGTAATATATAGGAAGAAAATAATTGATATGTAGGAAGTTTTTACTATAGTAAATTTCCAACGATATCGATAGATTCAACTGTAGAAAAATTTATTGGTTTAATTTGAGACATAATACTGTCAATACTGGGAACTATGTCGATTTATATTTATAATATTTTATGTAGCAATTTATATTCCTAATGTCATAAGTCAAAATGTCGTACTTGTAAAGATATTGTACCCTTATTATAAAAATTTACTACTCCAAAACCTAAACTTCAGGAAAATCTTAAAAATGTGAAAAAGATAAAATAATTATGCCTTTGTCTTAGTGTAACGGTCATCTCGTACGTTACGACACACACAAATATATTTGCGCAAAATCGTTTTACGCAAAAGGTGGTCATCTAAACAGTGCTCGCCAAAGGCTTTCTTACACCGACACAATTAGGCCAAATCAATTGGTCTGGAAGTGCTCGCAACAATTACTAGTAGTCTGCTGAATCCCAAATGCAACAATTTTGACTACTAACGAAGCAAAAAGTAATAATATGAACTTGATCAATGAAGATTATTGTTTATAGAACATTTTTACTAGATTCTTGGCTCCATTTTCAACTTTTATCTAATATAGGGTGGACCATGTAATGTTTTAAATTAAAATCGGCTATAAAAACATTTCTGGTATTATTGGAAAGGTTGAACTTTGCCATTTTATAATGGAACACAATATCATTCATATGACTACCACGACTGGCTCGGCATTAACATCATCAGATCAACGCAATTTTTCCGTACAGCCCAAAATCCACTGAATTCAAAATCATTTCTGAATTTCAATTTGCATTTTCCCAATTACAAATTCAAATTCATTTCTGAATTTCAATTTGTATTTTCTCAATTTCAATTGAAAATTGTGTAGAAAACAAATAAAACTTTCAAATTCCATCTACAGTGGGCGGCAAAAACGGCGATTTTTATCATATAAAATTTATATTTATTTATTATAATTATTATAATAAATTTATATTAGAAATATTGAGACCATAAATCCTTTGCTCTGTCCCAGAGTGAAAAGATATTCTTTCCGCCTTTACTAATGATCATTCCTTGTTTTGAGTTGTCTTTTATTATATTCGCTTTTGTTCGGTATTTTTTGCTTATATTTGCAAAACTTCAATTAGCATTTTGGAGTTTCATGTTTATTATACATATGTATGTGTATGACAAGTTTCGTCTGCACTTTTCTTTGCTTTGCGCGACGAGCAGACAGCAGCAGCAGACGTTCTCATTTTATACGTTTCAAATTTTCTTCACTTTTGCTTTTTCTCGTCGTTGGTCGTATTTTTCGGCTTCTGCTTTTGTCAGAGTTTTGTTTTTTCTCTTTTGCGCGCTATTGAATGCTTTTGGCAACGGTTTTTTTGTTTTGAAAAATTCAGCGGAGTGGTGCGTCCGTCCGTACAGCGGGGCTAAAGAAACACTTAGCCAAGCATTTCCTGTCGTCGTCGTTGTTGCTTTTATTGGTCTCTGGAATTGAAACAAAATCCGACAAAATCTGCATGTTATTTACCTACATATACCTGAATGCATACATGTGAATATTTCTGGAATCGTTGTGTTATGTATTTGTCCCCGTATACTTGGTTTTTAACTTCTTTGGTTGCTACTCCCATTCGCACTGCAGCCAGTTTCCAGTTATTATAGAGAGCGAACACATTGCCAAAAGCCGTCGATACAACGTTGCCATGGTTGATTGCTTTCCCAGTGGTGGTGGTTCAAAGCTGCTTATGACCAGAGCCTCCATACTTCCCAAAATGTTAGTTTCCTTCTTCACACAAGTACTCCCGGCAAGAGCTTTTTCCCATCTGACTTGGCAATTTCATTCATTTGGAAAGGTTTTCGGGGGTACTTTTTCACTTGGGCAAATGTCAATAATCAACGCCGTCATCTGCAGAAGGAGATACTGCTGCGTGCTTGATTTCCAGCAGCTGCGAGCATTTTTATAAATATCCGTTATTAACTTTGAGAGCTTGGAAATTTTGCCTCACAATGGGGTGTGCCTTATTCATCCTTCCTTGGCATATATTTCGATTGTCTATTTTTTTTGTTTCGTTTCTACAGGACTGAACGTTTAAGGCGGCCTCTTCCTTTAAGATCCTTTTTCTAATTATCATCATGTTGTGGAAGTAGTCGTAGCATCTGTTGTGAGATGTCTGTCTGGTGGTTGTGGCTGCTGCCTCCGCTGTTGTTTCTATAAATACCAGAAGTAGGCTCGTGTTTGTAAGCTATCATCTCGTGTTGGTTGCCCTTATCACTATCGCCATGGACATGGAATCATACTTAGTAATGTTAATACATTATGAACTTTTGGCCTAAAGGTCGCTACTACAGTGGGCTCGGCAAGATAATCAAAAGAGACTAGAATATGATGAGGGTATGACGGATGAGCGAACAAAATCAGGAAGAGAGACAGGCCAGAAAGATGGTTATAAAAATAATTTCATTTGGATATATTGCTAAATTTTCATTTCTGTACGTGAGTCCCCCTATTATACACACAATCGTACCATTGGTCCTATTTACACTTAACAAATTTTGTTCTAAAGAAATAACGGAGCTTTTCTCAAACCCAAACGACTGACGACTGTCACACGCGTGATTTTTGGGTCCCAATTGCAACAATTTTGACGCCTAGCAAAGGCAAAGGTTAAAATTGACATTTCTAAATACAATAACAAATAAATAACTATACAAATATACAACTAAGCAACTATACAACTGACAATTAACGACGTCTTTACACTTAACAAAAAGCTGAATGTGAAATTAACAACTTTGTTCTATCCATTAGAACAAGTCAACCGTTCTCCGTGGTTATTTGAGCACCAAATGCAACTTTGGTGATTAACGAAACCCTCGACCTGAAATTGAGCCTCATTGATTTAATTCTAAAGATTATTATTCCATTATTACTTTTAAAATATTCCGTTCCATTTGCTAAATCGCTGCTGAACTGTCTCAAGTAAAATCTCATGCAATTTTACTACTGCTCCAAACTTCTCCCCGACCACTGTGCTATTATGCCCATGCCATGTGTCAGATTCTTCTTCCACTCGCACTCGCTACGTAGAGTCAGAACTTTGCGCGTGTAATTTGTGTATAGGAGGTTTTTAACAAAGTCATTGTGTGGTTGGTGTCTTAGTTGCTTGGCTGCTGTTGTCGTCGTTATGGTTGGTGGGTAGGACGCGACGGACGACGACGACTCACTAACTGACGACAGCCTGCTGTGATGAGTTTGGCATTTTTGCTTTCTTCCTTTTCGCAGTTTTTACGCAAAAGCCAGCTCAAACCAACAGCAAGCAGCACATGGAACACGAAAGCAGAAAGGACAGACGGACGAACGGACAGACAGACAGACGCAATGTCTTGACAAACAAAAATCTCTCGTCGTTGCTGTTGTTGACGATGATGTTGCCTTGTGCTGCCTGCCTTTCGATGGATGGATGATATGGTGGTGTTATTGTTTCTGGCATGGATGCTGCTGATCACGATGATTAAGATGTGTTCTCTATGGTTATGAACAGTGTAATGTCGTTGTTGTTTTTTCATCTGATGTTTGTTTCTTCTTTTTCGTCTTCCATAACGCGTAACGCGTGCGTTTTTTTGTTGTTGTTGTTTATACTATACGGCCAGACATCATCCATTCCCATTCATTGAGGCATGCAAACTAGAGCCAAAGTCACCGGAGCAAGAGCCAGGAGCCAGCAGCAGCCATCATCCATCGTCTGCTGCCTCCGCCTGGGTGTTGTGTCATAAGCTGCTTTATACTGGCGTTATGTTCTTGGGCTGCTGCAAGAGTCTTTGCTACAGTTGAGAGAATTTTGCTTAGTTTCGATATTCTTTTCAACGTTAGGACACGTTAGGCTAGTTTCTTCCATTGTCGTCGTCGCCACATTGTATTCGTTTGCTTTACGACACTGTAAATTTGCTGCCAGAACACAATCCAACAATTTTAAGAATTTCTTGTGGATGGATTGAACTAAAATCATTTATATTTTTAGGTTATTTTTAGGTTATTTTCGAGTATTTCGATTTTTGGTTATTTCGATCAAGTTTTTTCTTATTACAAAGAAAATTTTGTTTTGGCCATTTCTTTGAACGAGAAAGCAATCTATTATTTTCTATATATTAATTTCTATACCACGAATATTTTTTATCGAGAACAAACGTTCTAAAAATCCCTACCAACAAACAATTGCTTGAAGTTAATCAAAAGTCCACCCAAAATTCTCTTTTTCCGGATATTGGAATTTTTCTATGAGTTTGATAGGTGAAATCCGGTCAAAGTGGATTTTGTGCGCATATCTGAATGCATTCGGATTTTGGTCTATTAACTATATGGAGTTTGATAGGTGAAATCCTGTCAGAGTGGATTTTATGCACATATCTGAATGCAGTATTAAATATACCAAAAAGGGATTACAGAAAGAGCCTGGTTTAAAGGGGAGTTTACACATCAAGATTTTAATGTACAAATCGATTTGTCAACAAAATTCGATAATAAAAATCGATTTTCTTCAACAGCTGATTGAGCAAAACTATTAAACAAAATATTTTCTTTCTCAATTATATTGTTGAATTCAATTTTGTAAATAATGATAAGTTTCCCCCAATTTAATCACTGTTGTACCACTGTCTGTGGTGGTATGTTGTTGTTTACCATACCATTAGCGCGTTGGGCTCATATTCTTCACACACACACACAAACTCACATTTGCACACACTACATAAACACGAAAAAGTGAAGTGTATACAAATTTTAACAGCTTTGGAAGGAGTCCAATCAACAGTAATGGTAACAACAACAAAAAAACACCAGCGCATCGGCAACAGTGACAATAACAATATTACAGCAACAACACCACCATCAATAGCGCTGTGGCAAAAAAAAACCATAGTGTGCAGAGTAAATCCCCAACCTTCTTTATACTGGCACCTCTTTGGTTGTAGCATGGTTGGCTGACTGGCTGTTTGGTTGGTTGACTGCCTGGCTGACTTGGTTCACAGTGATGGTGATGGTGTTGCTAATGATGACGTTGTTGGCGGGCGATAATTGTGTTCAAGTTCGACTTTATTGTTTAGTAATAGTTACACTGTTCTGCAGAGTAACTATGCATAACCAAAAATAAGAAAAAAGATTAAAAAATTTGCCAAGTCGAAAAATGCAACGGGAAATTTAAGGAATAGAAAGAGAAATAAAAAACCTGCAACAAATTTGAAAATATTTTACGCTTTAACGATGCTGTCCTGTTTACACTTGTACAACTTGAAAATAGATACTGACGAATTTAACAAATTGAGCCTATTTCAATGGAAAATAAGCTTTATCAGTATCTAAAGGCTTAGTTCTACTAAATGATACAATGCCTACTTGCAGAGTGGGTTTTGAAAGCCAAATGGAAGGGTTTACGTGATAATTTCCGAGTGGAATATAATTGGATGCCAATGACATAAGGTCGATTTTCAAATGTCAAATTTGTATAGGATTCGACATTTGCAAATTGACCTTCGCTTGCAGTCTCAAAAGACTATTACAATTAAGAGACTTGATAAGGTGACATCGTTGCCACCCATTGCTTTTTCTTAAATGAATCAACAATCACTCTTCTTGAGTGAATAAGTTCCATACAAAATTATCCTAGTAAACAGGCCTAAAATTTGTATCAGAAAAGTCTTCAGAAATATTTCCAATACCCAAATACCAATAATCAATATATACAAATATCAATATATAACTATACAACTGCATCATTTTAAAACTGATAGAACTTCGTTGTCATCGAAAAATTCAAAAAAATTTATGTTTTCTCGCCATATTATACTTTCTAGTTGTGTATGTATGATACCCTTTAAGTGTGAATCCCCTTATATCGCTCCCCCTTATCTAAGTGTGAACTCCCCTTATAGCCTTTCACACTGCATTAGAGCAATCGAGCTGAAAATATCTTATAGACTTTTCAGACTACATGCGAAATCAAGCGTTTTCAGCTCAAGGTCGATTTCTATTTGTCAGATCCCATACAAATTTGACATTTGAAAATCGACCTTATAGCCTTTTCACACTGCATTCGAGCAATCGAGCTGAAAATATCTTATAAACTTTTCAGACTACATGCGAAATCAAGCGATTTCAGCTCAAGGTCGATTTCTATTTGTCAGAACCCATACAAATTCGACATTTGAAAATCGACCTTATAGCCTTTTCACACTGCATTCGAGCAATCGAGCTGAAAATATCTTATAGACTTTTCAGACTACATGCGAAATCAAGCGATTTCAGCTCAATGTCGATTTCTATTTGTCAGAACCCATACAAATTCGACATTTGAAAATCGACCTTATAGCCTTTTCACACTGCATTCGAGCAAATGAGCTGAAAATATCTTATAGACATTTCAGACTACATGCGAAATCAAGCGATTTCAGCTCAAGGTCGATTTCTATTTGTCAGATCCCGTACAAATTTGACATTTGAAAATCGACCTTATGTCATTTCAACCTGAAATCGATTGATTTCGCATACAGTCTGAAGAGTCTATTAATTGCCTTCCCAGAAAATTATATTTGCGGAAATAACTTATACACATTGGATGCATTTACATCTTAGCCATCATTCTGACAATTTTTTTTTTGTTTTACGAAGCCAACAACATGATAAAAAACCTCCATTCTCATTTTAAGACATTGCTTTGGCACAAATTTCCCTTCGATTTTAATGCTCTCTGCTCTAGATGTCACAAATTGTAACCGATTTTGATTCACTTCTTAATAGGCTGGCTGTTCCTCTTTAAGCCTGGCGGTAACAAAAATTTGAATAAATAGTAAAATTTTTAACTCAAATTATGATATAAATCAACTAATTGGTTTAATAAAAATCACCACTTTTATAAAACAAAAACTGATTTAAACAACAACATCTAATTTGACAATATGAGAGATGTGTGCGAAATTGCAAGATTCTAACCCTATTCTTTTAATTTGTGCGGCAGCCTGTATGAAATTATGTCAAGCGTAAAAGATGCCTTGGTGTACGTAATGCTTTCTCTCTCTCTCTCTCTGTAACGCCAAACGTTCTAACATATTTTGCCCCCCATTGAAAATGTCCTCTCCCATTTGATTACCTTCGAATAAGAAATATCTTTTAAAATCACCTAGACTCTAGGGTCTAAACAAAAAAAATATTTTGTAGAACAGTGTTCTTCTGAGAGTCAATATTTGGTAGTTAGTTTCGTTTGACTCGTTAGGTCGTCGTCGTCATCATCTTTGTCATGATTGCCATGCCATCACCATCTCCCTGTCGCTATTAATTTGTCTAGCTGTCTACTTAAGATAGTGGACTAACTAACTAACTGCCGGCTGTTGTCTGCTGGGTGAGGTGGGGGGCTCATCGTCGCTATGTGTGTTGTTGTTCCACCTTAACGATGATCAACGTTATCATCGACATCGACATCATCACCATTACCAGTGACAATCATTTGGCGGGCATTTGTGTATTTCGTATTTCTTAATTCTAAACGGCGAGATTTGTTCGTTGTTGTCTTGCTTTGTGCGCGCTTTTCGCACGCAGTACGTTGTAAAAGAGCGCAGCCAGCCGGCGCACATACACATCAGCACCAACAACGTTAGCTAAGCCGGCAACGCCATTTACATCGTCATCATGTTCGTCATAATGTTTGGGGGGTTTGTAACAGCGGCCGACAGCAGAATCAGCTTATCTTTGCTGAAAACATGATGTGTTGTAATAACCATCGTATTGTTGTTGTTGCAGTCGTCGACGGTCATACGAGTTCGACGCTGGCGATTCTGTTTTTGTGCCGGGCTTTGCTGTGCCGTGCCGTGCCTGCCTGCCAATGGGTTTGTGCATTATTCTTTGGACATTTCTATATTTATTGCGATTCTTTTATGTTGTGGTAATTCTTTGCTCGCTTCGACAACACCAACACCGCCATCGCCATCTCACACATTGTTGTAGTTTTGCTTTGCACGTTTGCAAAGTGTGTTGTGGCGTTGTTGGCTTCCTTGCCGTCTCCTTTCCGCGTTGTGTCCTCAGTCTGCTGCCAAAAGAAACCAACCAAACAAAAAAAAAAGAACATAAATGTGTCGCATTGCTTTTCTTGATGCCGTCAAGTAAAGAAGGGGAGACAACAGCAGCAGCAGTTGATAATATCGGCCTCCAACAACATTCGAACAGTAACGCATCTCATCAGCTCATCTCTCGCCTGCCAAATGTGCCGCGATTCGCAAAGCGTATTTCAAAACATATAAACAACAACAACAACATGAGAAATTTCCTTATTTTGCCTTAAGACGCTTAACATAACGGTTGAAAATGTAGGCGTTTCTAAACGAGTGGTTCTTTCGATAAGCGTAACTCAATTAAAAAAAAAATAAAAAATCTTTAAAATTGAATTTGAATTTTCTTTAAAGTGTTAAAACCGTCCTGCCCTTAATAGCAAAAATAAGGACGAGGGCCATCGTTTTAAAAAAAGTGTAACTGCCGCCAACGCCGCCTTACATGGCTCCGAAAAAGTCCACCATAGTTCTGAACGTGGAACAATTCATAAGGGACGTTGAACAACGTCCCGCAATATGGAATCGTAATTTCCACTGCAACAAGGCATTCCTCGAACAAATGTGGGATGAGCTATCCGCAGAGCATAAATTACCGAGTAAGTATCAGTAGACCTCACAGTCCATGTTCCCAAGTTTTAATTTCAATTTACCTACTTGCAGAGGTGGTTTTGAAAGCCAAATGGAAGGGCTTACGTGACAACTTCCGTGTGGAATATAAACGGATACCACGCTCGGATGGCGGTGATTTTTTGGTCGAGCCCGCCACATTTGAATCGAAATGGATACATTATTACGCCTTGTTGTTCTTAAGTAAGTATGGGTGGGTGGAAATGTACAGAGAGTGGGCAGTGGGTTTTTGAAAGTTCGATTTGAAACACAATCGAAGAATTTTTGGATCAACTCTAGGGAAAATTGCAGAGGTAGGGATAACAATGAATGAATTATGTACCAGGGGACCCCAAAAAAACCCCACGAATAGAAATAATGATGGGAGGATAGGGTATAGAAAGGACAAAAATACATATTAAAATTGTAGTTCATTTGGGAAACTCTTGCGACTGACTAGGGGACACCAAGGGAACCCGGGAATAGAAAAAATGACAGGAGAATATAGTGCAGGGCGGAGGAAAATACTTATACAAATGCTGTTCATTTGGAGTACTCTTGTGGTGGTCGAGGGGACCACACAAAACCCCACAAATAGAAATAATGACAAGAGGATAGACTGTAGGGCGAAGTAAAATACATATTACAACTGCAGTTCCCTTAGAGAACTCTTGTGACGGACCAGGGGACACCAAAAGAACTTCTAAATAGAAAGAATGACAGGAGAGTAGATTGTAGGTCGCAGGAAAATACATATTACAAAGATAGTTGATTTAGGGAACTCTTGTGACGGACCATGTGACCCAAAAATACCCCGTGAATATAAATAATGATAGGAGGATGGGGTATAGAAAGGATTAAAATACATATTACAATTGCAGATCATTTGGGGAACTCTTGTGGCAGACTAGGGGACTCCAAAAAAACCCCGTGAATAGAAAGAATGACAGGAGGATAGACTGTAGGGCGAAGTAAAATACATATTACAAATGCAGTTCATTTTGGGAACTCTTGCGACGGACCAGGGGACACCAAAAAAACTTGTAAATAGAAAGAATGACAGGAGGATAGAGAGTAGGGTGGACGAAAATCCATTATGCAAATGTAGTTCATTTGGGAAACTCTTGTGGCAGACTAGGGGACCCCAAAAAACCCCGTGAATAGAAAGAATGACAGGAGGATATTGTATAGGGTGATGGAAAACACTTATACAAATGAAGTTCATTTGGGAAACTCTTGTGGCGGACTAGGGAACCCTCAAAGGAACCCGGAAATGGAAAGAATGACTGGAGGATAGAGTATAGGACGGACGAAAATACATATTACAATTGCATACCATTTGAGGAGCTCTTGTGGCGGACTAGGAGACCCCTTGTTGCTTTAAAATTTCAAGAGCAAAGCCTACTGAGGACGGTGGTTACGTGCCAGATACCATTTTATGGACCGTCAGCACCCTAGAAATCAATGTCATCGGTAAACAAGCTGGGATTTAGAGAAGCAAAACACTTGTGCGACTATCAACAACTGTGGGAAGTGATATTATTTTTCTGGCATTGTCGAGTAGAACAAGAAACTGTATTTGAAATATTCCAGACACCCCCAAAATCTTGAGTTACGAGTAAAAAATCGGTTTTTCGTGCCTTTACATGCTTATAAGCCAGTAACTTATTATGTTATCAACCGATTTACTTCCTCATCGGATTTGATAAGAAGAAGGCCAGAGCTTTCGATCGATATGTAGGTTATTTTTTTAAGAAAACTTCAGAAAGCTGTGTGCTTTTGTCACGCTAAAAAGTTGTTTAAACCATTTTTAGCTATTTTTCAACTTTGACAATGTTTTTTACACTTTATTTTGTTTGGCAACCTTATCACTTGTTCATTTATTTAAATAACATATTTAGTAAGGAGTAAAATCCCGCTGTGTTTTTAAAAATCCGTTAATAATTGACGGAGTTATTGAAGTTTTCATTAATACTAAATTTTTGAAAAAATACAAATTTTGTTCATTCTCTCATTATTTTACGAATTAAAGTCCAATAAAAATACCCAAAAAAATACAAATTGTAAAAAATGTTTGGTGACAATTTTAATCAAAAAAATCCTCAATTTTGGAACACATTTCCCCACTTGTTCTACTCGACAATATCTACAAGAAAAATAATATCGCTTCCCAGTGTTTTATACTTCATTATTTCTTGTAGCACAGTGAAATAGACTTGAGCCAGGCCATAATTGAAAAAAAAATGTGGGTAAGACATGTAGGTATAAACCTATATACCCTAGATCAGATAAGATATAACATTTATTTCCTTTTCTTATGAAAAAATTTGAATGTTTTGGGTAACGCTCAGTAAATTTGGTTCATTTATTCAAAATCTATTAAATTTCGAAACCACTGTACCCTTTTTTTACATTCTTCTACACAAATCATATGTAATTTAATTAATCCCTCCCCACTCATCCTTTAGCCGAACACATGCGTCATCGGGTGCCCAAAAACGAACAGGATCAGGCCTTCTTCTTTGCTCAACAAAGCCAAGACTGTGAGAAGACTGTGGTGGAGCCGGACTTAACCAACGGTCTCATACGTCGCATGCAAGACAGTGACGAGGAATTCGATGAGGATGATGTCGACGACGATGACGACGAGGTAACGGAGACAACACCGCCAGCGGCCCACTCTCAACCCCTGACCACGGTCGGCAGTTCTGTGCCGGGAGCTATAATTAAAATCGAAGAAACACGTAACCAGCAGCACCACCAACAACACAATAACTTCGATAAAGAAGTTCAGGATTTGTCCAAGAAATCTTTGGATTATGCGGCGGCCAAATTGACGCAGGCGTCAGCATCATCGCTACAACAGGCCACCACAATATCCTCAACGACGACGGCCACATCTGCGGCACAAGGTCTAACAGTGGCGCCGCCCACTATGGCCACATCGCCCTTGAGCTTGCAAGCGGTGCCCGCCTCATCAACCGTTGCGTCGTCCTCGCTATCGTCGTCCTCGGCCTCATCTGTCTCAAGCACCACGTCCACCTCACCGCCCTCATCGTCCGCTTCGCTAACAGCTTTGAATTTATTCCAAGCCTCACCACCGGCGGCCCACACCACAGCCTTTGCTGTGGCCGCCACTCTAGCCTCGATGAATGGCGGCTCGACAAACACCACACTACCCTCGATGCTGCCGTTGTCGCTCACTTCATCGCTGCCCAGCGCACTGGTCTTGCCAAATACTTGCTTGGCTGCTGCAGCCACACCACAAAAAATACGCTCCGTATCGCCACCCCCATTGTACAACAAGGCCCATCATCCACCACCCAACAGCGCCAACAATATGTCGATGAGCAAAGAACGCTCCGATGATTTCCCCCTCAATGTGTCCACATGTTTGCACGGCAGTCATGAGCATTTAAATTTCACCAAATACTCGTACACGAATGGTCTCATACCGGCGCTCAAACTGAAGAGGCCTCGACTCTCCGAGGACAGTAACTTCAATGGCTCTTCAACGATGGATACATCGACACCCACACCGCTGGTGCCCGAGGACGATGACTATCACTATCTGTTGTCGCTGCATCCGTATATGAAACAATTGACAGCGGCGCAGAAATTACGAATACGCACTAAAATACAAAAATTGATATTCAAAGAGCTGTACAAGGAGGACTTGGAAGAGTCCAAGTAAAGGGCTGTGGGGGTGGGACAGACAGACAAATGTATGAATGGACGGACGGCAGGACGGACGGACGGACAGACACACAAACCAAAGTCATTATTTAATTTGTAAGTTGATCAAAATGTGAAGGGAAAGAAGGGCATTTGCTTAAATTTTAAAGCAAATGCAAGGGAGTCAATGAAAGGTTTATTATTTGAATATTGGAATATATTTCAATGACATACCTAACATATCTGTAAATCAAAATCCTCTTTCCCTTCATCTTTAACTCATTAATGTTTAAGACATTCTGTAAATATCGATATCTAAGTTCCTCTCGTTTCCTCTACTTTACACGTCGTACTATGATGTACTACCACACACAACTATTCGTAAAGATATGAATTAAATCAGTTTTTCCTTTTGAGTTCATTTTCTTATTGCAAAATATCTTTGGAATTTCAGCATTTATTTAACTTTGTAAGTCATTTGTTGTTTAAGAAAGATTGATGGTCGTTCATCTCTCAACAACTCGTAGCTATCTCCTCACTACTAAGTTTTTCTAAGTTTATTTTTTATGTTATTTTTGAAAAATAATCTTTAAGTAAACACAGAGAGCATTTATTAAAAACAAATACATCTCAATTAGTTTATACATTAGTGATGATGTAATTGAAAACAAAACAAAGCAAAAAAAAACATAAAATAATGAAAACAAAAGTAAATCATGAATAAAATAAAATTTATTGATGGATTTGTGTTGTAAAACATTTTTACACGAGTTTTATTGAAGACGTTATAAGATTTTTAGAGAATGATTTGGATTCGAAATACAAAACAAAACATGAAAATACTAAAATTGAAAATATTTTAATAGAAATTTTCCATCGAAATTTCTTTAATAGAAATTTTCCATCGAAATTTCTTTAATAGAAATTTTCCATCGAAATTTCTTTAATAGAAATTTTCCATCGAAATTTCTTTAATAGAAATTTTCCATCGAAATTTCTTCAATAGAAATTTTCCATCGAAATTTCTTTAATAGAAATTTTCCATCGAAATTTCTTTAATAGAAATTTTCCGATGGAAATTTCTTTAATAGAAATTTTCCATCGAAATTTCTTTAATAGAAATTTTCCATCGAAATTTCTTTAATAGAAATTTTCCATCGAAATTTCTTTAATAGAAATTTTCCATCGAAATTTCTTTAATAGAAATTTTCCATCGAACTTTCTTTAATAGAAATTTTCCATCGAACTTTCTTTAATAGAAATTTTCCATCGAAATTCCTTTAATAGAAATTTTCCATCGAAATTTCTTTAATAGAAATTTTCCATCGAAATTTCTTTAATAGAAATTTTCCATCGAAATTTCTTTAATAGAAATTATCCATCGAAATTTCTTTAATAGAAATTTTCCATCGAAATTTCTTTAATAGAAATTTTCCATCGAAATTTCTTTAATAGAAATTTTCCATCGAAATTTCTTTAATAGAAATTTTCCATCGAAATTTCTTTAATAGAAATTTTGCATCGAAATTTCTTTAATAGAAATTTTCCATCGAAATTTCTTTAATAGAAATTTTCCATCGAAATTTCTTTAATAGAAATTTTCCATCGAAATTTCTTTAATAGAAATTTTCCATCGAAATTTCTTTAATAGAAATTTTCCATCGAAATTTCTTTAATAGAAATTTTCCATCGAAATTTCTTTAATAGAAATTTTCCATCGAAATTTCTTTAATAGAAATTTTCCATCGAAATTTCTTTAATAGAAATTTTCCATCGAAATTTCTTTAATAGAAATTTTCCATCGAAATTTCTTTAATAGAAATTTTCCATCGAAATTTCTTTAATAGAAATTATTTGTTTAGTTATTTATTAATTAATTTATTTTAATTAATTAATTAATTAATTAATTAATTAATTTATTTATTTATTTATTTATTTATTTATTTATTTATTTATTTATTTATTTATTTATTTATTTATTTATTTATTTATTTATTTATTTATTTATTTATTTATTTATTTATTTATTTATTTATTTATTTATTTATTTATTTATTTATTTATTTATTTATTTATTTATTTATTTATTTATTTATTTATTTATTTATTTATTTATTTATTTATTTATTAATTAATTAATTAATTTATTTATTTATTTATTTATTTATTTATTTATTTATTTATTTATTTATTTATTTATTTATTTATTTATTTATTTATTTATTTATTTATTTATTTATTTATTTATTTATTTATTTATTTATTTATTTATTTATTTATTTATTTATTTATTTATTTATTTATTTATTTATTTATTTATTTATTTATTTATTTATTTATTTATTTATTTATTTATTTATTTATTTATTTATTTATTTATTTATTTATTTATTTATTTATTTATTTATTTATTTATTTATTTGTTTATTTATTTATTTATTTATTTCTTTATTTATTTATTTATTTATTTATTTATTTATTTATTTATTTATTTATTTATTTATTTATTTATTTATTTATTTATTTATTTATTTATTTATTTATTTATTTATTTATTTATTTATTTATTTATTTATTTATTTATTTATTTATTTATTTATTTATTTATTTATTTATTTATTTATTTATTTATTTATTTATTTATTTATTTATTTATTTATTTATTTATTTATTTATTTATTTATTTATTTATTTATTTATTTATTTATTTATTTATTTATTTATTTATTTATTTATTTATTTATTTATTTATTTATTTATTTATTTATTTATTTATTTATTTATTTATTTATTTATTTATTTATTTATTTATTTATTTATTTATTTATTTATTTATTTATTTATTTATTTATTTATTTATTTATTTATTTATTTATTTATTTATTTGTTTATTTTTTTATTTTAATAATTATTTATTTTAATAATTATTTATTTTATTATTTTCATTTCTTTTAATTTCCGATTAAATTGATTTTTATTTTACATCCCATACTAAACACGTTTCCTTGTATCTCTTGTCATTTTTAGGTGAAGTCTATGTCTTGGATGATGGCGGCGAAGTCGATCTGGACTTGGGCAATTATGAGCGATTCCTCGATGTAACCCTACACCGGGACAACAACATAACCACGGGCAAAATCTATCAATTGGTTATCGAAAAAGAGCGCAAGGGTGAATATTTGGGCAAAACAGTGCAGGGTAAGTGAACGCTTTCTTCTTCTTTCTTCCAACTACTTAACAAGCTATCATTTCCCTCCCAGTTGTCCCCCATATAACGGATGCCATCCAAGAATGGGTTGAACGTGTAGCACAAACTCCAGTGCGGGGAGAATCAAAACCACAAGTATGTATTATCGAGCTGGGCGGCACTATTGGTGACATTGAGGGTATGCCCTTTGTTGAAGCCTTCCGTCAATTCCAATTTCGTGTGAAACGGGAAAATTTCTGTTGTGCCCATGTCTCGTTGGTGCCCTCACCCTCGTCTACGGGTGAACCGAAAACAAAACCCACACAAAGTTCGGTGCGTGAACTGAGAGGTTTCGGTTTGAGTCCTGATCTGATCGTGTGTCGTTCGGAAAAACCCATTGGCTCGGAGGTGAAGGAGAAAATTTCGAATTTCTGTCATGTGGCACCGGATCAGGTTATTTGCATCCATGATCTCAGTTCCATATATCATGTGCCCTTGCTGATGGAACAGAATGGTGTGATTGAGTTCTTAAACGAACGCTTGCAATTGAATATACAGCCCAGCAAGAGGGAGAGGTGAGTAAGAATGGAATTTATGAGATATTTCAGGCAAAGAAAGGGTCTTTGTGGAGAAACTCAGAAGAGGAATTAACCTTTTAAAGTGGAAAAGGGTTGATTCTTAGTCCTTTTTATAGATTAACATCTCAATAACAAATCGAGAAAGAAAATCTAAAATAAGAAGTTTGAGGCATTTCCAGGAGGAAAAAGTAGCTTTTTGTTCTTTTACTTCAGATAACTTCTCAGAATTATTTCTTATGCCCCATTTGTTAGCCACAATACTAACTCCTTCCTTCCTTCTTTCCCTTTGCCCAGATGTCTGCAGAAATGGAAAGACTTGGCCCGCCGCACGGAAACAGTGCGTAGAAACGTCAACATTGCTTTGGTAGGCAAATATACCAAATTCAAGGATTCCTATGCCTCCGTCATCAAGGCTCTGCAACATGCCGCTCTCGCCGTTGGCTACAATCTCAATCTCAACTTTATCGATTCCAGTTTGTTAGAAAATGAAACGCTGCAGGAGGCGCCCTCAAAGTATCACAAAGAATGGCAGCTGCTGTGCGAGAGCGATGGTGTCTTGGTGCCCGGCGGCTTTGGCTCCCGCGGCATTGAGGGCAAAATCAAGGCCTGCAAATGGTGTCGTGAGAATCGTAAACCCTTCTTGGGCATTTGTTTGGGCCTTCAGGCGGCTGTCATCGAGTTTGCTCGCAATGTTCTGGGTCTGGAAGATGCCAATACAACGGAAATTGATCCTAAAACGCCCAATGCTCTGGTCATCGATATGCCCGAACATCATACGGGACAAATGGGTGGCACCATGCGTTTGGGCAAACGTACCACAATTTTCTCGGACGAGCCCAGCATAATCAAACAATTGTACGGCAATCCCAAGACAGTTGATGAACGCCACAGACATCGCTACGAAGTGAATCCCAAGTATGTGCCACAATTGGAGGAGCATGGTTTGCGTTTTGTGGGCTGTGATGACACCAAGGTGCGCATGGAAATCATAGAGCTGAAGAATCATCCCTACTATGTGGGCACACAATATCATCCCGAGTACTTATCGCGACCCCTGAAGCCGTCGCCACCCTTTTTGGGTTTGATTTTGGCCTCTGTCGGACGTTTGCCCAACTACATTGCTCGTGGTTGTCGCCTGTCGCCGCGACAACAATCCGATGCTTCCTCGGATGAAGATGACCTGAATGTGACAGCCAAATTGAATAGTTTGAAACTGAATGGCAGCAGCAGCAGCAGCACACATTTGACTCCCAACGGCGCCGTGGGGGACTATCAAAATGGCACCAACTCTGCAGAAGCCTCCGACTCGGAGTCTATGGCCAAAACCCTTAACGGTGTATAAACTACAAATGATGACACTGAAATTGAAATGTAACAATAGTTGTTAGATACGTACGTAGAAGAAAGAAAGCAACCGCAAAGTTTGAAAGTTACAAGCAAGCAAGAGGAGATGTGCGGCGAGAAAACTCTGTACTTTTTATACCTTCCAACAAATAAGACTGTGTAGGGTATTTCGAGTATGTGTTTTGTCCAAGTTAGCGAAGGGGTCTCTTTTGCTTTAGTTTGTAAGTAAAATACACACACACAATGGCTAAAATGAAAATTCAAGAATTTTTTTGTATGAAATCGTATATTAAATAGTCGAACGGACGGAACGGAGACGGCCACTAGTTAAAATAATCAAATTTCAACTAATCTTGTTTTTCCTCTCTAAAGTAAAACGTTTAAATTAATAGCTACTACAATAAATTAATAAAATATGAATATCTTCATAGAAGTAATATGAACAAAAACACACTTTACATATAAAACAAATAAAAAAATTAATAAAAATAGTAAAAAACAAATAAATCGATGTATTCATTCAAATAAGAAAAGGGGTGGTAAGTATTTCGTTAGTTGATAAGTGAATGAGCAAGAAAAGGGATGAGATATTCGAACGATGTTCTGAAAAATAATCTCACTTGGTTCTCTTAAGAATGCTAACCTGAATGCAATGTCTGTCACAAACCCTCATATGCGGCAATTTTGCTTATTCACATAGCCACCAAGATGAATATTAGCTTCATGAAGGCTGAACTGAAGGCAGATCTCTTCTCGAAAATTTTCCACATAAATTTTTTACGGTTTGCGTTCAAGACTCACTACTTTGGAAGTAAGTTTTTAATATTTCCCAATAGCGTCAAAAAAAACGCTAAACAAAAACGTCAAACATAAAACTGAAAATAAAAATAGAAATTAATGTTATTCTACCTTTCAAAGTCAAAGTAATCGGTAGTTCAAATTTAAAATTTTAAATGGCCCACACATACAACACCATATTGAGAAAAAAAAAACAAATAGAAATTAAGAAATGCAAATTGAAATAGAGAAAATGCAAATTGAAATAGAGAAAATGTAAATTGAAATTGAGAAATGCAAATTGAAATTGAGAAAAAACAAATGGAAATTCAGAAATGTAAATTGAAATTGAGAATATACAATTTGATATTGAGAAATAAACAATTGAAAATGAGAAATTTAGATTCCTGCTTATCAATTTGTTTATTCTCAATTTCAGTATTCATTTCTGAATTTCAATTTTCATTTTATCAATTTCAATTTGCATTTCTTTATTTCAATTTGCATATTCTCGATTTCTCAAATTTGATTTCTCAATTTCAAGTAGTTTTCTGTATTTAAATTTACATTTTCTTGATTTCAATTTTAATTTCTCAATTTCAAGTAGTATTTTCTGAATTTAAATTCTCATAATAACCCAATTTTCAAACTAACCCGAAAAAACTGCATCTACACCATTTTCAATTGAAATTGAGAAAATACAATTTGATATTAAGAAATAAAATAATTGAAAATGAGAAAATACAAATTAATTTCAATTTAAATTTCCGCATATCAATTTGTTTATTCTCAATTTCAATTTGCATTTTCTTAATTTCAATTTTCATTTCTTAATTTCAATTTGCATTCTCTGAATTTCAATTTGCATTTTCCCGATTTCAAATTGCATTTACATAATTTCAATTTCCATTGCTCATTTTCAATTTATATTTTCTTAATTTCAATTTTCAAAATAACCCAATTTTCAAACTTACCCGAAAAAACAGCATTACACCATTTTCAATTGAAATTGAGAAAATGCAAATTGAAATTGAGAAAATACAATTTGATATTAAGAAATAAATTGAAAATGAGAAAATACAAATAAATTTCAATTTACATTTCTGAATATCAATTTGTTTATTGTCAATTTAAATTTTTATTTCTCAATTTCAATTTTTATTTCTCAATTTCAATTTTTATTTCTCAATTTCAATTTGCATTTTCTCGATTTCAAATTTAATTTCTCAATATCAATTTACATTTTCTTGATTTCAAATTTAATTTCTCAATTTCAAGAAGTATTTTCTGAATTTCAATTTTCATTTTCTCGATTTCAAATTTAATTGCTCAATTTCAAATTGCATTTTCTGATTTTCAATTTGTATTTTTTCAATTTCAACTGAAAATGGCGTAGGTTTGTTGCCTAAATTTGCGAATTATTGTATTTACCTTCATTCTGAATTTCAATTTTCATTTTCTCAATTTTAAAAATGTCATTTCTCAATTTTGAATTCCATTTTCTCGATAACAAATTTAATTTCTCAATTTCAATTTTTATTTCTCAATTTAAATTTTTATATCTGAATTTCAATTTGCATTTTCTCGATTTCAAATTTAATTTCTCAATTTCAATTTACATTTTCTCGATTTCAGATTTAATTTCTCAATTTCAAGAAGTATTTTCTGAATTTCAATTTTCATTTCTTAATTTACATTTGCATTTTCTCTATTTCAAATTTAATTGCTCAATTTCAAATTGCATTTTCTGAATTTCAATTTGCATTTCTCAATTTCAATTTGTATTTTTTTCAATTTCAACAGCAAATGGCGTAGGTTTGTTGCCTAAATTTGCGAATTATGGTATTTACCTTCATTCTGAATTTCAATTTTCATTTTCTCAATTTCAAATGTCATTTCTCAATTTTCAATTCCATTTTCTCGATATCAATTAATTAATTTCTCAATTTCAAATTGTATTTTCTGAATTTCAATTTGCAAGTCTCATTTTCAATTCGTATTTTCTTAATTTCCATTTGCATTTCTCAATACCAATTTGTAGTTTTTTTCTATTCCAACTGAAAATGACGTTTGTTGTCTACATTTGTGAATTCTTGTATTTCTCTGTCATTGGCTGATTCGCGGCAGCAATATATCAACGATATTCTTTATTAACGGTTCATTAAACAATTTTAACCTTTTTCGTTTTCAAGATTTCTTTTTCCCTAGTCGTTACACTAATAGTGGTTGACTTTGCTTCGCGAATCCCAATCACAAAATTTCGGGAAACCGCCCTTTGAAATAAAATTCAATTCATTCTGAGAAAGTAAACTTATGGTTTCAACATTTTGCAATCTCATTATTTTTATTATTCAGATTATTATTATTTTTATTTTATTCAGACTGCATGCGAAATCTAGCAAAAAAAAAATGACAAGGTCGATTTACAAATGTCAGATCCCATAAATTTCCTTATGTTATCATCATGTGTGACAAGGCTACTATGTCAATCGATTGATTTCACATGCATTCTGAAAAGGCTATAAATTCAATGTTCTTTTGGTTTTGTCTGGGCGAAATCCGGAAAAGTGGATTTTGGGTGTATATCTGCATGTAGTGTAATAGCCATGTCACACTGCATGCGAAATCAATCGATTTCAGTTTGAAATGACAATCGATTTCAGTTTGATCTGACATTCGTAAATCGAACTTGAGCTGAAATCGAATGATTTCGCATGCAGTGTGAAAAGCTTAAATTAAACTTCTTTTACCATAATGTTTTAAGTGTAAACACCACGTTATACAAATTCAGAGCCATCTGTACAATTAAAATATGGGTTATATTTTGGCAGCACAATCCCCTCATCCGGCAACTCTCTGAAAATCAAAAACATATGATTTTATTGTTGCTGTTGTTGTTCTGTCCCTATTGACTTCTTCTGGTCTGACGCAAGTTAAACAGACAAAATCTAAATTTTATTCTTGAAAATAATTAGGAAATCTTCAATTAAAATCCTATATTTTAATAAGAAATTGTCGAAGAAACAATACTAGCCACTGTATAAAATGAATTTAACCAAAATCATGCAACGGTTGCCCTTGCAAACGGCAAGAAAAGTGCTAAACTCGAGGAGGCTGGCGTCCTCAGTTTATGGCAAAACGACGGCGATGGAAGCAGCTAACGACAAGGAGGACGAGCTAGAGGTATGTCCTTAACTGAAAATGGGGAAATAGCATAACTTTGTTTTCACCCCCCCCCCCTTTCTAGAATGCCAAGTATCCGCGCAAGATCTTCTCCGGCATACAACCTACCGGTCAATTGCATTTGGGCAATTATCTAGGAGCTGTGCAGAAATGGACCGAGCTGCAGAACAGCCGGGAAGATGTCTCATACTGTATAGTCGATATGCATTCCATAACAGTGCCGCAAGTAAAATCAGTGGCCTACCCTTTGTATATACATTTTCTTCTCTAGCTTTATCTTTTGTATTCTAGAATCCTGCCTTGCTGCGTGAGAATATTTTCGAAATGGCTGCTACTATGTTTGCTTGCGGTCTTAACCCGGAACAGTCGACCATTTTTGTTCAGTCTTCAGTGCAGGAACACACCGAGCTTGGCTGGATTTTGAATTGTTTGTGCACAATGGCTCGATTGGGCCATTTGCCGCAATACAAGGAGAAGTCGCGCACGGTGAAAGATGTTCCCTTGGGTCTGTATGTGTATCCGGTGCTGCAGGCTGCCGACATTATGTTGTACAAGTAAGTGAGTGTAGACAGGAACGACAGGGATATATAAGAAACAGAAAGCAGGGAACTGATTGTAGGCAGTAGTAGTCCTTTTTGTAATTGATATATTACAATAATTGGAGCTGCGCATTAGAATGATTCATCATCCCAAACTAAAAAATAAAATAGTTCGCACATGTGAGGCATATTATACCGTGCGACAGTACTTTTTGGGCCTGAACAAGACCATATACTTCATGAGATCATAGGGATAATATGAAGAAAAACTGTGTACTCAGTCCTTTTTATAGGACATTTAATACTTTCGAGAGCCATACACAGGTGATATGGGTATCAAATGAAAGATAAGAGAGCCTGTTAAAAGTGCTAAAAATCTGTTTTAGTTTAGTATTAAAAATCATCTAAACTAGATATAATATGAAGAAAAACTGTGTACTCAGTCCTTTTTATAGGACTTATAATACTTTCGAGAGCCATACACAGGTGATATGGGTATCAAATGAAAGATAAGAGAGCCCGTTAAAAGTGCTAAAAATCTGTTTTAGTTTAGTATTAAAAATCATCTAAAGTTTTCCTCCTTGAGTAGTAAAAGACGAATAAACTAAATAAATAAGGAGGGAGAAATTTGAAATTGTTCTAAATACATAACTAATACATATTATATTTAAAGTATTTTTAATAGATATTCTTCTCTTTTAATTTATATCCCCATCGCGTTTGTATGTCTCGTTAAGGTATGAAAATTAATTATTTTAACATTCTTATGCTTTGGACATTATACCCCTTTCGCCTTTGTATGACTGGTTAAAGTCTGAAAATAAATTAAATCTTTATCATCTTTGGAAATTAAAAGTCCTGTAAAAAGGAGAAAGGATCACCAAATGAAAAATTGAGTACACAGTTTATATACATTAGGCTGGGGCACGAAAATAAATTGCAGCGGTCACCCCCCAGAAATAAAGATTGGATTGTTTAATGAAGATCTGTAAATCGTCGTCACTGGGTAAAGCCATTTTTTTCTGAATTAATAGGCCCTTGGAAGCACATTAAATAAAATTTTTTATTCTTGTCTTAGAATAACTCATTGGTATTGGTAATTATTGAGCGTTTATATTGATTTATTACGGGTTTTCAAGGTGACAGTTAAAAACTCATATTTCTTGGAAACATTTTGTAACAGGTGTAATGAATAATAAATAAGAGGAATCAATACCTTTCGAATGAATGAATAACGGACGAAAAATTACGTCACTGACTCCATTTTTGTGAAATAATTTACTGAAGGCTTTGATTTTCACAGCCAAAATGTTCAAACACTTTTTACAAAAATGAGCGTTGCGTCGTCAATTTCAATCCGATGTTAATCATTTAGGCATCATTCGAAAGGTATTGACTGTAGCTATTTATTTTTTTTATAAAATACTACCATCAAATACGAAAAAGTTTTCAGTAGTCACTGTAAAAATCCACAAAAAATAATTCGACCAATAAGTTACTCTAAGACAAGAATCAAAATTTTTATTTAAAGTGCTTTTTTCTGAAATTATTTCTTATTATTTCAGAAAAAAAAAATTTGAGAAAATATGTAACACAAAATAAATTACATGAAAAAATTACAAAAAAGCATGATTTTTAGGGTTATTTTCAGGAGCGCTGAGCTCACAGATGGCTTGATCTAGGAACGAAATATTTTGCAAATCATCATAAATCATCACAAGGTTCTCGGCTTAAACTTGACTGGTATCAAAAACCTACTGCTTCTGGTAGAGTTATCAATTTTAACTCAAAACATCCTAGGAGAGTAATAATCAACGCAGCGACTAATTTCATTAACAGGATCTTATCTATAAGTGTCGCAGAATTTCACCAAGACAATATACTAAAAATTAAGGACATACTAAAAAAGAATGACTTTCCCAAACAAACAATAGCAGACTTATTAAAAAATATAAATTCAGAAAAAGTGCACACCACAATAGATACCAAAGATAACGACAAAATATTCAAATCTTTGACCTATGTAGCGGGTTTTTCTGAAAGATTTCGCCATTCAAATTTATACGACAAAGAGAAATACCAATTAGCACATAAGACGCATGTTACAGTCTATAACCTTTTAGCAGGATAAAATCTAGATTAAAAAATTAAGATAAATCGGACGTAGTTTACCAAATTACATGCAACGGGGACAAGTCAAACTTATGCCAAAAGGTATATGTTGGCACCACTAAGACTAAATTAAAGACCACGTAAGATCTCTGAAATAAGCAAATAAAGTGTATGGTCCAAATTTATCTCGCCATATTAAATACATGTTCGCATTGCAAATACAGGCCAATTGAAATAATGGCAATGGCCTGAATGAATGAAAACTTTCGCCATAAATACGTGCTGTTGTTTTCAGAATAATAGTTGTATACTGTCCCACCTGAGAGTGGAATAATACGTACAATCTCAAAAAGATCCCCGAAGAAAAAGAATCAAGAATCAGGGCTGATAGAAAACTGTTTTTAGGTATTCTTGTGTAAAATTTAGAAATTTCAAAATAGAAAATATTTCATTGATGCATTGGCTTCTCAATAGTCACAGGCTTCTCTGAGAAACCCACGACATAAAAAGAGCTTCATCAAGGCTGAACTGAAGGCAGATCTCTTTTCGAAAATTTTCCACGTAAATTTCTTACAGTTCGCGTTAAAGACTCACTACTTTGGAAGTAAGTTTTTAAATAAAATAAAAATGAATGTTTTTGCAACTTTTAAATTTAAAATAGCCCAGCCTATATATATATGACACGCTTAGTGGGCTAACTAATATTACTGTAGAACTGATATAAATATGTTTCAAATTTAGCTGATTTTTCTTCTTGTAACCTAAAGAAGAATAGATTGTTTTCTCTTATCTATCGACCTATTTACAAATCAATTTGAAATCAGAAATGACAGCTAACCTAAAGAAGAATAGATTTGTTTTCTTTTATCTATCGACCTATTTACAAATCAATTTACTTTTAACTGATTCTTAATAGATGAAACTATTTCATTTTATATGTTATATATTTCATAAACTACTAATAGGCCAAATTTGCCTGCTATATGGTTGCAAATAATATTATTAATAAATAATATTAGAAATAATAATATTAGTGTCATATATACATAGGCTGGGCCATTTTAAATTTAAAAGTAGAATAACATTCATTTTTATTTTAAATTTATTATTATTTATTTTATTTTAATTGAAATTTGAAAATTTTTGTATTTTTTCCGAACACATTTTAATCAATAAATAACACTGCTACACAAAAAGTATGAAGTAGAAAACTCTGTGAAGTGATGTTATTTTTCCGGGCACCCCCAAAATCTTGAGTTACGGGTAAAAAACCGGGTTTTCGTACCTTTGTACGCCTGTAACTTAGTTGGTTGTCAACCGATTTTCACTTTCTCATCGGATTTGAAAAGAAGAAATCTGGAAACACATTTTACATATTTTTTAACTTTGGCAATGTTTTTGCACATTATTTTGTTTGGTACCTAACAACTTGTAAATTTATTAAATAACACATTTAATAAGGAGTAAAAACACGCTTTATTTTAAAAATTCCGTTAATAATTGACTGAGTTATTAAAAATTTTTATTAATACAAATTGTTTGCAAAAATACAAGTTTTGCTCGTTTCAGTTCACATCTCTCATTATTTTACGAATTGAAGTCCAATACAACAAATACATAAAATTCATCAAAACATATACAAATTTTAAGAAAAGCAATGCGACCATTTTAATAAAAAAAATCCCCACTTTGTTTTTTTTAAGGGGAAAGTATTATTTTTCATCGTTTTTATCATTTTGGCGCCCACGATTTTGGAACCCATTTTCACCACTTTGGAAATTTGGGTATTTTTTGTTTCGAAAAAAAAAAAATGGGGAATCTAGTATTTTTTCATCGTTTTTATCATTTAGACGAGCAGCCTGCAGCCAAGTAATAAATGTCACCATGCCATTTGTAAATAAATTTACATTCTATTAAATAAAGATGCAAAATGGTCTTGAGCCAGGACAATATCCCAGTTCAAATCAAATATTGATTACAGACCAAAAAATACAAACGAAAAAACTAAAACAACTGAGCGTTGGCACGGCAGAAGTATTGCTGGGTAACTATACCTGCATATACACATACTTACATATGCAACTCAATGAGATGGCATGTGTACTTTTTTACTTGGTGCGATTTTTTAAACGCAAATTCGGCAAGTTGTGCTTCTCGTTCGTTTGTGAGAATCATCTCCTTATAGAGGCCGGGTTTGTTGTTGAAAAGTCGCTGCGAAGCCACTTGAAAAGACTTTTGACATGGTCGAAATCTTGATAGTGGTAGTCTGCAGCCAAGTTATAAATGTCACCATGCCATTTGTAAATAAATTTGCATTCAATATATATTCTTGTTCTTCTCGAAAATATCTATCAGAAAAATAATATCACTTTTCAGAGTTATCAACTTCATTCTTTTTTTAAAGAGTTAAAGGCTGAAATATTCACAATTTAAATACAATAAATTTTAGAATTATAAAATTATTCTTAGCGAGCATCTTTGGAACAGATTTGGCACTAATATATGTATATGGGGCATTCCACGACAAATCGGACAGTTCAAAAATAAAAATTAGTTTTTTAATTTTTTGAAAATTTGGAAACACGAAAAAAATTAAAAACATAGTAATTTTTATAGGCCCACTTTGAGCCAAGCTTCAAAATTTACAGAGTAAATAGAAGTTTAAATAATTTTTTTTTCGAGAAAATCAAAGAGTACAAACAATTAAATAAAGTTTAAAATTATTTTTGGTTTTCCAAATTTTCAAAAAAATAAAAAAATATTAATTATTATAGGCCCACTTTTAACCAAGTCTCAGAATTTACAGAATAAATAGATGTTTTAATAAAAAACAAAAACCGAGAAAATTGAAGAGTATAAAAAACAATTAAAGAAAAATAAAGTTTAAAATTATTTCTGGTTTTCCAAATTTTCAAAAAATAAAAAAAAAATATTAATTATTATAGGCCCACTTTTAACCAAGTCTGAGAATTTGCAGAATAAATAGATGTTTTAATAAAAAAAAACCGAGAAAAAAATAAAGTTTTAATTTAAAAAATCAAAATTTTTATACAAAAACATGTGAATATTTTTTTCATTATTTTTTCTGAAAAGTACTTCAAAAATATTAAAAAAAGTATATCCAATTCGGAAGGACCATTATTGACGAAGTTATGAATAAAAGACTGCAAAAAAAACTATATATACAACTCCATCCTATTGCGGAGGGTACAAACATATTTAATGTTTAGTAATTGTATTTCATTGTTAAAACTCCCAAATACTTATACATTTTGATTTCAAATTTAGATTTAGCTTTTATATGATCTCAGATCTATATTTCAGGGTATCACAAACTTATAATAATCCCATCCTATTGTGGAGGGTATACAAATAGGCAAAATTTATGTTTAGTAACATCATTTCATTGGTAAAATTTCCAAATACTTAACATTTCGATTTCACATTCATTTTGTCATATTTATTTTATTTTTGATCATGACCCTTAATTAGTTGGACAGAGTTAAATTCTTTAGTTGGATCTAGGCAAAAAAATCTTTATTTGCCCTTAAACTTGGAAGGTTATATCAAATTAACCAACCAACATACCAACTCTCCCCGTTTTTGCCTTAGAATCCCATACAATAAACTTGTATCCTTTCTTTATGTTGTCCCTCAGAGCCACCCATGTTCCTGTCGGCGAAGATCAACTGCAACACATTCAATTGACCCAGCACTTGTCGCGTATTTTTAACACCAAATACGGCGCCACTTTCCCCATTTGTCATGCCATGATTGAGAATCATGAAGCCGCTCGTATACGTTCGCTTCGTAATCCCTCCAAGAAAATGTCCAAATCCGATTTGGACACCAAGGCCACCATCAATATACGCGACTCGCCCGAACTCATTGTGGAGAAAATAAAGAAGGCCGTCACCGATTTCACATCCGACGTAACATATGATCCTAATTTGAGACCGGGTGTATCCAATCTGGTGGTGATACATTCAATGGTCACCGGCACACCCATCGACCAGGTGGTGGAGGAGGCCAAAACCGTGGATACCGGACGCTATAAATTACGTGTGGCCGAGGCCGTTGTGGAACACTTGAAACCCATACGCCTGCAAATCGATGAGCATCTGATGCGTAAGAATGAATTGATTCATTTGCTCGAGATGGGCGCTGACAAAGCACGACAGGTGGCCCAACAAAATATAGTGCAAATTAAACAGAAAATGGGTTTGGGCACCTACCACAATATACCGCAATCCATAGACATGTCATCGGAGATGCAAAACGCCTCCGTCAAAGAGGCCAAAGAGGAGCAACCAAAGGCCACAGAGTCCGATGGACGTGTAGTACCGAAACAAAAGTTGCGCCAAGAAAAGAAACGTACCGGCCAAACGAATTACAATTTGGCACCCAATTTTAAGTTGGACGAGTCCATAATAACACCGCCTATTGTCAAGAAAGCGCAATAGCCCCCAAAAGCAAAGTCGTGAACTAGTTTTAATACCATCACTAATTATCTGTTGTTAAGTTTTTTTTTCTGTGCCCATGAAAGGAAATCTTTGATTTCCCTGCCTACTCCTAGTCTATATACAATAAATTTCTAGAATAAATCACTAGTGTCTTTTAAGTGCTTTGTAAAATTTATTAATTCCATAAAGGATTTTCTGGAGACTACATATCTAATTGTCACAATTCGCCAAATCCTTAATTCCACAGAAGAGTTTTGAAAAGTACACATCTAATTGTCACAATTCACCAAATACTTAAAGTTGCATAGCTGGAGTGTATCATCGAAGTATAGACCGCCAGGACACTTCTGCCCAATGGCCCGATCATTCAGGCAAGTATAAAATTTGGAACAGTTGTTGGGGTCACGTTTTAATAAGCCGTGAGGTACGCCCGCACACAGATTATTGACGTTGGATGCCGAGTCCTTGATGCCAGCTGCACCAACATATTGCTGAACTCTACCTTTGAATGGCAAAGTTCTTTGTGTGATTAGATTGTTTTGTGACGGACAAGGAGCGACAGTTGTTGGTGTCGTACACGGGATGGTCGTAGAGGAGGCTTCCGGTGTTGTTGGAGAAGTAGCTTCTGTCGTATCCTGAGGTGTTGTTGGGCAAGGAGTAGATGAAGCATCAGTTGAGGCTTCCGGTGTTGTTGGAGAAGAAGCTTCTGTGGATGCTTCTGTAGTATCCTGAGGTTTTGTGGGACAAGGAGTAGTGGTAGCTTCAGTTGAGGCTTCTGGTGTTGTTGGAGAAGAAGCTTCTGTAGTATCCTGAGGTTTTGTTGGGCAAGGAGTAGAGGAAGCTTCAGTTGAGGCTTCTGGTGTTGTTGGAGAAGAAGCTTCTGTTGAAGCCTCTGGTGTTGTTGGAGAAGAAGCTTCGGTCGTATCCTGAGGTGTTGTTGGGCAAGGAGTAGATGAAGCATCAGTTGAGGCTTCTGGTGTTGTTGGAGAAGAAGCTTCTGTGGATGCTTCTGTAGTATCCTGAGGTTTTGTTGGACAAGGAGTAGTGGTAGCTTCAGTTGAGGCTTCTGGTGTTGTTGGAGAAGAAGCTTCTGTAGTATCCTGAGGTTTTGTTGGGCAAGGAGTAGAGGAAGCTTCAGTTGAGGCTTCTGGTGTTGTTGGAGAAGAAGCTTCTGTTGAAGCCTCTGGTGTTGTTGGAGAAGAAGCTTCGGTCGTATCCTGAGGTGTTGTTGGGCAAGGAGTAGATGAAGCATCAGTTGAGGCTTCTGGTGTTGTTGGAGAGCAAGCTTCTGTTGAAGCCTCTGGTGTTGTTGGAGAAGAAGCTTCGGTCGTATCCTGAGGTGTTGTTGGGCAAGGAGTAGATGAAACATCAGTTGAGGCTTCCGGTGTTGTTGGAGAAGATGCTTCTGTGGTATCCTGAGGTTTTGTGGGACAAGGAGTAGTGGTAGCTTCAGTTGAGGCTTCTGGTGTTGTTGGAGAAGAAGCTTCTGTAGTATCCTGAGGTTTTGTTGGGCAAGGAGTAGAGGAAGCTTCAGTTGAGGCTTCTGGTGTTGTTGGAGAAGAAGCTTCTGTTGAAACCTCTGGTGTTGTTGGAGAAGAAGCTTCGGTCGTATCCTGAGGTGTTGTTGGGCAAGGAGTAGATGAAGCATCAGTTGAGGCTTCTGGTGTTGTTGGAGAACAAGCTTCTGTTGAAGCCTCTGGTGTTGTTGGAGAAGAAGCTTCGGTCGTATCCTGAGGTGTTGTTGGGCAAGGAGTAGATGAAACATCAGTTGAGGCTTCCGGTGTGGTTGGAGAAGAAGCTTCTGTAGTATCCTGAGGTTTTGTTGGGCAAGGAGTAGTCGTAGCATCAGTTGAAGCCTCTGGTGTTGTTGGAGAAGAAGCTTCTGTCGTATCCTCAGGTGTTGTTGGGCAAGGAGTAGAGGAAGCTTCAGTTGAGGCTTCCGATGTTGTTGGAGAAGAAGCTTCGGTCGTATCCTGAGGTGTTGTTGGGCAAGGAGTAGATGAAGCATCAGTTGAGGCTTCCGGTGTTGTTGGAGAAGAAGCTTCTGTAGTATCCTGAGGTTTTGTTGGGCAAGGAGTAGTCGTAGCATCAGTTGAAGCCTCTGGTGTTGTTGGAGAAGAAGCTTCTGTCGTATCCTGAGGTGTTGTTGAGCAAGGAGTAGAGGAAGCTTCAGTTGAGGCTTCCGATGTTGTTGGAGAAGAAGCTTCTGTTGATGCTTCTGTCGTATCCTGAGGTTTTGTTGGGCAAGGAGTAGTCGTAGCATCAGTTGAAGACTTTGGTGTTGTTGGAGAATAATCTTCTGTCGTATCCTGAGGTGTTGTTGGGCAAGGAGTAGAGGAAGCTTCAGTTGAGGCTTCCGGTGTTGTTGGAGAAGAAGCATCTGTTGATGCTTCTGTAGTATCCTGAGGTTTTGTTGCACAAGGAGTAGTGGTAGCTTCAGTTGAGGCTTCTGGTGTTGTTGGAGAAGAAGCTTCTGTAGTATCCTGAGGTATTGTTGGGCAAGGAGTAGAGGAAGCTTCAGTTGAGGCTTCTTGTGTTGTTGGGGAAGAAGTTTCTGTAGTATCCTGAGGTGTGGTTGGGCAAGGAGTAGTGGAAGCTTCAGTTGAGGCTTCTGGTGTTGTTGGAGAAGAAGCTTCTGTAGTATCCTGAGGTTTTGTTGGACAAGGAGTAGTGGTAGCTTCAGTTGAGGCTTCCGGTGTTGTTGGGGAAGAAGCTTCTGTAATATCCTCGGGTGTTGTTGGGCAAGGAGTAGATGAAGTAGTGGGAGGTTCAGTTGAGGCTTCTGGTGTTGTTGGAGAAGAAGCTTCTGTAGTATCCTGAGGTGTTGTTGGGCAAGGAGTAGTGGAAGCCTCAGTCGAGGCTTCTGGTGTTGTTGGAGAAGAAGCTTCTGTAGTATCCTCGGGTGTTGTTGGGCAAGGAGTAGATGAAGTAGTGGTAGCTTCAGTTGAGGCTTCTGGTGTTGTTGGAGAAGAAGCTTCTGTAGTATTCTCAGGTGTTGTTGGGCAAGGAGTAGATGAAGCATCAGTTGTTGAAGCTGCTGTTGATTGGCACGCGCTAGTCGTAACTGTTGTTGTACAAGGCGTTGTGGTCGTTATTTCGGTTCTTTCACAGCCGCTTGTTGTTTCAGGCGGCTGATCCGTTACATATGCAGACTGTGCTAAGTTACGGCCTAAACGTGTCCGCTGCAAACACTTTTCCAAACCAGCTTCATTGCACATATTCAAACTTTCGTCGAAATACAAACCGAATGTACAGCGCTGCCGATAGGACAGCCCATTGTGACATCTATAGAAATGCGAACAACTTATTGGATCTGCCAAGTAAGCGCCATTTAGCTGAGCGGAACAAATGGGAACTGTCAAGACATTTGCTGCTCTAATTACTGCAGGGCTAAGGACCAGTAAACAAGTCAGAAGATTTACTAAAGAAATAAAATAAATATTACTTGATATCGGTAATGAATTGTAGAATAAGATGCGATAGTAGTAACTTACAGCCTGACATATTTGCAGACCTCAACTTTGGTTGCTGTCGTGGAAAGTGCTGTCTGATATTGCAGCAGGTCTAAATTTATATCACTTCTGGGAAATTTTTTTTATCAAAAAATTGTAATTATTTTGAAATGATTGTTTATAATTTTAATGTATTGTTAGACATATATATACATATATATATATGTTAATATGTACTTAAGTTACATCAAACGGCGGAAAGAACATGTGCGCTTTTAATTTCTTATCAATTCTCTGGCATTCTAGTGGTCATAACACAAACACACAGGACATGAAAGATAGCGGCACACCGTGGTTTGGTTGGCAAACCAAGCAATACTATACTTTAGTATATCGTCAGCTGAAATGCAAAAGGGACAGGAGCAGAAAACTTAAATCTTTTAATCGCTAAAGCATCCAATTGGCAAACTACTATTAGGGAGCAAAAAGGGATAAAAATGGTACTATTCAAACGACAACAGCTAGAGACTCAGCTAGAAATTCAGTCTGTACATCCCTCTAGTTGCGCAGAAACTTAAAATAATGGGATTTTTCGAAACGCATGCTTTTAAGGGGTAAAGTGGGAAAAGAGGGATAAAAATGGTACCAAAAAACGGCCTAAGTTGAAATCATGCAATTCGGTGTATGCATTCCGCTGCCTGTGTAGATGCAAACTAGAAACGGATCGTTACAAATGTGTACTTTTTTAGGGTAAACGGAGCAAAAGGGGATAAAAATGGTACCAATCAAACGGTTGCAGCCAGAATAATGAATTTTCACAAATAAAAGAATTTTTCCAAATATGTAATTTTAGAATCAATATAGAAAAGAGGGGATACATGGGGTTGGCACCAAGCAAATAGGATCATGAAATTCGGTATGATTTTGTGGACGGTTAGGCTTGCAAATGGCGAAGTTTTCCCTTACTTAAGGACTTAAAATGCCTCCAATAACCCCTGACATTCAGGGCATTCACGCTATCACGTTGTATAGACATTTTTGTGGCCTTTTCCTATAAGTGGACGTGGCGTTTAAACTTTTTTTCAATATTTCACTAACGAAACATCACAAAATTATGAATTTGCATAGAAAAAATCATAATTGTCTTAATATGTTTCTAGCCTTCTACGTAGAGTACACAGCTCTTAAGATGCCGGTAGTGCCGGATATATTTAGTGTAATTAATATAGTCAAATTTCAGAGTATTGTGAGTAGTAAGATTCAAATAAAATTCAGATAATCTTCCCATGCGTAAAATAGTACAACGTAATATTGAAAATATGAAATAAATCAAAAATGTATAAAAAAATAATTTTTTTTTAATTCATATTTTTAATTTTCTTTCCATATTTTCTGACGAAATATTCCATTTGAGAGATGTAGTTCTAGGTGGCTTTAATTATACTAAACAAGTTTTTGAAAGTTACGAATTTATTATAATATTGTGCCAAATATCTATTTTTGATATACCCAATTTGCAAATGTTTATCAAGGGGATAAAATATTGGATAAAAATAATTAAAAAATACTTCCACTTTCGAACTTGATTTCTTAAAGTTTTAAATTAAATTAAGAAAATCTGAAAAAAAATCCTCAAATCTGATCACATTAGTTTGCCCTTAATGAACTTTATGACGAATTTAATGATTTTTAACATTATTTTTTTGTATTTATTTATTTACGAATTTATTCTAATAAATTTGTTTACATACCAAATTTTTTGGGACCCTGCGAATATTCATCAAATGGGGACGAAATATTGGAAAAACTACTAATTAAAAAAATAGTTCCACTCTCGAACTTGATTTCTTAAAAGTTAAAATGAAATTAGAAAAAAAATAAATTTTTGAATGACTAATTTCAAGATTTTGTAGATTTTTTTCTGTATTTATTTATTCACGAATTTATTCTAATATTGGGCTTAATATATATTTTTTATTTGATTGTTCATCAAATGGCTCGAAATATTGGAAAAATAAATAATTAAAAAAATAAAAATTACTCTCTCGAACTGGATTTCTGAAACATTAAAATTAAATTAAAAAAATACATTTTTAACCTGAGTTAAATTTATTTTAAAATTTTCCTCAAATCTGATCACATTAGTTTGCTCTTTTATAAAAATTATTTTTTTGTTTTTATTAATTTACGTATTTATTCTAATATTGTGCCTAATATATATTTTTTATTTGATCGATTGGGTCGAAATATTGGAAAAACTACTAATTAAAAAAATAGTTCCACTCTGGAATTTGATTTCTTAAAATTTAAAATTAAATTAAAAAATTAATTTTTGACATGATTTTTATTTATTTTCAATTTCCTCAATTCTGATCACATTAGTTTGCTCTTAATGAACTTTTTGACGAATTTCATGATTTTTTTAAGATTATTTCTTGTATTTATTTATTTACGAATTTATTCTAATATTGTACCCAATACATATTTTTTATCCGATTCTTCATCAAATGTGGACGAAATATTGGAAATGATTAAAAAAATAATTCCACTCTCGAGCTTGATTTCTTAAAATTTAAAATTAAATTAAAAAAAATACATTTTTGACATGATTTTTATTTATTTTCAATTTCCTCAAATCTGATCACATTAGTTTGCTCTTAATGAACTTTTTGACGAATTTCATGATTTATTAAAATTATTTTTTTTTGGTTTTTATTAATTTACGAATTTATTCTAATATTGGGCCTAATATATATTTTTTATATACCCAATTTGTAGTACCCTGCGAATGTTCATCAAATAGCTCGATATATTGGAAAAATAAATAAATAAAAAATATTAAATTAAAAAAAATACATTTTTGACATGTTTTAAATTTATTTTCAAATTTTATCAAATCTGATCACATTTATTTAATGAATTTCATGATTTTTTAAGATTACATTTATGTATTTAGGAATTTATTCTAATATTGGGCCTAATATATATTTTTTATATACACTGCGAATGTCCATTAAATGGGATTATTGGAAAAATAAATAATTAATTTTGCTCAAAATAAAAAATTTTCAAAAAATATATTTTGTGTCGGCTGCTTTGGACTTAGCCTCAATAACCATAAATTTGACTTAAAGTGGATAAGTCCAAAATTTTTAACATAAAATTATTTTTTCAAAATTTGTTTTCATAAAAAACATGGCTGTTTTTCTTTAAGCTGGGATAACAAGGTGCGTTAATAAAAAGTTATTTTTTTCCTCAAAATATTTTTTTTGCACATAGTCACCAACTACAATATAAATATTTCTCAAAATAAAAAAATATTTTTTCACATAGTCGCCAACTATAATATAAATATTATATCAAAACAAATTTTCAAAAAAAATATTTTGTGTTTTGGGCTTATTTTTTCAAAATTTGTTTTTATCCACACATCGGTACAGTAGACGCTCACAAATTAGAGCTTTCAGTAATTCGAACGTCCAGAAATTAGATTCAGTCTTTGCAACGCTCTGAAATTTGAATTTAAAATGAATGTTAATTGAATGTTGTTGAAGTCTCACCAGTTGTCTCTAATAATACAGTCATTTCTCCAAAATGCCGTTCAGAGCCATCTAAATAATTGTCTTCGTACTACGCATTTCTCTGAGAGTTTTGTTTAATCTATATATTTCCATTATCTTTGACTACCTCTATAAATTTCCATTCTCTTTGACTACCTGTCATTTGACAAACACTAAATCACAAATGTATTTGTATAGGCGGCGTTTAAACAAATATTAAGAGAGTTTGGCTAATGGACTGTGATACATATGTTCAGTTGTATGTCACCCCCCTCTCTCTATCACACACTCTCTTACACGGCGGTAAAGTGCACTTTTCGACTCTCTGTCACTGTTTGCACATTGCCGAACGTCTCATTTGTTGTTAAGGCACTTAAAATTTATTTATCCAATTAGTTGGAGAGCTGAGAGTATAGAGCGAGAGAATAGTAGCGCACTGCTATTTCTTGTGTCGGCATTTGTTTGCTCATTTTTTGCCCTGACATTTTTAGTTCATTTTTTTTGTTCGTTGAGCGTGGTTGATTTGCGGAAAGTTGTTCGGAATACAAATCGTGCGCATTGGCATTGCTGCTTTAACGTTTAACGGACACGGTGATATATTTATGTGTGTAGCTTCTCTGTGTTTGTGTGACAACAAAACAACAACAAAAAGTATCAGTGATGATTTGGTGATTTTGATTTTTTGCCGCCCGCCCGCCTGTCATTTGATTTGATTTGTTTTCATCATTACGCGTCGTTTTGTTGTGCGTTGCGTCGCCGCGTTTTCTCTCCTGATTTATTTGATTTAATTCGCGCAATTCGGTGGCTAAATGAAAACAAAACCGCTTAAGCTTAAAACGAAAACCAATAACATCGAAAAAAAGTGAAGAAGGAAAGCAAAAGAAAACGTTACCAACGTTACCTTAACACCCAAGAGAGCCTAAGATAAAATAAATGCAAAGAAAACAAGTGAATGATAGATGATAATAAGATAAATTAAGAAGAAGAAGAAGAAGAAGAAAAAAATACAAGTGAAAGTGTAGAAATTTAGAGAAAATTGCAACGTCTTGATTGGAAAACAACACACGAGCGAGAGTTTCAATAGGAACGAACCTACAACCTACACATAAAATAATATTAAAAATAAACTCAAGTTTGTTAACACAAAAAAAGAACGAAAAAAACCAAAATTGTTGAGCACCTCCACCGCACATAATTTATTTGTTGCAAAGAAGCCAACAAAGAAATCCATCAAAAAAAAAACCATACACACATCCATACATATCGTTTTTTGGTTTCTCAAACATACTTTTGGAAAGAACTGGCTGGCTGGCTGACTACCTGTTCCCTCCATTAAACAGCGAAACAACCAACGGCGGCGGAACAGCCGAAAAAGTGTAGCAAACAAACAACGCAACACAACAAAACAATAGTGCTGTGGTGTTTGCACGTACGTGCGTGTTTGAGTGTGTGTGCGTTACAGTTGTTGTTTTTTTATTTTTATTACTTTATATTTGTCGCGTTGTGCAAGTTAACCAACAACAACAACTTTACAAAAGCCCCCGTTTGTAATACTTCATGTGTTGTTTTCTTCGTGTGTCTCTTGCTGTTACGACTGTATGAGTGGCCGTGTGTATTTGTGCCTGTGCGAGTTCGTCTACATTTGTCCGAGTCGGTGTTGTGTTCTTTGCAGTCAGTTTTGTTTGAAATTCTAAACAAAACACTAACAACAACAACAAAAGTCTATCTCCATCCATCCATCCATTCAACCGACAGAGCAAATAAAGTGCATATGCACCTGTTTTAATACAGCATCAAGCAACGACAGCAACAACAAAACAAAAAACGTGCTACAAATCCCATCAAATCATTTGTGTGCGTGCGTGTGTGTGTGTGAATAAAACACCCCAGAGCAGCAAAGGTGGTTGTTAGTTGATTTTTCTTCTTCTTAACACTCATACTTGCACACTCTCCTGCTGTGTTGTTGATGTGTGTCTCTCTCTCTCAGTCTCCTTCTGTCTGACACATCTCAGTTATTTTTGTGTCATTATCGTACTTGTTGAGGAGTTTTGTAACTGCTGCTGTAGCCGTCTAAAAGAAACTCCACAAAAAAACGTAAACATAGTTGCCACCTTGTACTGAGAAATTGCAGCAGCTTGGAAAGATCTCATAAGGTAAGTGTGTTAAACAATTTCCTTTTAAGGTTATATTTTTTGTAGACACGATCAATTGAATAGTCCATAAATCAAACATTAAAGAAGAGATGATGTATAATATTATTAGACAAATGGCTTGTTTAGACGTTCGTATTTGCGCAAAGAGCCGTTTTACATTTGTGGGAAATCAATAGAGTATGTAAAACGTATTGTATCAGATTTTGCGCAACACGTTTTTGCCCAAATATTTGGTGTGTCTAAACCCCCTATAAAGTAAGTGTAGTGTATGATTGAGCTGGTGTTTTTGGCGGGATGTTCAATGCTATGCCTTGTATGGTAATGGTGAGCCTTGGATGCCTGCTCATTGGCGTAGGAGTGATATTCGTCCAATTTCTTTTTTGTTAAAAAGTCAAAAAAATATTTATAGCTGCACTAATAATAGAACCGTTTTTCTTTAGGACTGGATAACTAAGCTGCGATAACTAAAATCTAAAAATTTCACCCAAAATAAAAAAATCTTTTTTATAATTGTCGCCAACAATCAATTTGTGTGCGAAAACAAATTTTGAAAAAAATAATTTTGTGTTAAAAAAATTGGACTTAGCCTGGATAATTAATTATCCATTGTAAATCAAATTTATGGTTAAGTCCAAAAAAGGCAACACAAAGTATCATTTTTTTTTTCAAAATTTATTTTGATACAAATATTTATATAGTAATTGACGACAATGTGAAAAAATATTTTTTTATTTTGAGCAAAAAAAAAATAATTTTTATTAACGTTTTTGTTATCGCAGCTTGTTATCCCGGCTTTAAGAAAAATAGTCCTGTTACGCCAGTTATGGTGACTCTTGGCTGGATTACGAAGCCTGGTCAGTACTGTGTGAGAAGATAGATCACAGTACTCCGAAAATGAATTAAAAATTGACCAGAAAAGTTTCTGAAAATTATCAGATTTCATTAATTTTATCAATAAACAATGTTTACTTTTGTATAATTTTATCATTTTTGCTTAGAAAATACAAATTTATTGTTTTTTAATGTAGTTCAATTATTTTTTTATTAATTATCAAAACTACATAAAATATATAACATTAAATAGTGTTAATTTATTTAATACTAATTTAATTTAATATACATTTGCATTATATATTAGTTCGTATTAGATACAAATTTTGTTAAGTTTCCTCTTGTCAGTTCGAATTTTTTAAAACAGAACTGGAAACTAATGAAAAAGTTGTTGTTTTGCAACTACTTTGAAAAAACTTTTAAGTCTTTCAAAATAAAGGGCATCCTTCCTATAACAACTCCATGTTAAATTCATTGGTGAAGTTCTCATTTTTTACTACTTTCGGATCACAAGATGAGCATCTTTTTCCACTTCTTCGGGTGCTCTCCTCTTGCTTGAATGTATGAAGAAATTGGGATAAATTGAAGTACACACATTAGCTTATTTTGAAGGAATAAATAAATTTTTATTACATATTTTCTAAACGGAATTTTCATGCAAAAAAAAATAGAAATATTTTTTTCCCTTCAATATGTAAAGGGTGATTTTTTAAGAGCTTGATAACTTTTTTTTTTTTAAAAACGCATAAAATTTGCAAAATCTCATCGGTTCTTTATTTGAAACGTTAGATTGGTCCATGACATTTACTTTTTGAAGATAATTTCATTTAAATGTTGACCGCGGCTGCGTCTTAGGTGGTCCATCCGCTTAGTCCAATTTTGGCATTTCCACGTTTTTGAGTAACAGAGACCCAATTGGTGCGAACGGCGACGAATCGAAAATTGGTGGTCATCATTAACACTGGCCGATACAGCTGCGATATTTTCTTCAGTTCGCACTCTACGTAAGCGTGTTGGTGGTTTAATGTCCAACAATGTAAATTTGGTGCGAAATTTAGTCACAATAGCCCGAATAGCCGCTTCAGTGGGTCGATTAAACTGACCATAAAATGGAAGCGCGCAATGAACTTTCTTAACAGAGCACGCATTTTGATAATAAAATTCAATAATTTGCAAGCGTGTTTCGTTTGTAAGACGATTCATGATGAAATGTCAAAGCATACTGAGCATCTTTCTCTTTGACACCATGTCTGAAATCCCACGTGATCTGTCAAATACTAATGCATGAAAATCCTAACCTCAAAAAAATCACTCTTTACTTTCTGAATTGTAAGATTTTTTTACTAGATCCAAAGAAAGACCAGTTGCCTTGCGGATTCCACTCTAATGCTTGTCCACAAATTTCCATTAGTGGCTTTCGCAAGGTATGTCAAATCCAGTTCCATTGTTTCCACTTTATTTCATTATTGATGTAGAGCTATTGCTGATATAATGCTAAATCTTTATATTAATATCTTAATAGCATGGGAAGTAAATATGTCGCTTTTTTTCTGCAAACTGAGAGTCAATTGAAAACTTTAAAGTCGTCTAGTAGATCAGCGATCGTGGTTCGGTTGGATTTGGCAATGATGGTCACATTTATCTACTAAGCTACGGGGCAGAATGCCAGGAACTATGTTATTGCCCTCGCAGATATATTAGTGTCCACTACGAAACGAAATCTCACGTAGCAGTATTCTGCATTTAAAAATATCAGATTAGGTCCAAAATCGAACTAAAATTTTGTCTAATAGAGCGAAGATCACAGAAAGGAGAGTTAGTAAAAAGTCTGCGAAGAACCTTAGCATCTGGAGCGTTTTCCACTATAAGACCGATATAATTCCGACTGATATAATTCAAAGTAATATTTTACTACGTAAATAAGGTGTTTTTGTTGAGTTAAGAACTCCGGTGATGAAATACCATCAATAAAATTCGTCCAATCCCAAGTCAGATTTGAGATGGTGAAAATAGATCTGAAAAAGCAACTACGTTCAAAGAGAAATCAGGAATATAAGCAAATGCCATCGGCTAGCCAACAAACCGTTCATCACATGAGTAAATATCCATATTTGGCCACTATTAACCTTGTCGAAGGACCATTTTCAATGAAACCGCTTCAATTTTTACGATTCGTTTGCCTTCTGGCTATTATAATCATAGAGAGAGATCTCTTGAAGTGTTCAAATCGAGAATATAATCAAATGCCTTCGGCTAGCCATCAAACTGTTGAACAAATGTGGAGATAGCCATCGGCTCATTTCATTTTCATCGCATTTGAAAACTGAAACTCTTTTCTCACACCTTCAATTGTGACGCAGAAAATTGATCAAAAAACTATTACAATATTCGAATTCAAATACCAATAAACTGTTCAACAAATGCGGAGACACCCATCGGCTCAGTAAGGTCTTTCTTCATCGCAATTGGTCATTATAAACCATTTCGAAGGACCAAAATGAAACGGATTCCATCAATTTTGACAATTCTTCCGTCTCACAAGATTTCGTCTTAAAAAAAAAACGGACTGTGATGGGGTAAATTGATCAAAAAAGGTACTATGATCAGAGAGATTTCTCACGAAAGTGGATATAAACAAAGGCCTTCGGCTAGCCAACAAACTGTTCAACGAATGCGAACTTCACAATTGACCATGTCGAAGGACCATTTTTAATGAAACGTTTCTGAAACTGATGTGAAAGATATTTCTCCCTAAAGGAGGATATAATCAAGGGCCTTTGGCAAGACAACGATTGCGAAGATCACAATTTACCATGTCGAAGGACCATTTTTAATGAAACTGCTGGGGACGTTTCTGAAACTGATGGGAGCTGACACGAAGTTTCTCACATTGACAAATGTATGAGAATGCATTTCATTATGATTTTCAATTGAACTACTGGCAAGTTTCATTGTTGGACAAATTTATGTGAGTACCCTCATCTCCTGTGAGGTCGAAGGACCATTTTTATTGCAGCTGGCTCAAAGTTTCTCAGATTAACAAATGCTGCGAAGTTTTTTTGAGAGCGAATATCCTCACATTCTGTGTGGCCGAAATGCTGCGAATATTCTTTGTTGGACAAATGTATGTGAATACCCTCATCTCCTGTGAGGTCGAAGGACCATTTTTATTGGAGGTGGAACAAAGTTTCTCAGATTGACAAATGCTGCGAAGTTTCTTTGAGAGAGAATATCTTCACTTCTGTGCGGCCGAAGGACCATTTTTATGGAGCTGGTACACAATTTCTCAGATTGACAAATGCATGAGAATACCTTTCATTTCGCTTGGGTAAAAGGTCATTGACTATCTTTGATGTCAACAATTTGGGGGAAATTTCTGACGATTGCTTGCTTAACATTTAATTATCCCAAATATCAAAACGCAACATGTAAGATAAAAACGTAAATTCAAATGAAAAACAATTTATGGCGAAATCTTCGAATGAAGAAGAAGCAGAAGCAGACGACGACGTCGCTTTTAATCATCAATGTTTATTGATAACTACGACAAGTAAACATTCATATTTAATAAGCTTCCGCTGTGCCACAAAACAATTTAGTACCTTCAAATCTCTTAACAATTCAACAACCTTTTTGAACGGAGTTGCGGAAAAATGTTGCCGCAAACTATTGGTTTTTTAATTCTGTCCGCCTCGTGGCTATGTGGACTTAGCTATGGCGATACTATAGAGATGTGTGGGGACCGTAGTGACATGTACATATCCATCGAAGAGGATTGTTCCCACTATATATTCTGTTACGGCGATGAATCATTTGAGGGCGATTGTGATCCTGAAACGCCATACTTTTCGGAAGTCGATCAGACCTGCGATTCTGATCCGAATGTGTGTAAGACTAAGGCGGAAATTGCAGAGCCGCCGCCGAATGAACCTTCCGTGGCAGAGCCTCCAGTGTTTGTGGATCAGCCGGAGCTGCCTAATCTTCCGCTAAAGCCGGATGACGTGGGACCACCAATAATTCCAGAAAAACCTTCAGTGCCATCTCCGGTAGTTACGCTACCACCAGCTATCATTTCTCCCAGCATTCCAACAGTTTCAGCGGTTGCCACGAGTTCATCCACCTCTCTGGCACCATCATCCAGTAAACCAACCCCTGTAGCCACAACACCACCCGCAATCCTTGTCAATGTGGCCACGAAATGTCCTGCGGTGGATGATCCATCGAAAATTGTCTTTTTGCAACACACCAAATCCTGTTCGGACTACTTTATGTGCTATCATGGGGAACCCCTGCCCATGCACTGCTCCGATATGCTACACTTTGATATTACAAGTTTAAAATGTGATTATCCGGAAAATGTTAAATGTCAGGTAAGCCCAGGTTGACATTTGATTTCTGTGATTAGTTTAAATTTGATTTTCTGTCTTAGCTGGAGTCTGCTTCGCCGCGCGAGAAATGCCAAGCCCACACGGTCGATGTCTATCCGCATCCTTTCAATTGCAACTATTATTATTTCTGTAGGTACGGTTATCTAATGGTAATGCAGTGTCCCCTAAATATGGACTGGGATTATAAGAAGAGAGCCTGTGTTCTGCGCCGTAAAGCAGAGTGCTACGCTTCCTTGGAGCTCTCGAGATTGTAAGATGGGATTATGTTTTCTGTGTCTCGACAGACAAGTTTTATGTAGATAGTTTTTGGTTTTGGTTTTTGTGAAATGTGATATTGCGATTGAAAAATAAACAAACAAATTCAAATATTCTTTAAGGATATAATTAAGCTAAGACTTGATATTCTTTCAACTGTGGAACTGTATAACCTGTTATTTTTACAGACTTTATATAGGACTGTTCAAGGAATGTGGAGTTACCCATAGACTCAACTTTTTTCATCCCATTTGACCATTTGACCATTATTAACCATGTCATGCCTTCCATTTTGACGATTCATTCGTCTCACAAGAGTTCGTCTTATGGAAATTGAGGGTAAATTGATTAAAGAAGCCTCTCCGATCAGATAGATTTCATTAGGTTTCATAATCAAACCCTCGGCTAGCCAACAAATGAGGCGATAGCCATCGGCTCAGCAAGCTCTTCAACAATTTTCATCGACATTTGGCCATTATAACCCATGTCGAAGGACCATAATGAAACTGGCGCCATCAATTTTGACCTTTGATCACAGAAGTACGTCTTCTGAAAACCGACTGCCACTATCAAAGAGATTTCTTTCGAATCAAAGACCTTCGGCTAGCCAACAAACCGATCATCACATGAGGAGATATCCATATTAGGTCATTATTAATCATGTCGAAGGACCATTTTTAATGAAGTTCGTTTCTCACGCATTCAATTTTAACGATTAGTTTGTCTTCTGGCAAACCGACTGTTATTGTAACTGGGTAAATCGGGTTTGATTTAAAATCAGAGAGAAATCTCTTAAAGAAACAGATCCAGGATTTATCAAAGACCCGCGGCTAGCCAACAAACTGTAATGTGAAGATACCCATCGGCTCATTAAGCTCTTCGCCTTCTCTCATCGCATTTGGCCATATCGAAGGACCATAATGAAACTGACGCCATCAATTTTGACAATTCGTTCTTCTCACAAGAGTTCGTCTACTGATTGACCAACTATATCTGTTGTGATGGGATAAATTGATCAAAAAACTACTACGATCAGTGTAATATCTGTCGAATGAGGATAAGGCCTTCGTCTAGCCAACAAACGAATGCGAACATCATCACAATTGACCATGTCGAAGGACCATTTTTAATGCAACTGCTGGGCGATTTCTATGTTAAACAAATGTATGAGAATGCCGTTACCTTCCATGAGGTCGAAGGACCATCTTTATTGGAACTGGTACCAAGTTTCTTTGTAAGGATTCCAGTTATTATAAAATAAAGCAAAATATTCATGATTTAAAAAAAAAAACTTTTGCCTTCACCAACAGGGTTATAACTTCTACATTTATTCATATATTTTCTTCAAATAGGATTTGTTCTCTTCTTTAGGATCCCTTTTATTATAAAATAAAGCAAAAATACGGCTGTGTAAATTGTAAAGCGGCTTTTCTCGATATTTTACAAAAAATTAATAAAATCAAGATTTTTTTAAATATCTTTTGCGTCCACAAAGTGGGTCATAATTTGTACATGTATCCATAGATTTTCTTCAAATATGACTAGTTCTCTTTTTTAGGATCACAGTTATTATAAAAATAAAAAATATTCTGCCATTTAAACTATAAAACGGGTGTTTCGCGTTATTTAACCAAAAAAATTTAAAAGTCATGATTTTTTTAAGTTCTTCATATAGGGCCATAACTTCTACATTTATCCATAGATCTCTTACATATAAACATTTTTTTCATCGTTAGAATGTTAGCTATTAAAAATGATATATGCATTTTTTCATTTTCCTTCTATTTTTATGGGTTTTTCTGTCAGCCGAAAAATTATTTAAAAAAATATTTTTTTCTCAATTTTTAGAAGACTGTGAAAGTGAAATTCTTAACCTTTGCAGCCATCATAATTACCTTTAATTTAGCGTATAAGCGGACGTTATCGGACTTATATTTCTAAAATGAGAGTAGAACTATTAAAGGACCTACAATGAAAATTGAAATTTTAGAAAAAAAAAATAAAAACAAAATAAAAAATTATCCATACAAAATTATTAGTGTTGATTTTATGAATCAGTATGTCTCAAAAAATAAATTTTATGTCTCGGACACAACATTTTTATTTTTTAGTTGCATAGTGTGATATTTGCTATTGGCAAAATGGCGCCCAACGTGTGGAAGTTCGTCACAAAGACTGTGATTTGGTTATTGATCTTAAAGATCTCTACAATTGAAGTTATATGGTTCTATTTAAACATTTTCTTAGCATTTGCCTATATTTACAAAGATCTTAAATTAGATTTCTTTATTATGAAATTAGGTAATTTTTCTGATTTTCTCTGTGACCACAAATCGGCTACAATTGGAAAACCTTTCCATTTCGTCTTCGCTCTCACCTCAGTATATATGTACAAAAAATTAATTTTTAGCTCTTGGAAACAACATTTTTATTTGCTATTGGCAAAATGGCGCCCAACGCTATGAGGTTTCAACATAATTCCGTGTTTGAAATTATTTTATTTTTTCAAAAAAAAAATATTTTTTTTCTCAATGTTAGGAGACTATACCCAAACCACTATTTCAATTTGAAAGTGAAATGCTTAACCTTTGTAACCTTCATAATTACCTTTAATTGCGCATATAAACGGTTGTGATCGTACCTATGTTACTAAAATGAGAGTACTACTATTAAAGGTACCCACAACGGAAATTGGAATTTTAGAAAATAAATAAAATACAAAATTATTAGTGTTGATTTTATGAATCAGTTTGCCCCAACAAATAAATTTTAAGGTCTCGGACTCAACATTTTTATTTTTTAGTTGTATAGCGTGTTATTTGATATTGTTAAAATGGCGCCCAACGTGATTCAAACTGATTCCCTGTTAAATGCTTTAGTTGGTAATCCTAAAAATCTCAACTATTGAAATTTGCATGGCCCTTTGGCAGTATTTATGTTTGCATTGCCAATCTTTACGAAGATATCAACGTACTCTTAAAATAGATTCCTTAATTTTGAAATTAGGTTAATTGTCTGATATTCTCTGTGGAATGTTTTCGGAATGCCAATTTTCTATTGAATTCGTTTTAAACAAAACCAATGTGACCACAAATCGGCTACAATTGGAAAACCTTTCCATTTCGTCTTCACTCTCGCCGATAACACACGACGAAGACTTCACAAATGAGGTCATGTTTGTTTTAAGAAGACTTATTTGGATGGAATCTCGAGTGGGTCTTTTGCCTTGGCGCAAAATCTCAGTAATTGATATTTGCTCGACAACGACATCGACAGTTTATCTAGTTAATGAACTTCAAATATTTGATAAAAAAAACCAACTGGAATGGAATATGTAAAACGCACATACACCCTCCCTCCCCACCTCCCGAACTTCCTCGGCAAGCGCCGATAGTGGTGTGATAAAGATGGTGTGTGGAGGTATCTTTTTTTCGAACGGAAATTGTTAGCAGACGGCGTAGACTGATATTCAAATATTTAGATCATTTTAAACCCTTAAAGGTAAAAGACGTTAAAACGCTGAATTATTTGTGAAACTAAAACGAAAGAGTCTCTGCCATGGCGTTAATCTTTAGAGGCCAGAAAGAGGGTGAGAGCCTTTCACATAATTAATTAAATCAATTATTATCATTTTCTTAAATTTTAGCCTTACTCTTCACATCGTTGTTACTAATTTCTATAATTGCTCAATCGGAAAATTTAAAATTATTACAACAGTGGCGTCAGAACCCCAATGTATGTGCCAATCATGTCATCGGCGACTTTGTGGAGAATCCCACAGATTGTAAACTTTTCTTTTTGTGCGGCGAAAATGGTGAGGCGGTGCAGGCCACCTGCCCCTCCGACATGGTCTTCAATCCGCTCACCAAGTTGTGCGATACGGCCGACAATTCTGAATGCCGGGCAGCAGCCGATATAACATCAGCACCTGCACCTGCACCCGTAACAACCCGTGCCCCCATTAGCTCTCCCGACCCCAACTCCAATGCCAATCAATTCTGCTACAGCGTCTATAGCCAGCAGCCCGCCTCCAATGCCCTGGTATTCATAGGACATCCCCACAATTGCTATCAATACTATATGTGCTATCATGGTCAGGCTTTGGTGCAGGAATGCAGCACCAATCTCTATTGGAATTCCAAGATCGGCAAGTGTGATTTGCCCTCGAATGTCCAGTGCCTGCCGCCCGCCGATGACACTAATGCCATACAAATTTCACCTGATCTTGGAGACCAGCCCCCATTGGATGATGACTCTGTGTGCCCGCTGTATGGCCATCATATTTTTCCCCACATGGAACGTTGTGACTTCTTTATATACTGTGTGAAGGGCTATGCCATTTTGCAGAAATGTCCCTTCTTCCATTATTTCGATGTGGAGAGTGCCCGCTGCAAGTGGCGTACAAGTGCTTTGTGTGTCAAAGATTTAAAATTGAAATTCCGTAAAAATACATTTTAAGGTGGCGACAAATAAAGATGAGGATAATGAAAGTGAAAGATATATGGAATTTGTAAATCTCTGTAAAGTTGTAGTAAAGACTCAAACCACCACTGTTAACTGGCAGAGCCATGTTGGGTGTTAACAGTAGCTCATAAATTATTATAGAGGCCAACTTGTGGCCAAATGGAAAAAGTTGGGTATATGAAATTTATAGCAGCTGTAGCACAAGGCGTAGGTTTCCCAAATTAAGTCACCACATAATTCAGAACAATTTCAGAATCTCATAATTTTGAATTTTCTTGCACAAGTGCATCTTTATCAAGAAAAGTCAACCCATTGTGGCCAAATGGAAAAAGCTAGATTGAATAAACTTATAGCAGACGTAGTCCAATGCTTGAGATTCCAGAATTCAGTCCCCATATAATTCTGAAGAATTTCAGAATCTCAAAAATTTGGATTTTCTGGCTTAATTTTGAGAAAAATTGGACCACTGTGGTCAAATGGAAAATGTTGGACTAATAAAAAATATAGCAGATGTAGTCCTAGGCGTGCACTTAATATTTGAGAACAATCTCAGAATCTCACAATTTTGAATTTTCTGCCACAAATGGATATTTATTAAGAAAAGCCAGGCCATTGTGGCCAAATGGAAAAAGCCGGCGCTATTGAAAATTATGGTAGATGTAGTTCTAGGCTTGTCCTTTCTGTATTATGTGGGTACATATTTACGAACATTTTCAGAATCTTACAATTTTTAATTTTCTGGCGTAAATGGATATTTTTCAAGAAAAATCAACCCACTGTGACTAAATGGAAAAATTTGAGTTAATGAACTTATAACTGATGCAGCCCAAGGTTTGAGCTTTCTGAATTTAGTCTCCGCATAATTTGAGAATCTCACAAAATTTGGATTATCTGTCACAATTGCATATTATTTACGCAAGAATGGCCCACTGTGGCCAAAAGGAAAAGGCTGGACTCTTGAAAATTATAGCAGATGTAGTCCAAGGTATAAGCTTTCTGAATATCGTCTACACATTTTTCAAAAAACAATTTCAGAATCTCACAATTTTGATTTTTCTGGCTCATTTGCATTTTCCTCAAGAAAAGTCAATCCCAGTGTGGCTAAATGGAAAAAGCTGGGTGAATGAAAATTATAGCAGATGTGGCCCTTTCTGAATTTAGTACCAGCATATTTCAGAAAATTTTCGCAACATCTGAATTTTGAATTTTCTGGTTTTGATGTATTTTACTCAAGAAAAGTCAACCCACTGTGGCCAACTGGAAAAGGTTGGGTTGATGAAACTTATAAAGAGTGATTTTTTTGAGGTTAGGATTTTCATGCATTAGTATTTGACAGATCACGTGGGATTTCAGACATGGTGTCAAAGAGAAAGATGCTCAGTATGCTTTGACATTTCATCATGAATCGTCTTACAAACGAACAACGCTTGCAAATTATTGAATTTTATTATCAAAATGCGTGCTCTGTTAAGAAAGTTCATTGCGCGCTTCCATTTTATGGTCAGTTTAATCGACCCACTGAAGCGGCTATTCGGGCTATTGTGACTAAATTTCGCACCAAATTTACATTGTTGGACATTAAACCACCAACACGCTTACGTAGAGTGCGAACTGAAGAAAATATCGCAGCTGTATCGGCCAGTGTTAATGATGACCACCAATTTTCGATTCGTCGCCGTTCGCACCAATTGGGTCTCTGTTACTCAAAAACGTGGAAATGCCAAAATTGGACTAAGCGGATGGACCACCTAAGACGCAGCCGCGGTCAACATTTAAATGAAATTATCTTCAAAAAGTAAATGTCATGGACCAATCTAACGTTTCAAATAAAGAACCGATGAGATTTTGCAAATTTTATGCGTTTTTTTTTTAAAAAAAAGTTATCAAGCTCTTAAAAAATCACCCTTTATCTGATGCAGCCCAGGGTGTGGGCTTTCTGAATTTACACCCCACATATTTTAAAAAAATTTCAGAACATCCGAATTTGGAATTTTCCGACTCAATTGCATTTTACTCAAGAAAAGTCAACCCACTGTGGCCAACTGTAAAGAGTTGGCTTAATAAATCGTATAGCAGATGTAGACCAAGGTGTGGGCTTTTTGAATTTAGTCCTCGCATAATTCAGAAAAATTTTAGAACATCCGAGTTTGGAATTTTCCGACTCAATTGCATTTTTCTCAAGTAAAGTCAACCCACTGTGACCAACTGGAAAAAGTTTGGTATTTGAAATTTATATCTGATGAGGTGTGAACTTTCTGAATTTGGTCTCTACATTATTCAGAACAGTATCAGAATCTCACAATTTTGAATTTTCTGGCTCAGTTGCATTTTACTCAAGAAAAGACCAACCCACTGTGACCAAATGAAAAAATGTGGACTAATGAAAATTTAGCAAATATAGTCCAAGACGTGATCTTTATGAATTTTGTCCCCAAATTTTGAATTTTCTAGCTCAAGTGCATACTACTCAAGAAAAATCAACCCACTGTGGCCGAATGGAAAAAGCTGAGTTGATGAAACTTGTAGCTGGTGTAGTCTAAGGCGTGAGCTTTATGAATTTTGTCCTTTCATATTTTACAACAATTTCAGAATCTCACAATTTAGAATTTTCTGGCTCAGTTGCATTATTACTCAAGAAAAATCAACCCACTGTGACCGAATGGGAAAAGCTGGGGTGATGATGGCAATTGTATTCCTAGTACCCATATTTCAGAAAATCACAATTTTGAATTTTCTCAAGAATAGGAAAAGGCCTATCTATACTCCTTCTGAATTTTGAATTTAAGAATCAATTCTGGATTTTTTTATTTTTCCCTCGAAAATTTATTATTGGCCATCTTTTTTTCATTCTTAACCACTGTTTTACCTAGACAACCACTGCACGTGTATTTCTTAACAGTTGATGTGGAAAGTCTATGGATACCGGCTATTCAGCTCTATCAAATAGGTGGCACCTGGAATCACCACTCGAAGTGTGATCAGGTTTCAAACTAAACTTTTATTTACGACACTTTCCATGCGTCCATCTTGCCTTGTCTGGCTTTATACTTCCTCATAAAAAGAATTGCACTGTCAGACAAATCAGACAAACATTTTGAAAATTATTTTGGCCGGCTTCAATGTTTTTTGTGTTTGTTAAGCCACAATTATTTTTTTTAGCATTTGTTTTTTGGTGTTAATGGAAATTTGAGGCGAACCAAGGTTAACAACAAATCATGGCAACCACCACCGTTAAACATTAAAATTATATGATTTAACACTTACTGCTGTATGGCGGCAAGTGGTAACACTTGAGCGATGCAATTAATTGTGAAGAAAAAGTAGGAAAAAATATTAAAAAATATATTTTGATGGAGAAACTTCCACAAACTCTCGGCAGTACATTTTTCTTCAACATAGTTTTATTAAAAAGTTTAAGAATAGTTTATTTAATTCATAAACTTTTGGGGGAAAAAAATCCGGAAATTATGATTTTATTTAAAATCTGACATTTTTCCCACACACTCTAATATCTTGTATAAGCTCTCCCACATTCTCAGAGTCATTGAGAATTACTACCGTTTTATTAGTAGTTGATACTACACTGAAGAACAAACAAGCTCAATGAAGTTGATGAACAAAGTTAATGAACTGCCTTAGTAAAGTTGTCCCTTTGGGGCAAACTCCCATCCCCTGACCAAATTCAGTGTGAAAGTAATAGTTTCATTCATTCCATGAACTAATTGAGAATTATTAACTACTTGAAAAGGTCATTAAATGACATTTGTGCAATAACAATTTGAATTATTTTTTTATGTTACTTTTTCATAATATTTTTGTATTTCTCGATGGGAATTACTTTAATGATCGCCGTTATTACTCCATTCAACAACATTACTTACATTTCTCTAGTTGTAATGGATGTAGTAAAACCACGGGTTTAAACGCCAGATATGGTTACTTACTTAGCCAACACAACTTCTCCTCGGTCGCAGTCGGTCGGACGGTCGCAAAGTATTGTGTGCGCTGCACCACCACCATCGCCAGCCAGTACCATTCGGAGATATCGTCGTTAACATTTGAATTGAGCAAATTGCAAATGTTAGCAAAAAATACAACAACAGCAACAACAACAAAAATCGTTGGTAACAGTTGTTGGTTGGCTTTTAAGTATTTTTTTTTCGGTTTTTTGTTTGTGGCCAAAAAAGTCGCCGTCGTAGTTACGTTTTTTTTTCTTGTCGATTTTCTTTTGTCTCGCTGCTTTATTACTAGTTGTTAGCTATGATCTTTCGTTTCGTTTTCAAGTTTTTTCAGTTTCTGTTTTGATTTGCATTTGTTTTTTTTTCTTGACGTTTTCAAATAGTCATGAAGGAATTGAAATTGAAGCTACTGCTGCTCAAAACAAAAAAAAACGCTAAAATTGAGTGAATAACAACAATTGTTGTCTTGAATTACGAGTAATTTTTGTTCGACGAATACTTTAGACATTGAGGAAGTGCTGAAGTTGAGCTATGCTAAAGAAGGTCAATGGAAATTCAAAATTAGTAACCACAATATTTAATTGAAGTGGGAGGGAGAGGGCAATTTGACACACAAAAAATGGCCAACAGTTGTGATTTCATTATAATCGACCACAAAGACCAAATAAGAAAATACAACGGACTTTATTTAAACACGATTTTACTACATTGAAGATGATAAATTTTATAAGTAAAAACCCTACTCAATGAAGTATCAGTAGCCTTTCGGAACCCGCTCTAAATAATAAGTTCGAAGTTCATTATAAATGTTGACTGTTAATCAGTGAAAAACCTACTCAAAGAAGTATCATAGCCATTCGGAGTCAGCTCTAAACACTAAGTCCCTTTAAACACGATTTTACTACATTGAAGATGATAAATTTTATAAGTAAAAACCTACTCAATGAAGTATCAGTAGCCTTTCGGAGCCCGCTCTAAATAATAAGTTCGAAGTTCACAACAAATGTTGACTTTTATCAGTATAAAGCCTACTCAGAGACGTATCGTTAGCCTTTCGGAGCCAGCTCTAAACACTAAGTCCCTTTTAGTGAATATAAAATTAAATATTCTTCTGGCACCGCCAGGGATATTTGTGGGATTTTTTATTAATTTTAATTTTTTAAAAACAAAATACTGATCAACCCCCCACAAAGGCTCAATTTCAAGAAAATGCTTCATATTATTAAGGCAGTCAACCCACTGTGGCCAAATGGAAAAGGCTGGATTATTGAAATGTATAGCAGATGTAGTCTACGGCGTGAGCTTTATGAATTTTGTTCTCACATATTTTAGAAAAATTCCAAAATGTCATAATTTTGTATATTCTCAAGAAAAAATCAACCCACTGTGGTTAAGTAAAAAAATTGGGTTAATGAAACATATAGTTCATGCAACCCAAAGCATGTCCTTGCTGAATTTAGTTCCCAAATATTTCGGAACAGTTTCAGAATTCTTGATTTTGAATAGTATACAACCAAATTGAAGCCACTGTAACCAAAAGGAAAATGTTGGGTTGATAAAATTTATAGCAGACGTACACCAAAGTGTGAGCTTTCCAAATTTAGTCCCCACATATTCAAAACATTTTCAGAATCTCACAATTTTGTTTTTTCAGGCTCAATTACATATTATTGAAGAAAAAAATGCAAAATGTTGGATTGTTGAAACTTATAGAAGACATAGTCCAAGGCTTCAGCCTTCTATATTTAGTCCCCAAATATTTTAGAAAATTTTCAGAATCTCACAATTTTGGATTTTCTGCTTCGGTCGTTCAATTACTCACGAAAATTCAGTTGGGCTGATACAATTCGTAGCAGACATAGTCCATAGCATGAGCTTTCTGAATTTAAACCCCACATAATTTAGAGCAATTTTTGAATCTCACAATTTTGAATTTTAACGGTCAATACTCGAGAAAAATCAACGCACTGTGTCCAACTGGAAAAAGTTGGGTTGATTAATTTAGGCCCCACGTATTTTAGAAACATTCCCGAATCTCCAAATTTTGAATTTTCTGTCACAACTAAACATTAAACAAGAAAAGTCAACCCTCTGTGTCTAACTGCAAAAAAAAAATTGAGTTGATGAAACTTAAAGCAGTTGTAGTCATAGACATACCCTTTCTGAATTTAGTTCCCACATATTTTAGAGCAATTTCAAATTCTCACAATTTTGAATTTTCTGGCTTAGTGGCTCAATTACTCAAGAAAAGTCAACCCACTGTGAACATCTGGAAAACGTTGGGTTGATGAAACTTAAAGTAGATGTAGTCCAAGGCCTGAGATTTCAGAGCAATTTCAGAATCCAACAATATTGAAGTTTCTGCCCGAATTGAATAATATTCAAGAAAAATAAAGCCACTGTGGCCCAATGGAAAAAGATGATTTGACAAAGGCGTAGTTCTATTTATTATTAGTAGTTCTATGTATTATTTATGTATTTAGTCCCCACATATTTCAAAACAATTTCCGAATCTCACAATTTTGGAATTTCTGGCTCAGTTGAATTATGCTCTAGAAAATTCAACCCACTGTGACCAACTGGGATAAGTTTGGTTGATGAAACTTGTCCTTGATGTCCTTTCCTAAAGTAGTCCCCATATATTTTAGAGTAATTTCTCAGAATTTCACAATTTTGATTTTTTTTGATCAGTTGAATAATACTCAACAAAAATCAGCCCACTGTGGACAACTTAGAACAATGAATGGGTTAATGAAACTTATAGTTGATTATTCCGAGTGACTAAGAGTTTAAACAAATACTTTTTTGCCTGAATAACTACAAAATTAAACAGAATAAAATATAAAAAATCTTAAAAAAAAAAAACAAAAACTTCTCAAAAATATTTTTTTTTTGGAAAAAATGAAAATAATTAAAAAGAAAGTAAACAATGATTTTCCGATCTCGAAAATAATCATAAAATAATTAGTGACTATGACTTTAAACAAATACTTGTTTGCTTGAATTAAGCAGAATAAAATGTAAAAAATCTTAGAAAAAAAAACAACAACTTCTCAAAAATTATTTTTTTTTCGAAAAAAAAAAAAAAACAAAAATGAATATAATTTAAAAAAAATGTAAATAATCATAAAATATTTATTTGAAAACATACAAAAATTAAAAAAAAATCAAAGAAAATATTTTAATGAAGAAAATTTCACAAACTAAGCTACATTTTTAGTACTATCTATAAAGATATAAGCCCTCGATATGCTCTCCTACATTCTTAAACGCATTGAGAATTATTGTCATTTTATTAGTAATTTTGACGGCATGAAAAAACACAAAAAGTAGAATGATCTACTAAGGTCGCTGAGATCATTCTTATTTTTAGCAATATTTTTTTCGAAAAGACAACTAAACAAAATTAAAAATTATATAGGGTCCGCCATCAAACGTTTTTTTTTCACCTATTCAACCGTTGGACTATTATTTGTGTCATTTGAATGAAATTATTTTCCATTATTAACCGGAAGGATTGTACTTTCAAATAAAAAAGAAATTTGAGAAAATATTCAGTATTTTTTTATAGCATTTTCAAAAAAAAGTTATTTGGCGGACCCTATATTTCCCGTCACGCAAAATCTGAAAATTTGCATTTTTTGCAATCCTTTTTAAAGAATTTTAATCTAAAAATAGCTTCGTTATCAATAATATTTTTTATTTATTTTTTTAATTTTATTTTTCGTCGAGAATAATTTCCATTTATGGGCTATAAATGCTTTTTATGTGTACAAAGAGTGCTATAACTTCTACATTTATCCATAGATCTTTTACATATAGACATTGTTTTCTTCGTTGGAATATTAGCTATTAAAAAATAGAACATATTTTTTCGATTTTTATGATTTTTTTTGTCAGCAAATACGATTTTTTCAAAAAAAAGAAAAAAAATATTGTTCTCCATTTTTTGAAGACGTTCCTAAACGTATTGAAAGTGTTTTTAGTGCAGAAAATAATATTTTTTCAAAAAAAAAAAATATTTTTTGAGGCTGTTCCTAAACTAATGTCTCTATGGGAAAGTGATAATCGCAATATTTGTAGCCATCATAATTACCATCAATTGAATATATAAGCGGTTGTGATCGGTTCCATATTTCCATAATGAGAGTACAATTATTAAAGGCACTTTGACGGAAACTGGAATTTTAGTAAAAATTAAAAAAAATATATATAACAAAATAAATATTTTTTGCTTGTTTTTGTTTATTTATAATTCGTAAGTGTTAGAGTTGCATTATATTTACGTTCATTTAAATATGTAATTTATATGTTTTATTTATGTAATTGTCGAAATCCTGAAGATGATCCTCGAAATATTGAATAAAAATAAAAACAAAAATATAAAAAAAAACTGACCTAGAACTTAATTATTGTAAAAAAAAAACAAATAGCAAAATATATCAGAATAAAGGTCGAATAAATAATCCAAACATCATATTTATTTTTTTCTATTTTTTAAATGATTTTTAAGTGAATTTTTCTCAATTACTTAACCACTATTTCTTTGCGAAACTTAAATTAGCTGCATTTGTAGCCATCATAATTAATTATAATTACGGGTGTGATCGGATTTATATTTCCAAAATGAGAGTACAATTATTAAAGGACGAAAATTGGAATTTTAGTAAAAAATTGAAATATGTATATTTGAAGGTTAAATTTAACAAAATATTTTTTCCTTTTTTTCTCTATATTTTATGAGGTTTTTCGATCAAAACAAAATTGGAATTTTAGTAAAAAATGAATGAATAAATTTTTAGGTCTCGGACAGAAATTTTTTTGTTTGACTGCTAATGAAGGAAAGTCATCCCACTGTGGCTAATTGACAATTTTGCGTAGTATTATTGAAGAAAAGTCAGCCCACTTGGAAAAAATTGGAATAATTTTCTTTTGTGGGATATATGTAAGTGCAGGATTTAGATTGACACAATTAAGTTCATTGCACAATAATTTAGGAAAAATAGTTTACTTTTTTTTTTTTTGTTTTTCGGAACATAAAAAAATCCAAAAAATAAAGACAAGTATTTGACATAGATTTCAAATCGTTTTTTGTTTATAAACAATACTTCATCTCGAAAAGAATTTCAAAGAAAAAATGTACGTCATCATGTCATGCCTGAAGAAATATTAATATGATTAAATATAGAAGTAACGATCTACTCTAATAAAATGCAGCAATAGATCTAATATAAATTTGCAAAATGGGGAAAAAATTGGAAAATATTTAAAACTTACTTCCAAAGTAGTGAGTCTTTAATGCAAACTTTACGAAAATTTACGTGGAAAATTATCGTATTTTCAGATGAAGCTCATTTTCAACTCGTTGGCTATGGCAATAAGCAAAATTGTCGCATATGAGATTGGAAGAATTCACATGTGACTATTGAGAAGCCAATGCATCCACAACGAGTCACTGTTTGTTGTGGATTTGTGGACTGGACCTAGGAGCCTGTCCTGGTAGTCATTGGAATTATATCGTCTTCCACTATTAATTGACAAAGTTCAAGTTCAACCAGAAATTTGAAAAAATATTCAGTATTTTTTTTAGAGCCGATTCTAATTTAAAATTTTAAATGGTCCACCCCTATACTACTTAGTCTTTAGAAATCTAATAAAATTAACCTACATTTCTTATCGATTGCCTTGGTTTCACAAATGGAACTCCGCTGATTTGATTCTGATTGATTTCTCACTGTCACCCACCACAATCGTGTCACGACTCACCGTGCAACTCATTCATCATCTTCGTCCGGGCAATCTCCTCTAAAATTTGTAATTTTATTACCAAGTTAATAATAATAATAATAAGGATGGATGTGTGGTTTTGAAATTTTATTTATTCATATTTTCATTTTTATATCTTGCTTGTCATCACAATTCCTATAGCGATGAATTGAGTCAATCTTTTTACAATTTTCCTTTATCTGACTGTGTCTCTATCTTAAATAACCAGAAATTAAGGCCACATCTCCAGCAAACGGAATGCGAATGCATGTGATGTAGGGTGCCTACGGTTAACCACCATTGCAACCATTAATCATTATCAAGTCAAACAATAAATCATTTCTAAGTTTGAAAAGAAAAGAAACAAAGTAGAAATATTTCAAATAATGTGAGATGGAGCAGAGAGCTGCTGCGATTACAACTGTCCGAGACTATTAATACGGCACGTAGTTGATTTTTACAATGATTGTAAAAAAAACAATAAATACTGAACAACAAAACAAACGTGTTAAATTACAAATCAAACTAATATTTCTCTTTTTTTTGTTTTGAGATATAATAACAACAGGGAAAATTTGAAATTTTTTAAACAGGTAGTTTCTCAAAGAACAACAAGGTTTGATAACTTTAAGGATTTTGGAAATTTGATATAGACACGAAAACATACACACATTTCCTCCTCTAGGGTTCTGTGGGTGCGCATATTTAATTTTAGCTACCACAAGTCTATAATCCCACTGATGAGTATTTATATCCTGATTATCAAACCGTTCGTCCTGCTGTCCTTTCTGCCAGTTTTGTGTTTCTTAAATACCTCGTCCATTCGTCCTTCCTTTCTGCCAAGCTTGTGTTTGTCGAATACCTCGTCCATCCTTCCTTTCTGCCAGTCTTGTGTTTGTCGAATACCTCGTCCGTCCTTCCTTCTGTTGAATTTTCTTGAATACCCCCTGTTTCAAAAACGTGTCATCTTGGGAATGTGTTCATGTTGATTTTTCTAAAAAAATCATAAAATGTCGCATATATTCGTACAAAGTATAGTCATTGCTTGCGGGCCATTTGAACATGTGTTCCTCCACTCAGTTGACACTTAAAGCCGTAAAAGGTTGCCGTCTTCCCGCTGTTCCTCTGCCCATTCGCTTGCTCACTTATCACATGACACGAATGGTAATTGTCTTGGCTGCTTTGTGTTCCTTTTTTTTTTTGCAAACGTCACTGTTCGTCCAACCTTCCTTCCATCCACATCCACCCATCTTTTAGCTCAAATTGTTAGCTCGTCTTGCACTTAGCACTCACTTGTACTTGGCTGTAGTTAATCATCATCATCATCGCACAGGTACAAATGTTTGGCAAGAATGGTCGACGAAGCAGCAGAAGACATACAACATTACCGAAAAACAAAAATACGTTTCGCATCTGAGTCAAGGTGGCTATATTACCCAAGTTTTTCGTATTCACGGTATCACGCTCCGAAAGCGAAACTTCAAAAAGAAGGCATTCTTGCCGAAATTCTGTTGTTGGCTGATACGTTGCAATTAATTGTCATGAGAAATGGAAATACGTACATGCAAATGCGGTAGATGCGGTTCAAGGACGGTTGTGGGCTCAAAAACAAACTCCAAGGACACTGGTTTACACATTGGCATTGTGATTAAGAAATTCGCATGTAAAGGAAGATATCAATATTTGTATTTTCTGTAAACATTGTGCTATTAAGAATGATTTATCATTTAATTTATTTAAAAAATATCAAAAAATCGAAAATCTATTGCTGTGGGTTCTCTGAACCGCCATATGCGACAATTCTGCTTATTGACATAGCCATCGAGCTGAAAATGAGCTTCATGAAGGCTGAACTGAAATTCAAAGTGACAGAACATCAAAAAATCGAAAATCTAGTTTTGGTACATTTGACATAATCTGACGATTTTATAGCGAAAATTTACAAATATTTTTTTTCCACAAAGTAGCGATATTTTTACTCCTAATTTTATATAGGGTGGCCCACTTAAAATTTTAAATTAGTGGAAAAAAGTATTGATTATTTTCTCAAATTTCCAGTTTTATTGGAAAGCTTGAACTTTTGTCATTTTATAATGGAACACAATATCATTCCAATGACTACGACCACGACTGGCTCGACAGTACCTCATCCGATCAACTCAATTTTTTAAAAACATGACCAGCCCAAAATCCACACCAAACAGTGACTCGTTGTGGATGCACTGGCTCCTCAATAGTCACGTGTGGACTCTCTGAACCGCCATATGCGGCAATTTTGCGTATTGACATAGCCATCGACCTGAAAATGAGCTTCATGAAGGTTGAACTGAAATTCAAAATGACAGAACATCAAAAAAACGAAAATCTAGTTTTGGTACATTTGACATAATCTGACGATTTTATAGCGAACATTTACAAATATTTTCTTTCACAAAGTAGCAATATTTTTAGTCCTAATATTATATAGGGTGGGCCACTTAAAATTTTAAGTTAGTGGAAGTACTGAATATTTTTTTCAAATTTCTGCTTTTATTGGAAAGCTTGAACTTTGTCATTTAATAATGGAACACAATAGCATTCCAATGACTACCACGGCTGGCTCGGCAGTACCTCATCCGATCAATCCAATTTTTCAGTACAGCCCAAAATCCATGCCAAACAGTGACTCGTTGTGAATGCATTGGCGTCTCAATAGTCACGTGTGGGTTCTCTGAACCCCAATATGCGGCAATTTTGCTTATTGACATAGCCACCGAGCTGATAATGAGCTTCATGAAGGCTGAACTGAAGGCCGTTCTCTTGTTGAAAATTTTCTACGTAAATTTCTATTTTGCAAATGCCAAACATAAACCTGAAAATAAAAACAAAGATGAATGTTATTCTACCTTCTTCTAAAATCAAAGTAATCGGTAGTTGAAATTTAAAATTTTTTTTTTATATTTTCCTATGACTGAACTATATAATCTGTGAAAATTATAGGCCTCTGTGTCAAAAAATATAGAATTTATACGAGTCATACGAACGGCATAATGGTGACGGTTTTTTTCTTCTTCTCCTGAAAACGTATAAAAATGTGGTTCTCGTCCTTTTGCAGTTATTTTCATTTTTGCATTAGAATGTTAGCTATTAAAAAATAAAATAGAATAATTCTTTTGCGATTTTTTTTTCTATTTTTTTTACGATTTTTTTCAATTTCTGTGGGAAAGTGAAATAAGAAATATTTGTAGCCATCATAATTACTTTTAATTTAAAATATAAGCGGAAGATACCAAAATGTGTCAATATATATATTTATTTTCTGTAAAAATTTATCGCTAGATATTATTTTCTTCCTTAGCATATTAGCTATTAAAAAATAAAATAAAATTTTTCTTTTTCGATTTTTTTATATTTTTCTTTCATAAACTGCAGAACAAATATTTTTCAAAAAAAAAAAAAAAAAAAACAAAATTATTTTTGCAATTTTTTGGAAACTGAACCACTGTTTCTATGTGAAAGTGAAACGCAACATTTGTAGGTATCGTAATTACCTTTAACTGCTGTTGTCGGACTTTTATTTTCAAAATGAGAGCACAAATATAAAAGTTATCTTCGGCGAAAATTGGAATTTTAGCAAAAAAAAATAAGAATTAAATTTCTTCGTTAGAATGTTAGCTATTAAAAAATAAAATATCCTTTTCTGATTTAGGTTATTTTATTTTATTTTTTATTATTCCAAAAAAAAAAAAAATAACCGAGCCAGACGTATGTGGTTATAAAATACTTCCATCTTAAATTATGAATAATAAAATTAACTTAGAAACAATATTAAAATTTATAAAAACAACTAATAATACTACATCATCAATATTAAGTCTCTACTCAAGATAAGACTACTCTTATAAGTAAATTGCACAGTCTATATAAAATAATCAAAGATTATGAACAAAATACCAAATTTTATTTTAAATTTATTTTTTATAATTTTTTTCACTAAAAAATCTTTTTTTTTTAATATTTTGTCGCAATTTTTCGCAAGATTTGTAGCCATCATAATAACTTTTAAATTAACATATAAGCGGCTGTTATCAGACTTTTAATTTCAAAATGAGTGTATAAATATTAAAAGAACCTGATCGAAAATTGGAATTTTAGCAAATAAAAATAAAAACTAATTTTTTCCTTAGAATATTAGCTATTCAAAAAATATTTTTCGAAAAAAAAAAATCAAATTTTTCTCAATTTTTTGGAGACTGTTCCTAAACCACTATTTTTTGTGAAATTCACAACATTTGTAGCCTTTAATTGAAAATATTCACACCCGTTTATGACTTTTATTTCCAAAATGTGACCAGATATATTAAAATAAATAATCTTCGGTGAAAATTCAAATTTTTGAAAAAAAAAATCTATAAAAAATGTTTGTGTTGATTTTTTGAATCAATACTCACATAAAATAATTTTCTAGGTTTCGGAGACAAATTTCTATTTTTTCTTGTCATCATTGTTTAGAGCAGCGCCATCTGGCAGAGGATAGTGGCGATATATCTCTTCTCTGCGGAAAGGTTGCGCCGAGGACTACAAATACAAATACATACATACATACATACAAACATACAAACAACAACAATACACACGAGGTACAATGAAGACGGGACATACCGTACAACAACAACATTTGCATTGTTGCGAGCGATGCGAGCACATGCACAACATTGAATTGGCAAAGTGAGATTTTTAGTGTGTCGACTTAGTTCGGTGGAATATTTTGTTTATCAGCGCTTCTCATTGAAAATATGTGACCGCTGGTACTAATATGAACCCTGATTTAAGTCAGAGACATACATTCGATGAGATGGGGTAGCGCCCATCGAAACTGCGCAGTCAAATTTTAGCTGCAACAATAAAGGTCTCACTTTGCCTTTTTGCTAATTTTTGGGTTCTGCTGAAGGCTTCAGCACAACCTTTGGTCTTAAACCAAAATAAATGACAAGACATACAAAAAATAATATCTCTTCCCAGAGTTTTTTTCTTTCGAACGGTCCCAACGCCTCTCACACCCGCCCCTTCCGACCGAGAGGGCCACATCCCCATAACGTAGGGACAGCGCACACACCATAGTCCGAACCATGGCGGCTAAGCAGTAGAGGGTGGACACCGGCTACAGATCAAATATCAACAGCCGGCATAACAAAAATATTAGTATCACATGCAAATAAAAGTTCTAATTCATTATTTTTTGTAGCACAGTGCTATCAACATTATCACCCTCCTCTGAACACGTTCAGGTAGCTCCTATGGGCTACTTGGAATACTTGAACGTATGTGAGAGTTGTCTTAGGTCTGATGTAGGGTAGTTTCGATATTGAGATGATCAGACGGAGTGAATTGTAAATATTTCAAAATAATCCTTGGGGACTTGTCTAATTTAAATTTTTTACAAATCTCAAAAATGTTTATTCGAACAAAAGTTATTGAATTTTGGCCGATGGATCTTGATTCTGAATCATTTCATGATATTTTGGTTTTCAATTCCGATAAATTAGCGATTTCGGCTTGGATTCAGCACCAACCCTGTTTTTTCGCAGATTTTAAATTCAACTACGACAACAATCGGATTCCATGACACCAGCAAATGCCTTTCCATTAAGGATGTAAATCAATTCTTGCTTTTGTTCATATCTTTTACACCCTTTAAGAGGTATTGCCGGTTGGCCTGGTCAGGCTGTTCGTGCTCGTTTTCATTTCAGAGATATTTGCGGTATGGTTTCCCACAATTTTGAATGTTTAAGGCATGTTTGAAGGAAGACTTAATAAAATAATATTTTCTGTCGCATCCTCCAGTTACTCAGTTACAGAGTTATGAGAATGCCTATTTCTAGAAGGGCTGTAAACTCGAATTCTAGCTGCTATCATTTTTTTGAGGTTGCCACACGTAAACTAAACTGAACCTGTGGTTCCCTTCTGTTAACACTCTCTCTCTTGTTTGGAAAAAATGCCAAACATTTAAGGAAATTTTCCAAAATCTTTTCCACTCCCTTGGAGATTTTTTTTTTTGGTTTATACACTCCGTGTTAAATGGTAAAGCCTTTTAAAATAATGTATTTCGATGGATCTCATAAATAACTCTCGACTGACTTAAGATTCCATCCCTTCAAATTAGCCTTTCTGGAGGCACAATTTTTCTGCATTTCCAGAAGGAAAGAAACAAAAAAAAAACATTTTTTATCCTCACACGCTCGATCAGCAGTTGGCTGGTGGTGCCCGTGCCCGTGCCGCTGCTGGTGTTAATACCAATTTTTCACTCATTCATTCACAACTACACGTCCAGCAACAGCGAGAAAAAACTGTCACAATCACAGAATTGTAAATTGCTACAAGAAATTATCAGTGACAAGTTTTTTGTGTGCGTTTTTTCCCTCTGCGTCTTCTTCACTGGGTTACAAATAGCGCAGCAAGATGGGAAAACATCGAAAGAAAGAAAACTCATGTCTAGCGAAAAGCAAAGGCAACCGACCAACAACAAGAACAACAACATCCGAGTGGCCTAAGAACATTTATTTTTAGTCAAAGAAGTCACAGCAATTTTTCAGGCCTTTTGGAATCTTTGAATGCCATAAAAATAGTTTTTGTGTGGGGAGCAGCACCAAGACACTCTGCCAAACAACCAACCAGCCAGCAGCTACAACACCCCACATTATGGCTTCCCGGCATAGTTGCAACAAACATCAAAAAAACATCAGGCAAAAGACAACAAATTAAATCGATTCTGGGAGCAACCAAAGCGGTCACATGACTCGTCACAATTTATGGCCCCGGAGAAGGAGGAGTAGAAGTGAAAATCCCCAGTAAAAATAAATTTCATAAATGGCTTCGGGAAAAAAGGAGCTCTAAATCAGTGGGCATCACTCAGCGGCTTGTTGTGTGGGACAGATTTATTTCTCTGAGTGTATGACTCGTGATGGACTTTAAATTATATACCCCGACTGTCTGCCGTGGCTGTCATTAACTTATAAGTGAATGTAAACGCTTTCTTCACTTTGACTTTCGTATTGAAGCTTGTCTGTTGTTTTGCTCGACAAAAGGTGGGTAATTATAATGCACTTTCATGCGGGTGCGGTAACCTGTAGTCCGCGCTGGGAATGTCGCCGCCACGGTAATTGGGTCAAATTCCTATGTTGCTGGCCAATACATAAGTGGATGGTGGTGCTGTCAAAGGTTTCATGTAAAGTTTTTTTCAACATGGCTTAGAGAGTTTAGAGAAAATTGAAAACCTGAAAAAATATTTTGTTCATTTATATTTAGCAAAAATAATTAAATATTCGGTAGTATTCGATTGTTTTGGAATTAAAATCTGCAAAAAATTAAAAACGAAATTGCATAAAAAAGCAAAATCATTGACAGATAAATTAATGTGAAGAACTTAAAGATCAATATTTACTCCTAACATAGTTGTGTTAATAATTTAAAAGTTAAGTTTTTCAAAAAAAAAAAAATAAAAATTTTCGCACTTTTTTGAGGACTGTTCCTAAACCACTATCTCTGTGTGAAAGTGAAATTCACAACATTTGTAGCCATTATAACCTTTAATTGAATATATAAGCTGAAGTTATAGGATTGTTATTTCCGAAATGACAGTACAAATGTTAAGGTTACTTTCGGCGAAAATTTGAATTTTAGTAAAAAAAATAAAAAAAATTATCCATAAAAAAGTTTTTGTGTGTATTTTACATAAAATAAATTTTTAAGTCTCGGACAATTTTTGTTTATTTTTTTTCTGGTCTTAGAGCAGAATCTGAGATTGATTTTTGGCTTAATGGCTACACCAATAAACAAAATTGACGCATATCAGATGAAGAGCAGTCCGAAAAAGTCCAAGGATGTGGTCTCCGGCATCGAGAAATCATTGCTGCCAACCACATTTGATGTCAATCTCACATAAAATTAATTTTTAAGTATTTTTTTTTTACTTTTTCTGGTCTTAGAACAGAATCTGAGATCGATTCTGATCGATTTCTGACTTAATCTGGCTACATCAATAAACAAAATTGACGCATATCAAATGAAGAGCAATCTGAAGATGTTCAAAAGCTGACAGTTAGATGTGGTCTTTGGCATGGAGAAATCATTGCCGCCAACCACATTTGATGCCAGACCCATTTCTGGCTTAATGGCTACATCAATAAACAAAATTGACTCATATGAGTTGAAGAGCAATCCGAATAAGTTCAAGAACTGGCATTACATATATGCAGAAGAACGGTTAGATCTGGTTTCTGGCATGGATAAATCATTGCCGCCAATCACATTTGATGTCAGACCCATTTCTGGCTTAATGGCTATGACAATTATCATAACTGGCACATTTAAGATGTAGAGCAAATCGCGAATCGATTCATGAGCTGACATTAAATCGGAACAGAAAATCAGTTTAGTGGTGGTTTCTGGAATAGAGGGATGCATTGGTTCATATTTCTTCAAAGAAGGATCATTTCTGGCTTACTGGCTACGTCAATAAACAAAATTGACGCATTTTAGTTGAAGAGCGAAGAATATGGGTTGCTTCTCGAAATAAACAATGAAAATCGTTAGCCACCAAGGACGGATAAAGCCATTTGAAGATTTTTAAGAGATTGAACAAGTTTAAGAGTTAAAGCCATCTAAGAAGTTTAAAGGTCAATATTTACTCCTAAAATAGCTCTGATCGTGTCTTAGCTAACTAATCACATTCGAAATTATTTTGACTCGCTGAAAACATTTCCTATGCCAATTATATACACGATATAAACAAGAAAGATCATTAGAGGGTTACGTCGAATATCAAAGGAGATATTGTCAGACTACTGACGTTATCTCTCTCATGTCTATAAGAGATTGATCTTCAGGTTTAAATAGTTGAGTAGTTTTTTAGCCATGTTAAAAAAGTATTATATATGCATTTTGTAATTTGTTTTAAATTGGCCCGATGGCTTTGAGTTACAAGTTGAAATAAAATAAATCAAATCAAATCAAATGTTTAAAGGCAATTCCTTCTGAGTGATATTCGCACAGTTTCTGCGGAAATCGTTTGCAGGTCAATTCGTTTTCTGCTCTCTTTGCAACAGATTCTTTTGATCTTGATATTGATCACCAGGTTGGCTGCTGACATAGACTATTTGAAGATAATTCTTCTGGAGCAATATTCGGACAGTTCTGTGGAAATTGTTACATTACAAGTCAATTTGTATTATTTGCTACAGATTCTTTCTCATATCTAAAAGTGATTGCCTTCTAGGTTGGGTGCTGGTATAGACGATTTGAAGATAATCCTTCCGGAAATCGTTTGAACGTCGATTCGTACTTTCCCTCTCTTTTCAAAAGATTATTTACCATGTCCATAAAAGATTGCTCTCCAGGTTGGGTGCTGGTATAGACGATTTGAAGATACTCCTTCCGGAGCAATACTCTAGCAGTTTCTGCGGAAATCGTTTGAACGTCAATTCGTACTTTCCCTCTCTTTTCAAAAGATTATTTACCATGTCCATAAAATATTGCTCTCCAGGTTGGATGCCGGCATTGACTATTCAACGACAATTCCTCATCTACGATATTGGGACTTGGAGAAATGGTTGCATTGCGTGTCAATTCGTACTCTAAGTCGAAATCTTTTAATATTGGATTAATGGAAGATCACTCGGACATAACATCCCTATAAAAAGGCGGTGTAATTCTCAACTTGGACAGGTTTTACATGATTCCTTAGTATTCTTGAGTCGTTGTGGTGGCCTCAAAATCTGTTGAATATTTAATTTATGCGATTTGCTGCTTTAAAGAGTCATTTCAACAATGATTCGGATTAATCATATAAATATATTTATCATATTTTCCAAATCATTCCCGCGAACTTTCCCTCAATTCTTCTCATGTTAAATTAGCGAGCGGCAAAAATCTCATACTCGAGAAACTCTCCCCAATATACGCTCACACAATCTTTAAATCGATTATGAGAGAGTATTTTGAATTGAGAGGAAGTCTCATGCCTTCGGAGATTTTGGCGATTACTGCTTTAAAGATTCCAAATCATTCCCGCGAATTTTTCCTCAACTCTTCTCATGTTAAATTAGCGATCGGCAATATGCGATAAACTCAAACGCTCGAACAATCTCTAAATAAATTATGAGAGCGTATTTAGAATTAAGAGAGAGAGAGATAGTCTCTTGCTTGAGAGCGATTTGGCGATTACTGCTTTAAAAATGCCAATTATTCATAAACATGCATTTATCATATTTTCCAAATCATTCCCGGGAATTTTTCCTCAACTCTGCTAATCAAGCTACTTTGTTTATAAATGTTCTTCCACAATTTCTTGCCTTTCTAAAGTTCTTCTTTCTAAAGTTCAAAGTCATAATAAATATTTATGTACACATATGTGGACCAACACATGTACCTACTTTGTAATTTAATTTCCTTCGTCATTTCGAACAACTTCTTCCGATTATTCCCTATTTTCTGTCTGGTGTGTTGGCCGTCCGTCCAACCAAACTGCAGTGCAGGAAAACATTCATTTGCCCGTCAGTTCCATTTAAGCCTCCTAACAAATGTGTGGTAGAGACACAGACAGATTTGTTGTTGTTTTTTTTTTTTGGTTTTTTTCATCTTCCTAGATAGTCTACAGACTACAGTGGCCGCCGCCGCGTACAAATGCAACAAATGGATTTGTGTCAAATATTTTTATTGCCCATTTTTCTTCTTATGAGAACTCTTTTTTGTAATCTCGCAAAGTTCTCGCTACGAATTATATACATATAAATATATATACATATGTTTGAAGATAGACATGGCCAAAGGTTTAACGTTGTCATCGTCATCCTCGATTTATCTAGATCATCTTCAGCCGTGGTGACACTATTATTGGGACTATTTGTGAAATGTTTTGAAAATAACAAAAAATGTGTGTGTTTTGCCGGAGGAGGCATTTAGTGCAGTCAAGCAGCACCATCAGCAGCCAAAAAGTGTGGAGAGGTCAGTTAATGTCACAACAGAGGTGGGTTGACGAGTGGGAAACAGAGATTTGTCATATCATTTATTTATCGTTTCATTTATTGTTTTTGTACCAAAACTGAACTGACAAAATGTTAACTAGGTTTGACATTTCATCAGGGAAAAGGAAATAAAACAATTAATTTTCATGCATTAAACATTTCACTTAACATTGCTAATCGAACATGAAAAGAGACAGAGAAAGAGTGGAGAGAGAGAGTTCAATTCTCGGCAAAACTATGCTGTCCATCCATTACCGCTGCAGTCATAGGACTCTTAAAAAACTTGAAGAAGTTGTGCTTCTTTCGTTCAATGATGAGTCCCATTTCTGGCTTAATGGCTAAGTCAATAAGCCAAATTGTCATATTTGGCCTTGATCATATGCCCATTTCCGATTTAATGACTATGCCAGAATTGGCTCATTCGAGACGAAGAACAATTTGAATTGGTCCAAGAGTTGGCATTATATCCAGACAGAAGAACGATTTGTGGAATCGAGTATTCAATGGTCTTCATTTATTTAACATAGGACCATTTCTGAAAGAGTCTGAAAAGAGCAAACCGAATTGATTCAAGAGGTGGCATTATATCCAGTCTGTTTTCACGAATGAATCATCATTGGTCCATATTTCTTCTCAAATGAGGCCCATGCTGAGCATTTCTGGCTTAATGACTACATAAATAAACAAAATTGGAACAAATGAACCCGAATAGGATCAAAATCTGACATTACATCCAGGCAAAGGAGTGGTTTTAGGCATTGAGGAATCATTGGTCCATATTCTCTCACAAATGTGGCCGATCCTCACCATTTCTGGCTACGCCAATGAACAAAATTGGCGTGTTTGACACGAAGAGCAACCCGAAGAAGAACGCTTAGATGCGGTCTCTGACATTGAGTAGTCATTGCGGCCAACAACATTTGATGTCAGGTCCATTTCTGTCTTAATGACTAGCTCAATAAACAAAATTGTAACATTTAAGATGTAGAGCAAATCGCGAATCGATTCATGAGCTGACGTTAAATCGAGACAGAAGATCAGTTCAATGGTGGTTTCTGGAATAGAGGTTCCAATGGTTCATGTTTCTTCAAAAAAAGACCATTTCTGGCTTAATGGCTACGCCATTAAACGAATTTGACGCATTTGAGATGAAGAGCAATCCGAAGAGGTTCAAGACAGAAGTAGGATTATATGTAGTTTCCGGCATGACAGAATCATTGGGGTATATTTCTTCAAAAATGAGGAGATCAGTATTATTTCTGTCCTAATGGCTACGTCTATGAACAAAATTGATACACTTGAGATGAAGAACAATCCGAAGAGGTCCAAGAGCTGACATTAAATCGAGACAGAGGTTAGAGTGGTTTTGGAATGGAACCATTTCAGGCTTACTGGCTACGCCAATGAACAAAATTGGTGCGTTTCAGCTGAAAATCAATCAGAAGAGGTTCAAGAACTGTCTGTAGGCCCAGACAGAAGAACGATTTGGCGTGGTTTTTGGTATTGCGGAACCTTTAAAAATGAGGCTCTTTAAAAAATGAGGCCGACACGACCACTTCTGGCTCACTGGCTACATCAATGAACGAAATTGATGCATTTGAGATGAAGATCAATCCGCAGAGGTCCAAGAGCTTTAAATCGAGATAGAAGATGGATTCCTTTCTGTTCTAAGGGCTACGTCCAGGAACAAAGTTGACTCATTTGAGATGAAGAGCAACCCGAATAGGTTAAAGAAGTGGCATTATATTCAGACTGAAGAGCGATTTGGAGTGGTTTGGAAGGTTTCTGAAGATTCAGATGTAGATCTTGAGAGAACAACGATTAGGTGGGATTTCTTCAAATAATGAGGCCGTAGAAGGCTGTCTGAGTTTCAGCTCGTGATCTCGACGACATTTGGTTCCAAAAAAGCGGCTCTACTCGGCACATGGCCCACAAAACCTTGACACTAATTCGAACAGGTCAATTGCTGACGTTTTCCTTTTTGGAGCAGCTATGTAAAGTCTACAAAATCTACAGAGATAAGCTATATAAGTCACTTCTAATTCTTGAACCTCAGGAGGTTCGTATGGGAGATATGCAGTATCCCTCTTAATAATCTGTAGATTAATCCCTGATTTTTGTATGGGATGTCCCGAATTAGAGCAATTACTTGGATGCACCAATGACATGTTTAGTTTAAAAATAAATTGCTTCGGTCGGTTTTTGAACATGGGACTCTTTTCATGATAGTCGCGTGTGCTCTACCCAAGTCACCATAGCAAGTGATGGGATATGTTCGTCATGTGATTGTTATATGTGATTTTTTTCCTTTTTGCTTCCTTTATTGCAACCAATCCATGCACATAGGCTCTATCCTCTATTTTCCGACTCTGCCTGACTCTATTGCACCCGAGTCATGCAGAGTTTCTTTACTTTATGTCACCCTCAGTAGTTCTACAAAAAAGGACTGCTTCTAAAATCTATATAATTTTTGCTGGGCCAGTTACGTTCAATATTAAAAAAAAATATAGGAACCGTTTACTTAAATAAAATGTTTGTATTTTCTAAAAATGTAATTATATCTGAATAACCCTTTAAAATTCACTGAACTGAAAACTAGCGGCAGCTTTACAAACCTTGTATTTAACTCTTCTAAAGCAATGGCCTCTGAATTGATAACGACGACAACAACGACTTTACGAAAGGGTTTATTCACCTGTAAAAATCGTTGACATTTTTGGCATAATTTAATTTATTGGCATGTTAATTATCATTAACAGTCAGCAAAACGAATACTAATTTGGGCGTAAAAGGTTTAATTGAAAATTTAATAAACAAAATCAAAATACAAAAATAACAATTGACGACTTGGACGTTCAGGGATCAAGAATCAGTTTCATAGTTCGAGAAAAAATCGGAGAGTCCTAAAACACCCAGTGATGAGGACAATGGTGTTCGGAATGACCCCATTAATATTACAACGCGAGAGTTGATATTCTTGGATCTTCGTAAGACTATCGCAAGCTTAAGTATTTGCAGAAGATGTTGTGATTAATCAAGAGGGAAAGTTAGAGGTTCATAGGCGATCAAATGCCCAGCAATTGGTTGCAGCTACTATCTCGACTCTCTCTCGGTCGCCTCCTGGGAAACTGTTGCTAATCTGAAGCGAACCACCAGGAGTGATTGTTAGATCAAGAGGAAATGATTAATAGAAGTAGTTTGAGAGCATTAGTATTACGACAGGAGAGTTGAAATTCTTGGATCTTCATAAGACTATCTCAAGCTTAAGTATTTCCCAAAGATATTGTGATTAATCAAGAACGAAAGTTAGAGGTTCGAAGGCGTTCTAATACCGCCCTAGCAATTGGATGTAGCTACTATCACGGCTCTCTCTCAGTCGCCTCCTGGGAAACTGTTGCTAATTTGAAGCGAACCAACAGGAGTGGTTGTTAGATCAAGAGGAAATGATTAATAGACGTAGTTTGAGAGCATTAGTACTACGACACGAGAGTTGAAATTCTTGGATCTTCGTAAGACTATCTCTAGCTTAAGTATTTGCCAAAGATGTTGTGATTAATCAAGAACGAGAGATAGAGGTTCGAAGGTGATCAATTGAAATTCTTGGATCTTCGTAAGACTATCTCAAGTTTAAGTATTTGCCAAAGATATTGTGATTAATCAAGAACGAATGTTAGAAGTTCGAAGGCGAAACTTCAAGTGATTGACGGAAGCGAACCACCAGGAGTGGTTGCTATATCAAGAGGAATGATTAATAGAAGTAGTTTGCAACTCTTGGATCTTCGTAAGACTACTTCAAGCTTAAGTTTTTGCCAAAGATGTTATGATTATTGAAGATCGAAAGCTAGAGGTTCGAAGGTGGTCAAATACCGGCCTAGCAATTGGGTGTAACTACTATCTTGGCTTACTCTCGAACGCTTCCTGGGAAACTGTTGCTAAACAGAAGCGAACCACCAGGATATATTAATATTATTATTATTAATAATACTCTTTACAACCCTTATAATTCTTTGCTCCTCAAAACCGGATGTCCTTTCCTTGCCGCAAACACAAACCTCATATTCGTATCCTTCAGTGTTCGTGCAACTACCTGCAGGATTTTTCATCTTCAAGTGTTCCCACTACTTAAACTTCCCATTAAACCATTTCAAATTTAAAAATCATTATTCTGTTTAGACAAACAACAGAAAACATGCCCTGCTCCTCCGCCCGCATAAGGAAGGCACTTGAAAATAAGTAAGTTAGCAGGGCGGTCGCACACGTACAGGCAGACGTCTGCGGACACTTATGCACTTGTGTTTTTTGTTGCTATTGTTTGTAAATGTTCGAGTGTTTAAATCTGCTACGAATTTTTCGGTCGGACGCTTGTTTTTAGCAAACTTTTGATGCAGTTTTTCTTTCTTAGTTTTTTTCTGGTTCTTTTCTTCTCCAATGAATAAATGCATAAATAGAGAGTGAAGTGATGACGATAAGGATGAAATATGAAACCGAAATACAGCTGCAGCTGCCTGCCTGCCTGCCTCTCGTGCACTTAAACAAAATTGCATAATTTGTTGTGTTCCGCTTTTTTGTTGTCTTTCATCATTTATTTCAGTTTTCTGCCGTTCCTCTCATACTCGAGTGGTAGTGGTGGTGATGGTGGTGGTAGCCGTCTGTGTAATCTGCTAAGTTTCAATGAAATTAGAGGTAATTTGGTAATGGACAGACGGAGGAGCAGACAGACAAGACGCTGTACGAAAGGTTGGGAAACAGTTTACCAAGTAATTATTAAAGAAATATGATAGCGTTTTTTTTTGTTGGAATGAAGTATGGTTGGTATTTAATATTTCAAATATTACAACAAACTTTAAAGATTTATTTTAAAGTTTCTCGTCAGAGATGGAAACTAGTTTAGAACCTGCAACTTCTCTAAACCAATGCTGCCTGGAATTGGAACTAGTTGGAAAAACACCAACAGATCAAATTAAGATACTTCTACTGTTGGGGGATTTTAAAGGCCGTTCTATTCTTTACCTTCAACTTGTCACATCCAGTCTGAAGAATGATTTGGTGTGGTTTTTGGAATGGAGTTTGCATTGCCCCATATTTCATTGAAAACGAGGCCAATCTGGATCATTTCTGGCTTAATGGCTACGTCAATGAGCAAAGTTGGTGCATTTGAGATGAAGAGCTGCCCGAATAGGTTCAAGGTATGTCATTACATCCAGACAAAAGAATGAATCAATTATTGGTGCACATTTCTTCGTAAACTAGACCTATACGTATCATTTTTGGCTCAATGACTACGTCAATGAACAATATAGGAAGAAATTGAGATGAAGAACACCCCCCGAATAGGTTCAAGATTTGTCACTACATGCAGACAAAAAACTTCGCTAAAACAAAAAATTTACCGACAGGCCAACATTTCTAAAGTATTTTGGCTCGAAAACAATATTAAAAAATATATGAATAATTATTTTTCAATTTTTTAATAAAATTAATTTTAAAAAAATTTTTTACTACAAATGTTGTTTCACAAAGAAGCAATGGTTTTTTGACAATCTCCTAAAAATTGAGAAAATATTTTTTTGTTCGAAAAAAATTTGCTGGTACAAAAAAATTATAAAAAAATAGAAAAATATTTAATAGCTGTATTTTGGCCTTATAAACTCGAACACTACATTACAAAATTTTTATGGATATATTTTTTTTAATTTTTTTGCCGATGTTACCTTTATATGTATTCTCATTTTTTAACTACAAGTCCGATAACACCCGTTTATACGTTCAATTAAAAATAGTTATTATGCCTACAAATTGCACTTTAAAATATTTTTTTGAAAAAAAAATTTTTTTTGTGACAAAAAATCCATAAAAATAGCTAAAAAATGTAATAAATTATTTAAATTTATTTTTTAATAACTAAAAAATGGAAAACAATATTTTAATTTATTCTTAATAGCTTACATGTTGACGAAGAAAATACTGTCTATATGTACAAGATACAAGAATAAATGTATAAGTTATGACCCATTTAGTAGATACAAAAGATTTTTTTTTTGAAAAATTATATTTTTTTATTTTTATGCAAAGTTTTCTGCTATATTTTGACTTTCTAAACTCGAAAACAATATTAAAAAAATATGTATAATTTTCTTTTTAATTTTTTTTTACTAAAATTCCAATTTCGACGAAGTTTCCTTTAATATTTGTACTCTCGTTTTGGGACAATCTCCTAAAAAAAAAATTTTTCGAAAAAAAATATATAAAAAAATTGAAAAATATATTTTGTTTTAGTCTAAATTTATGAATAATTGTTTTTATTTTTTTTTTTACTAAAATTCTAATTTTTGTCGAAGGTACCTTTAATATTTGTACTCTCATTTTGGAACTAAAAGTCCGATAACACCCGCTTAAATGTTTAATTGAAGTTAATTATGACGGCTACAAATATTGTTAATTTCACTTTTTTTATTTAATTTTTTTTTTAATTTTTTTGCCGAAGTTACCTTTATATGTATTCTCATTTTTTAACTACAAGTCCGATATACGTTCAATTAAAAGTAGTTATTATGCCGACAAATTGCACTTTAAAATATTTTTTTTTTGAAAAAACAATTTTTTGCTGACAAAAAATCCATAAAAATAGCTAAAAAATTTAATAAATTATTTAAATTTATTTTTTAATAACTAAAAAATGGGAAAAAAAATATTTTAATTTATTCTTAATAGCTTACATGTTGACGAAGAAAATACTGTCTATATGTACAAGATACAAGAATAAATGTATAAGTTATGACACATTTAGTAGATACAAAAGATTTTTTTTTTTTTTGAAAAATTATATTTTTTTATTTTTATGCAAGGTTTTCTGCTATATTTTGACTTTCTAAACTCGAAAACAATATTAAAAAAATTATGAATAATTTTCTTTTTATTTTTTTTTTTACTAAAATTCCAATTTTGATGAAGTTTCCTTTAATATTTGTACTCTAATTTTGGAACTAAAAGTCCACTTATTTTTCAATTGAAGGTAATTATGATGGCTGTTGTTGAGAATTTGACTTTCACATTGAAACAATGGTTTGGGACAATCTCCTAAAAAAAATATTTTTTTTTCGAAAGAAATAATTTTCTGCTGGCACAAAAATATTTAAAAAAAAATTTAAAAAAAAAATATTTTGTTTTAATCTAAATTTATGAATAATTTTTTTTTTGCTAAAATTCTAATTTTTGTCCAAGGTACCTTTAGTATTTGTACTCTCATTTTGGAACTAAAAGACCGATAACACCCGCTTAAATGTTTAATTGAAGTTAATTATGACGGCTACAAATATTGTGAATTTCACTTTAAATTTTTTTGTTGGCTTAAAGAAAAATGTCAACAAAATAATATTAATTTATTTTTGAATACATGTCCGCTTATATTCGCTTATAAAGAGTGATTTTTTTGAGGTTAGGATTTTCATGCATTAGTATTTGACAGATCACGTGGGATTTCAGACATGGTGTCAAAGAGAAAGATGCTCAGTATGCTTTGACATTTCATCATGAATCGTCTTACAAACGAACAACGCTTGCAAATTATTGAATTTTATTATCAAAATGCGTGCTCTGTTAAGAAAGTTCATTGCGCGCTTCCATTTTATGGTCAGTTTAATCGACCCACTGAAGCGGCTATTCGGGCTATTGTGACTAAATTTCGCACCAAATTTACATTGTTGGACATTAAACCACCAACACGCTTACGTAGAGTGCGAACTGAAGAAAATATCGCAGCTGTATCGGCCAGTGTTAATGATGACCACCAATTTTCGATTCGTCGCCGTTCGCACCAATTGGGTCTCTGTTACTCAAAAACGTGGAAATGCCAAAATTGGACTAAGCGGATGGACCACCTAAGACGCAGCCGCGGTCAACATTTAAATGAAATTATCTTCAAAAAGTAAATGTCATGGACCAATCTAACGTTTCAAATAAAGAACCGATGAGATTTTGCAAATTTTATGCGTTTTTTTTTTAAAAAAAAGTTATCAAGCTCTTAAAAAATCACCCTTTATGTTAAATTAAAGGTAATTATGATGGCTAAAAATTTCACTTTCACACAATTTCACTTTTAAACAATGGTTTAGGAGCAATCTCCTAATAATTGAGAAAATATTTTTTTCGAAAAAAAAATTGCTGGCATACAAAAATTTATAAAAAATAGAAAAAATCGAAAAAATATTTTAATTTATTTTTATATAGTTAACATTTTAACGAAGAAAATAAAGCCTATATGTACTAGATCTATGAATAAATATAGAAGTTATGACCTTTTTTGTAGACATAAAAGTTTTTTATTTTGTTTGAAAAATTATAATTTTTTATAAATTTGATTTGAACTGGGATATTGTCCTGGCTCAAGACCATTTTGCTTCTATATTTAATAGAATGCAAATTTATTTACAAATGGCATGGTGACATTTATTACTTGGCTGCAGACTACCACGATCATGATTTCGACCATGTCAAAAGTCTTTTCAAGTGGCTTCGCAGCGACTTTTCAACATCAAACCCGGCCTCTATAAGGAGATGATTCTCACAAACGAACGAGAATCACAACTCACTTGCCGAATTTGCGTTTAAAAAATCGCACCAAGTTTTTTATAAATAATGCAAAAGACTATGTATAAAATTTGTTGTATTTTGACACTCTAAACCCGAAATCTATAGTAAAAATTTTTATGTATATTTTTTAATTTTTTTAGCTAAAATTCCAATTTTTGCCAAATGCACCTTTACAAATTTTACTCTCCTTTTAGAACTACAAGCCCCATAACGCCTGCCTATATATTAAAATAAGGGTAATAAGGGTCATCATGGCCCCAAATGTTGTGAATTACACTTAAACATGGAAACAGTGGTTTAGGAACAAACTCCTAAAAATGAAGAATATTTTTGTTAAAATAATTTTTTGCTGGGACAGAAAATCTATAAAAATAGAAAAAAATTAAAAAATATATATTTGAATTTATGTTTTAAGATTTAAATTTATGGATATTTTATTTAATGCTAAAATTCTAATTTTTGCCGAAGGTACTTTTAATATTTGTACTCCCATTTTGGAACTACAAGTCCAATAACACTCGCTTATATGTTCAATTAAAGGTAATTATGATGGCTACGAAAGTTGCGAATATCACTTTCACAAACAAACAGTGGTTAGGGACAATTCCTTAAAAATTGAGAAAATATTATTTTTTTCCGAAAAAATCATATTAAAAAAAATAGAAAAAAATGTTTTATTTTTTAATAGCTAACATTTTAACGAAGAAAATAATGAAAATAATAAATAGTGGCTATAAATGTAATGTATAAATGTAACACCCGCTTAAATGTTCAATAAAGGTACTTGTGATGGCTTCATATATTGCGAATTTCACTTTTACAAAGCAAAAGTGGTTTAGAGACAATCTGCTAAAAATTGAGAAAATATTTTTTTTTCGAAAAATAATTTTTGGTTGTCAAAAAAAATCCATAAAAAATAGAAAAACAAATTGAATAAATTATTCTTATTTATTTTTAATTAGCTAACAGTTTAACGAAGAAAATAATGTACTAGATTTATGGATACATGTAGAAGTTATTGCTACCTTTGTGGACACAACATAATTTTTGATTTTTATGATTTTTAACTTTATTATTATTAGTGCGAAAACTCGCTTTACAATTTCAATAACAATTTTTTTTGTTTTATTTCCGCATAGCTGGCATCTTAACGAAAAAATCAAGGCCTTTCTTCAAATATAAACGTATTCGTCTATGTATAAATGTTGATGTTATGACCCTATTCTCTCCAACCACAATCATATTGAATTAAATAAGAACTTACGTTGGGCGCCAACTTTCCCGGTAAGGCATTCTGGTCTTGTAACTACACACGAACGATGAACCAAAAAATGCTCGGATCGTTATGAATTTTCTGGATAACTATGGCAATTCTAGAGCTCTAATACATGCATTGTAAATAAGGACCTTTGGGAAGTGTGCTTTTATTATACTAAAATCAAGAGATTGATAAACTTGCAGATCGTATTGTCTCGTATCTAAGACAGATATTTGCGCTCTAAATTTTTGATGGAAGTATCTATGACTACACACGACCGCAAAAGGCTCAGTTATGGTTCCTTACATCGTTAACAGATACTAGGACAACTGTGGTAATTCTAGAGCTAGTTCATTCACCTGCCCAGTGATTATGGGATACTGTCAAGTGCCTATGTTTTCGTTAGTGATAGATGACATTGATTACTCCTATTCCTCAGAGAACAAAACGATCGAAACTATTTTTTTTCGATTTTAATTTCCTCAGAAATTTTCAAGCTTAAGCTACTAATATCTCTGTACTTTTGGAAAGATATTAAGCTTCAGTTGTTCACTATTTAAATAGCAACTATGCTGGTATTCCAAAAAACATTGTTATTCCCTAGCATTTCTTGTTATCCAAACCAAAAAAAGACAAACGCCCCTGAATTATTTCACTCATGCCTCGTGGCTTTTCCCAGATCTATCATTACACTTTGAAATTGCAACTAGATTGCTTGTGATAATTAAATACGCCCCTCGCTTCAGAAGAACAAATTTGTCAACAACATGTCTCTGTCCAAAATCCCTCCAGAGATTTCCATTATCTCGGCATAATGAGGATCATATGAATGAATGAATAAAATTGAAAACAAATTCAATGAGATATTGAGTAGGGTCGTGTGCGAGCGCACGCTGCAAGCATGTGTCCCACCGTCATGTAATTAACACCACCAAATGTTGCTTTTGTGTGTTTTGGAAATGTGGGCTCGAGTGCATCTTTTTTTTTTGGTGAAACAAATTCTAATAATAAAAGATGTATATATAATAACAATAATGAGGAGGAGTTCGAACAGGGATGTTAGAGGATCAATATTTTAAATTTAAAAAGAGATTACGGATGCGGCTTGATTCTTTGTCTTTATATTTGTCTTAGCGGAAGAAAGTAATTATTAAGGAGTGAAGGATTTACATTTCCTTTGGTGTAAGTGGATATGCTTAAAGTATCCTTAAAATTTAAAAGCAAATCCTGTCAACACACATTTAATTGGCTCCAAAAATTATTGAACAAATTCTGTCAACAAACATTTGATTGTTATAAGCGACAGCTAACATAACGAAAGAAAGGCTCGCTCCTCCAGCCTTCTCATAAAAGTGGAAAATACTCAAAAGTGTTTGGCGTTCCACAAATTCACAAAAGTTGATAATACCCAAGGTATTTGGCGATTCCAAAAATATTTAATAAATCCTATCCTACACGTCTAATATTGTCTATTCTAAGGTTCACATTTGATGGGTTCGAGTATTTTTGATATTTGGCGAATGATTATAGAAATCTTAGCTTTGATTTTTTTCAATAGTAACCAAGTTATTCATGTACACTTTGGATTTGGACGTAGCTCCAAAGGAAACTTTTTTATGGGGTTTATATCGCAGGTTCGATTTGTTTTCGCGATATAGTCAGGGTTTCACCGTCGCACAGAGGTCCAGAATCAAAATTTATCGGACAAAATTCAATAAATTCTGGTATGGATTTTAAAAATTACCCCAAAATTGACTACTTTTCGTATTTTTCGATTTTAAAGAGAAGTGATTTTTTATATTTTTTACATTATTTTACGTATTTGTTCATAATGCGCACAAAACATTTTAATTTTTTCCGTATTACAAATTTTCAGATTTTGAAAATATAGAAATAACGTAATTTCTTATTAAGTAGGCACATTTTCAGCACTTGCTGATTCTTACGAATTTTAGTTAAAATATTATTAATCGATATCAATTCATGAGAAATATTTCAAATTTGGCTTATTTCCTATAAGTTTCTGCTAAAGAAGGGAAAAATAATTTCCAACTTAGTATGAAAATTCAATAGGGTTTTTTACACAATGAAATTAATTAATGGAAAATGGGGTCGTCAACGGTAGGATATACTTGAATTTGGAAAATAATCTGTTTTTTCGAAGTGCTGAAAAGTAGGCACTTTTTCAGCACTTGCCTATTCTTTTCAATTTTAGTTAAATTATTAATAATTGATATATAAATTCATAAAAAATATTTAAAATTTGGCTTATTTCTTACAAATCTCAGCTAAGAACGGAAAATAATTTCCAATTTGGTATGAAATTTAAAAAGTTTTGTTGCAATCACACTGAAATCATCATTAATTAATGTCGAATGGGATTGTCAAGGGAATGATATACTTAAATTTGGAAAAAAATCAGTTTTTTTAAAGTGCTGAAAAGTAGACACTTTTTCAGCACTTGCCTATTCTTTCGAAGGTTAGTTAAAATATTAACAATTGATATAAATTCATGAAAAAATAGTTCAAATTTGTCTTATTTCTTACAAATCTCCGCCAAGAACGAAAAATTTTTTCCAATTTTGTAGGAAATTTAATAAGGTTTGTTGAAATCACACTGAAATCGTCATTAATTAATGTCGAATGGGAAGGATATATACTTAAACTAGCTGAACCCCGCCCGCTTCGCCAGGCAAAAAAAAAAAACAAACAAATGGTAAAATTAAAATCAGGTTTCATATTGATTTTTATCGTGGTCAGTAATATATAAATACGTTCCAAACCCATCTATGTAGCTCAAAAAACACTTTTGCCACGCCCCCACCGCCCATGAAACGAAAATTCAAAATCTGGCATCATATTTATCTTGCTCGTTGTCAGTAATATATACGTCACAATTTTCACCCTTCTAGCTTAAAAAACACTATTGCCACGCCCACTAAACGAAAATCCAAATTTCGGCATGATATTTATCATTCTCGTGGTCAGTAATATATATGTACCAATTTTCAGCTTTCTAGCTCTAAAAACACTTTTGCCACGCCCACTCCGCCCACAAAATGAAAATCCAAATTCCGGCATCATGTTTATCATTCTCGTGGTCAGTAATATATACGTTCCAATTTTCAGCCTTCTAGGCCAATCTCGAGTAAATGAAAAAGAAAATTGAAAAAAATCGAAAATAAACCTGTCGAAACACGCTGGATGGTAAAAATCAGACATTTTCAAATTTTGATATTTTGAAGTTCTTTTTTTATTTTTTTTTAAACCCGTGCTGAGAAAATACCTTTCCAACAAAGTACAAATCATCAAAATCGGTTTGGCCAATCTCGAGTTATGGGATTACATCGCTTCGGACACTTTCTTTTATATATAGATACGAATTTCACTCCCGATTTGACTCTTTTCACTCTGGATACCACATATTTTAACAGATTTTCTTCAGAATTGACAAAACATCTTATATTTCAACTGGAAACACCCATGGTGAAAATGGGTCAGATCGGTTCAGATTTATATATAGCTCTCATATGAATTTCGCTCACGCCATGAATTTTTCCACTTCAATTTTACTTTACTGTTTTACTGTTTGTATATAGCCCCGATACAAATATTCTTCTCGATTTTACAAATTGGGTCTGGTCATACTAGCCTATGATTAGGACATATACAAAAATCCTTTCCGTTTTAACTTTTTTATTTATATTTTTTATCTTTAAATTAACCTCCATTTACTTTATAGGCTATCTGATCGTTAGTTCAAGGTATTGCGAAGAGAATGCCATACTCAGAGTGCACTTCATCGTATGACGAAGGGTTTACAATTACAGATTGGTATTTAAAACTAATTTCAAGCAGCTGAGAGGTGCTATAAAAAGAGCTTGGTCCCACTGTTAAGTTGTAATTTCATATCAACAGTTTGTTTGTTTTAAGAAAATCCGCAAGCACACCGCTTTAAAACACCGTTTGGTTTGGTTTTGAAAAAATAAAGCAATTAAAGTTCATTTGGCAGAGAGTGAGAGAAAATGAAAAAAAAACTAAACAAGAAGAAAAAGAAAACGAAAACCAAAGAAACCCATAGTTATAAATAACAAAATAACTCTGGTAAGGAAAATCTGACCGCAATAACAGCGAACGAAATCCGTTTTCCAACACTTAAGGCAAGCCAGCCAAGTGGCAACATCAAACATAAGCCAAACAACAACAACAGCAACAGAAAAACTCGACTCAACCTCAGCTAAGCGAAGATGACAACTCTCTTCGACACGAACACATCAACAAACACACGAACGAGTATTTATGTATGAACATCAGTGTAGGGATGGATGGTTGGTTGGATGTATGAAGAACATGCATCATCAAACCAACAACACTGGGGGAGATGATAATTATGAATGCATGCCTGCCTGCATGCATGTGTGAATACGACGGCGACGACGACGACGAGTCTCAAAACGAACTAGGTTTTTCATCTAATTGCTGCTGGTGGTGGTGGTGCTGATGCCGTTGTTGTTATTTATTATTGTACATGTTGCAGTTGCTGCTGCTGCTGCAATTGGTATAACTGTTGAATATGCATGAATACTCACGATTTTTGCATGAGCTTTTCGACAAACAACCATCGTAACTCAACCCAGCCCGAGCGGCAAATAATCTTGTGAAAAAATGCACTTAGCGCTGAGTTGGATTTTCATAAATTCTCACGTTCGAAATGCATTTTTAAATATCAATTGTTTGTTTGTTGTTTGCATGGGTGCTGCTGGCTGAGCAGGGACTTCTTGTTTTGATTGTTTTTGTTATAGTTTCTTTGGCAATTACAACGTTTGGAATAGCGTTAAAACATAATTGCATCATCATTTCTTTTGGCAACAAACTAACGACAGACAGCTCATAGAAATGGAAGTTAATGGAAAAAGAACAGAACACAGAACAGAGATTTAAAACGGTAGAGATCATTAAACTGTTACCAAACAACAAACTTGTTAATAATTGTTTTAACACAAAATAAAAAACAAAACAGTTAGCACACAGTGTTCTAAAGATGAAAGAGATAATTCATTTGCGATCCCCCAAAGAAGGATGTACTGTAATCTGAAGAAACTGCAGTTTTTTTCGAAGTGCAGAAAAGTAGGTACTTTTCCAGCACTTGCCTATTCTTAAGAATTTTAGTTCAATTATTAATAATTTATATAAATTCATGAAAAATATTTCAAATTTAACTTATTTCTTATAAGTTTCTGCCCAAAAAAGAAAATAATTTCCAATTTGGTATGAAAATTTAATAAGGTTTGTTGAAATAACACTGAAATCATGCCAAATGGGATTGTCAAGGGAAGGATATTCTTAAATTTGGAAAAAAGATCAGTTTTTTCAAAGTGCTGAAAAGTAAGCACTTTTTCAGCACTTGCCTATTCTTAAGAATTTTAGTTCAAATATTAATAGTTAATATAAATTCATGAAAAATATTTCAAATTTAACTTATTTCTTATAAATTTCTGCCAAAAAGGAAAAAATTTCCAATTTGGTATGAAAATTTAATAAGGTTTGTTGAAATCATGCCAAATGGGGTTGTCAACGGAAGAATATGCTTTAATTTGGAAAATAATCAGTTTTTTCAAAGTGCTGAAAAGTAAGCACTTTTTCAGCACTTGCCTATTCTTTCGCATTTTAGTTAGAATATCAATAATTCATATAATTTCATGAGAAATATTTCAAATTAGGCTTATTTCTTATAAATATCGGCGAAGAACGGAAAATAATTTCCAATTTTGTATGAAAAATAATAAGGTTTGTTGAAATCACACATAATTAATGTATGTCAAATGGGATTGTCAAGGGAAGGATATTCTTAAATTTGGAAAAAAGTCAGTTTTTTTCAAAGTGCTGAAAAGTAAGCACTTTTTCAGCACTTGTCTATTCATTCGAATTTTAATTAAAATATTATTAATTGATATAAATTCATGAGAAATACTTAAGATTTGGCTTATTTCTTACAAATATCACCGCTAAGAACGTAAAATAATTTCCAATTTTGTATGAAATTTTAAAAGGGGGTTGTTTTATACACTGAAATCATCATTAATTAATGTCAAATGGGATTGTCAAGGGAAGGATATTCTTAAATTTGGAAAATAATTAGTTTTTTCAAAGTGCTGAAAAGTAAGCACTTTTTCAGCACTTGCCTATTCTTTCGAATGTTAGTTTAAATATTAGAAATTCATATAAATTCATGAAAAAATATTTCAAATTTGGCTTATTTTTTGTAAATATCACCGCTAAGAACGTAAAATAATTTCCAATTTTGTACGAAATTTTAAAAGGGGGTTGTTTTATACACTGAAATCATCATTAATTAATGTCAAATGGGGTTTTCAATGGAAGGATATACTTAAATTTGGAAAATATCAATTTTTTTCGTAGTGCTGAAAAGTAGGCACTTTTTCAGCACTTGCTTATACTTACAAATTTTAGTTAAAATATTAATAATTGATATAAATTCATGAGAAATGTTTCAAAGTTGGCTTATTTCTTATAAATATCCGCGAAGAACGGAAAATAATTTCCAATTTTGTATGAAATTTAATAAGGTTTGTTGAAATCACACATCATTAATTAATGTCAAATGGGATGGTCAAGGGAAGGATATACTTACATTTGGAAAAAATCAGTTTTTTCTGAAGTGCTGAAAAGTAGGCACTTTTTCAGCACTTGCCTATTCTTTCGAATTTTAGTTAAAGTATTAATAGTTGATATAAATTCATGAGAAATATTTAAAATTTGACTTATTTCTTATAAATATCATCGCTAAGAACTAAAATAATTTCCAATTTTGTAGGAAATTTAAAAAGGTTTGTTGGAATCACACTGAAATCGTTAATTAATGTCGAATGGGATTGTCACGGGAAGGATATTCTTAAATTTGGAAAATAATTAGTTTTTTCAAAGTGCTGAAAAGTAAGCACTTTTTCAGCATTTGCCTATTCTTTCGAATGTTAGTTTAAATATTAGAAATTCATATAAATTCATGAAAAAATATTTCAAATTTGGCTTATTTTTTGTAAATATCACCGCTAAGAACGTAAAATAATTTCCAATTTTGTACGAAATTTTAAAAGGGGCTTGTTTTATACACTGAAATCATCATTAATTAATGTCAAATGGGGTTTTCAATGGAAGGATATACTTAAATTTGGAAAAAAATCAGTTTTTTTCAAAGTGCTGGAAAGTAGGCACTTCTTCAGCACTTGCATATTCTTACGATTTTTAGTTAAAGTATTAATAGTTGATATAAATTCATGAAAAAATAGCTCAAATTTGGCTTATTTTTTATAAATCTCCGCCAATAACGAAGAATTATTTCCAATTGTGTATGAAATTTTAAAAGGGTTTGTTTTATACACTGAAATCATCACTAATTAATGTCGAATGGGGTTGTCAACGGGAGGATATACTTAAATTTGGAAAAAATCACTTTTTTCAAAGTGCTGAAAAGTAAGCACTTTTTCAGCACTTGTTTATTCTTTTTAATTTTAGTTCAAGTATTAATAGTTGATATACATTCATGAGAAATATTTAAAATTTGGCTTATTTCTTATAAATATATCCGCTAAGAACGGAAAATAATTTCCAATTTTGTATGAAATTTTAAAAGGGGGTTGTTTTATACACTGAAATCATTAATAATTAATGTCAAATGGGGTTTTTAATGGAAGGATATACTTAAATTTTGAAAAAATATTTTTTTTCAATTATTTCAATTTTTTTTTTTTCAAGTATTAATAGTTGATATAAATCCATGAGAAATATTTCACATTTGGCTTATTTCTTGTAAATCTCCTCCAAGAACTTAAAATAATTTCCAATTTTGTATGAAATTTTAAAAGGGGGTTGTTTTATACACCGAAATCATCATTAATTAATGTCAAATGTGATTGGATAAAATCAGTTTTTTTTTAAGTGCTGAACAGTAGGCATTTTTTCAGCACTTAATAGATATAAATTTCTGCAAATAGTTCGAATTTGGCTAATTTATAATAAGTTTGTGCTAAAAAAGGGGAAATAATGAAAATTCAATAGGGTTTTTTACACACTCAAATCATCATTAATTAATTATGTCAAATGGGGTTGTCAATAGAAAAAAAATCAGTTTTTTTCGTAGTGCTGAAAAGTAGGCACTTTTTCAGCACTTGCTTATTCTTACGAATTTTTGTTAAAATATTAATAATTGATATAAATTCATGAGAAATATTTCAAAATTGGCTTATATCTTATAAATATCTCCGCTAAGAAAGGAAAATAATTTGCAATTTTAAAAGGGGTTCTTTTACACGGTGAATTCAGGATGGATATACTTTAATTTGGGGGGAAAACCCAAGTTTTCCGAAGTGCTGAAAAGTCGGCACCTTTTCAGCACTTTGTCAGCACTTGCCAATTTAACTTAAATTTAGTAAATAATTTAATAACCGATTTAAATTAATGAAAATAGCACAAATTTGACTTATTTCTTATAAGTCACACAGTGTCTTATAAGTCACATAGTGTCACATGGAAAAATTCAGTTTTTTTGAAGTGGTGGTTTTCATCACTTGCCAATTCCTTTCAATTTTAATAAAATCCCTTTAATTGATGTAAATTAATAGAAAAATAAATAAAAGTAAGCCCAAATTGCTGATTTCTCATAAGATTCAAACATAGAAAGTGAAATAACTCCCAAATTTGTACGAACTTTTGGTAGAGTTTACTTCATAGTTCTAATTTCTTTCTTAAAATGGAAGTAATTTCATGTCGCTAATTTAAAAGCTATTTTTCAGTTTTTCCGAAAACGAAAAAAGTTTCAGATCGAACTCCAATATTTAAAATATATCAATATATATTTAAAATATATCAGTTTGCCATGATCGAAATATCGTTTGTAAGTTGTTGTCTTTGTAAAGGGTGATTTTTTAAGAGCTTGATAACTTTTTTTTTTAAAAAAAACGCATAAAATTTGCAAAATCTCATCGGTTCTTTATTTGAAACGTTAGATTGGTCCATGACATTTACTTTTTGAAGATAATTTCATTTAAATGTTGACCGCGGCTGCGTCTTAGGTGGTCCATTCGGAAAGTCCAATTTTGGGCAACTTTTTCGAGCATTTCGGCCGGAATAGCCCGAATTTCTTCGGAAATGTTGTCTTCCAAAGCTGGAATAGTTGCTGGCTTATTTCTGTAGACTTTAGACTTGACGTAGCCCCACAAAAAATAGTCTAAAGGCGTCAAATCGCATGATCTTGGTGGCCAACTTACCGGTCCATTTCTTGAGATGAATTGTTCTCCGAAGTTTTCCCTCAAAATGGCCATAGAATCGCGAGCTGTGTGGCATGTAGCGCCATCTTGTTGAAACCACATGTCAACCAAGTTCAGTTCTTCCATTTTGAGCAAAAAAAAGTTGGATATCATCTCACGGTAGCGCTCACCATTCACAGTTACGTTACGATTCGCATCATCTTTGAAGAAGTACGGTCCAATGATGCCACCAGCCCATAAACCGCACCAAACTGTGACTTTTTCTGGATGCATTGGTAGCTCTTGCAATGCTTCTGGCTGATATTCACTCCAAAATCGACAATTCTGCCTATTTACGTACCCATTGAGCCAAAAATGAGCTTCGTCGCTGAACACAATTTCTTTCTTTCTGAACTTTCTTAACAGAGCACGCATTTTGATAATAAAATTCAATGATTTGCAAGCGTTGCTCGTTAGTAAGTCTATTCATGATGAAATGTCAAAGCATACTGAGCATCTTTCTCTTTGACACCATGTCTGAAATCCCACGTGATCTGTCAAATACTAATGCATGAAAATCCTAACCTCAAAAAAATCACTCTTTATTTTAATTGCTTTTCTATTTGTTGTTGTTGCAATTGCTCTTGTTTTATAGTTAACGATAAATTTATCATAATTAATATGTAGTGACTGTATTGTATTTCTAACAAGTGATGAATTATGAGGTGGACTGTGTCGTCTGTTAGTCGGCGTTTTCTTTTCTTTCCACTGTCATCGCATCGACCGCAAATCACTTTATTTTTATTTTTTTTTTCTTTCAAACATTTGACAACCAAGTTCAATAACCGTTTAGACTACCACACTGGGTTTTTGGTCGTCGTGCTTTTTTCTTTCTTTAATTTCCTGCCCCTCATCTCTTGTCTCCTCTTCTCTTCCGGTGTTTGTGTTTTTTTCGTTTTCTTAGCGCTCGTTTATTTCTGCCCATTCATGACAAATTATAGTTTAGTTTTCAGCTTAATTGTTGGAATCATGACAAAACAAAACTACAACAACAATCTTATAAATGAAATAAAAGACGCGTACAATTTTTACATGAAAGGTTTAACTCGTAATTTAATTCAGATTTCTTGCAAGACAAATAGCAAACAAAGAAAGAAAAATTGAAAGTAAATTGTGTTCCATTGATTTTTTGTTGTTGTTGCTTTGCTTTTTGTGTCTACCACAGCCACAATTGCGTTTAATCAAAAGAAAATTTGTTTTAGAAAGCGTAAAATGTGTTAAAACTAAATTTTCTTTAGAAAACAAAAACGCCAACAAATAGTGGAGGAATTCACCCGGCCAGCAACATGGGAAAATATTTCAAAATTAAATTCAAGTTCAAATTTGTGAATTTCATATGATATAGATTTTTTGTTCAACGATTTTTAAAGATATTTGAAAATCTAATAAAAGATTATTCTTTAAAAATATTTAACAATTTTAAATCATAAAATTTAGGCATTGTCATTTCCAAAAAAATGAATATGCTGCTGACAAGTGTATATTCAAATCATTTTATTTCACGTGCTATAAATTATTTTTTTAATAAGAATTTTTTATGAGATTTTCTGAAAAATCGGAGTCATGTGAAAATTTTGCTGTACGGTTTGACTTAATTATTGCAGACAATCATCCTAATTTGAAATGATTTTCAACGGCGTCTTCATTTGGCTCAACAATATTGATTGTTTCAAATTTTGTAATGGTGGGCCAGCAATTGCTACTACAGACAACCGAACGGATATCATCAAATAGGAACGAACAAAATAATTCTAAGTCGATCGGGTGTATCTAATATAAAAAGGCATATAAAAACAATACCCAGTATTGTGGAATATAAAACTGAAAAAATATTTTAATTTTAATATTTTGGATTTTTCATTTTGTATTTTTTTTATTTGATTTTTTTTTTAATTTTAGTTTTTATTATTTTTTTATATTTATTTTTTATTTTTAAATTTTATAATTTTGTAACTTTAAATTATTAAATTTGTATTTTTTTAATTTTTAAACTTTTACAACATCAAAATTTACAATTTAAATATTTATTTTTAATACCTTTTTCTTCTTTAAATTTTTATTTTTTAAATTTCTTTTTTTTTTTAATTTTTTCAAAATATAAAGATTTACAAATGTAAGTATTTAAAAATGAAAGTATTGAAGGATGAAAAGTTAATAATTTAGAAATTAAAATCTTGTTTTTAAAAAAACTAAAAATTTAATAGTTTAAAATATTAAAAATTTAAGAATTAAAAATTTTTAAAAATATAAAGATTTATAAATACAGATATTTAGAAATTAAAATATTAGAAGATTATAAAATAATAAATTAAAATATTAAAAAATTAGAAATTAAAAAAAAAAAACAAAACAAAAAGTTTTAAATTTATAAAAAATTAAAAAATAAAAAAAAAATTATTTGAACAAAAAAATATTAAAAATAAAAAAATTAAATTGTAAATTTTGGTGATGAAAAGAGTTTAAAAAATTGTAAAAGTTTAAAAATTAAATATATGTAATTTTATAAATATATATAATTTTATAAATATATATAATCTTATAATATATATAATTTTTCTATTTTTATAACTTTTTATTTTTTAATTTTTAAACTTTTACAATTTCTAATTTAAAATTAAAATGTAAATTTAAAATTTTAAATATTTTAGTTTTTTATTTTTAATTTTTAATTTCTAATTTTTATTTTTAATATTTTAATTTATTAATTTTCAATCTTTTAAATATTTATATTTGTTTATCTTTATAATTTTAAAATTTTAATTCTTAAATTTTTAAATCTTTAAAATTTTAAACTATTAATTTTTTGAGTATTTAAATTTTCAAATATTCTTTTCATCATTAAAATGTACGGTTTACATTTTTATTTTTAATACTTTTTTCTTGTTTAAATTTGAATTTTTTAAATTTCTTGATTTTTAATTTTACATTTTTTATGAATTTAAAACTATAAGAAAGAATTTTAGTTTTTATTTATTTTAATTTATTTTAATTTCTTTTTTTTTTAATATTTTAATATTTTAATTGATTAATTGTTAATCTTTCAATCTTTTAAATATTTATATTTGTAAATAATTTTATTTTTAATTTTTTTAAATTTTGAACTATTATATTTTTAAATGTTGAGTATTTAAATTTTCAAATATTTGATTTGAACTGGGTCATTGTCCTGGCTCAAGACAATTTTGCATCTATATTTTATAGAATGCAAATTTATTTACAAATGGCTTAGTGACATTTATTACTTGGCTGCACACTACCCCTATCATGATTTCTGGCCTGTGAAAGCCTTCGTCATGTGGCTTCGCAGCGACGTTTCAACCTGCCTCTTTAAGTAAATAATTCTCGCAAACGAATGAGAAGTACAACTCACTTTCCGAATATCCCTTCAAAAATATTTATATTTTAAAATTTTTAAATTTTTAAGTATTTATATTTTTAAATCTCACTAAATTTGAATACTTTTCCAGAACTGATCGCAACGACAAAAAGGTTTATTTTTCTAAGAAAATATCTATATTTTCCTTTGGAATAAAAGCAAATAAAAATTTTATGATCAGTATCCTATGGTAATATCATCTATAGAGACTATAACTGTTTGACTTCCTGCGCTGAAAAAAATGGAATGAATATTTTCGTGCCGTTGGAATATTCAGTTCAATTAAAGCCAATGACAACTTTTGGCCAAACGTATAATCTTGATCAGCTTGCTGACGTAACTTTTTTTACGGTTGTTTGAATTACAGACAACAACAACAAGAAATTTTTAACAACGTGTAACCTTAGCAGACAGACCGCTCTTCCGAGCTATTGCTTTCGGATTGTTGTGTGGGTTGGTTGGTTGGTTGGTTGGTGTGTATCCACAAAACATAAAAAATCATTCTTCAAATCAATGATTTCTTCTATAATTTCTTCGTATGGGAAACGCAGCAACATTAAAATCGTGAATTTCATAATAATTATTCAATATTCCCCTCCCCATCATCCCACCATACCACCACATCGCCATATATTGAATATTGAATATTATGTATGGATGTCTGGTTGATGGAATGATTGATTAATATGCATTACAAGTAGAAAACATAAATACAAAAGCAACAATCACATATTGGGATTAGCATTGGAATTGGTAGTGTGAGTTCCTCCTCCTCCTCCTGCGCCGTCAAGCGGTTATGCAAGTTCTGTTGTCATAATGTCTTTTTCTTTTTAAGCGTTTTTTACCTTCTTCCACCGGTCCCGGCCGACAATTGTGCTGTGCTGGCCAACATAAGAAACAACATGTGGTTGGTTTCTAAGTTGTTGTCTTGCCTTGTCTATCTCCCCTTCGTTCGTTCGTTCTTTGTTTGTTTTTCTTTTTGTTAAGACAACATTAACCTCTCGAAAGGCGAATAGAAAAGAATCTGATGGGAATCTAAAGAATTTCGTAACAGGAAAAAATTCCATTTCTTTTCACAAAAATTGGAAACTGTTATCTGAAGATGTCATCTCTACATGTATGCCCTACACCCGGCCTTGTGATTTAATTCCTGGCATTGTCTTCCACACGCAGATCCTTTTTCTTTTGTTTGAGAGGAGTTAACAAATATTTACTGTTACTAATGTGTTTGTTCAGACCTCCTGGTAGGGATGCATTCTCTGCAACCCCTAAAGCAGTGCAGTGTGCACAGGATGTAAACACTACCTGCTGCTTGTATGTGAGGTCTTTAAAGGAGGAAATCGGTAAATTCAACGTCTTGATAACATGTGTGTATGTGAACGGTTTGATTTTAAGGAAATAGTTACTAATTATTTAAAAAGTAAGTAATTTCAAACTGATAAATTAAAAAAAGTTAAAAAATATAAATACTTAAATATAAAACTTCAAATATCAAAAAAAAAAACTCAAAAAATATTTTTTTTTGGTTTTTGGTATGTAATCAATATTTAATTTGAACTGGGATATTGTCCTGGCCAAGATCTATTTTTAAAATTTTAAACATTTTAAATTCAGAAATATAAAAATTAAAAAAATAGAATTTTAAAAATTTAGAAATTTAAAAATATAATATAAAAAATTAAGAATTTAAATCTACACCGATTTTTAAAACAAAAAGTAATCATTTTGTATAAAATGTTCTCCTGATTTTAAATATTTATTATTCTTTTTTAAACGCATCTTTTTTCAAATTAAAAAATTAAGAAGATTAAAAATCTAAAATTGAATTAAAAATTCCAAGAAATTAAAAATTTTAAAATTAAAAACATAATTAAAAAAATCGAAAAGATTAATTTCAAAAAATAAAATTAAAAAACTTGAAATCTGTAAAGTTAAAAAATTAAAATGTGTAAAGATTTTTAAGAAAAATCTAACCAAAGTGTTCTCCTGCTTACAAATGTTAATTATTAACATTTAACTAATTTATTTAAGTTTATTATTATTATTATTAATTAATTTATTAAAAATAAAGAAATTAAGAAGTTTTAAAATTACCAAATTAAATTAAAAAATAAAAACTTAAAAATTCAAAAAATTAAAAAAATAAAATTAAAAAAAAAATAATTTTAAATATTTAAAAATCTAAAATGTTAATTATTAACATTTAAATAATTTATTTAAATTTATTATTAATTAATTTATTAAAAATAAAAAATTAAGAAGTTTAAAAATTACCAAATTAAATTAAAACAAATTAAAAAATAAAAACTTAAAAAATTAAAAATTTTAAAAATAATAAAATTTAAAAATTAAAAATAAATAATTTTCGAAATTAGAAAATAATTTTAGAATTAAAAAAAATAATTTTAAATATTTAAAAATTTAGAAATGTAAAAATCAATTTAAAACAAGTTAAAAAAATAAAACTAAAAAAATAAAAATTAAAAAATTTAAATATATAAAAAATTGAAAAGTTAAAAGTTAAAAAAAATTAGAAATTTTAAAATTAAAAAGTTTTAAAACAACTAAAAGTTAAAAATTAAAAGGTTCGAAATCTAAAATTTAAAAACTGTAAAATAAAAATTTAAAATAATAGAAAAATTTTAAAATTATAAATAATTGAACCTTTAAAAATCTAATATTATTCTACTTAAAAGGCTAGCTAAAGTGAAACTTTTTCTATGTTAACCTATTACCGCTGTCTGTACCCTTATGAAGACACCTGTTTTATGTCAAACAACTGAACAACAGTTTTCTTTGGGCGTTGTTAATACAAAAAAGTAATCACTTGCTGTAAAAATGTTCTCCTACTTAAATTTTTTTATTATTTATTTCATTTAATAAATTAAGAAGTTTAAAAACTAGCAAATCAAAAATTTAATTTAAACATATTTAAAAATTCGAAAACTTGAAAACATAAAATTTTGAAAATACGAAAATTTGTAAATTTAAAATTTTAAATTTTTTTAAAAATATAAAAATTAAAAAAAAATAAAATTCAAAAAATTGAATATTTTTAAGAATTTAAAATAAAAAATTAAAATATTAGAATTAAAAAATATAAAAATTTTAAATTTTAGAATTAAAAAATATAAACATTTAAAATTTTAGAATTAAAAAATATGAAAATTAAGAAATTTATGATTTTAAAGTTAAAGATTTGAAAATTAAAAAAATCGAAATTATAAAAATAAAAAACAAATTTTTTCCGTCTGTAATTTTATATATATATATATATATATATATATATATATATATATATATATATATATATATATATATATATAATTTTGATTTTTTTTTTTAATTTTCAAATCTTTAATTATTTAATTTAATATAAATAAATATATATATATATATATATATATATATATATATATATATATATATATATATATATTTATTTATATTAAATTAAATAATTAAAGATTTGAAAATTAAAAAAAAAATCAAAATTATAAAAACATATCTTTTCCGTATAATTCATGATTTGAAAATCAAAATTATAAAAATAAAAAACATATTTTTTCCGTCTGTAATCAATAAATTTGAACAGGTATATTAGGACTGTTTTTCTTTAAGAATGGATTTAAAAATTAAAATAAATTTTGAAAAAATAATTTTAAAATATATTGCACTTAGCCTGGATTATTATCCAGTGTAAGTTAAATGTATGGTTATCGAGGCTAAGTCTCGACAACACAAAATATTTTTTTGGATTTTTTTGATACAAATATTTATATTGGGGAAAATAATTGTTTATCTTGAGTAAAAAATTAAAATTTTCTGTATTTCAAAATCTACAGCCATAATTATTTAATTTTCGATAAATTTACACTTTCCATATCCACTAAAGCAACTAAAGCTGAAACAGGAAATTTTGCTGTCAGTACGTTGAGTTGTTGCAAATGTTGTCACATTGTCCCCTTGCCCTAGCATGGAGATCAATAATAATAAATAATTCAAGTTTTGAAATCTATAATAAATCACTTGATTACGACATGACATAGACTACAAATAAGGCAATAGATTGGGAAAAAGATTGTCCAAATCTGTTATATGTCTGATTGCATGTCCATGGAGTGGCAAATCACGCCTTCAATTATAAATCTTTAACATGTTTTTCACCCCGAATTTTATTGTTGCTCTTGTTCAACTCCTATTACAAATGCATACATACCTTTTTGAAAATGTAGACTTAAATGTTTTCGTGTCAAAAAATAATGAAATTCATTTCCTCTCATATCTCATATCTACGACGGATGGACGGACGGACGGACGGACCTACCTCTGTTGCCACTGCACTGCACTGCCATTTCTCTATTCCTCTGGCTTTGCTGTTGAAATATAGCGTAGCGTGTTTACTTTCGAATGTAATCGTCTGATGTTGATATTGTTGGTAGTGTTTTTTCTTTCTTTCTGTTTTTCTGTTACCTGCCTGGCATTGAATGGAAAATCAACAGGTCGCCGCCGGCTGCCTAGCCTGCCATACAGGAAATTTAACATGAGCTCTGCAATTTAAATACGAAGGCAAACAAATTTTCAGCGCAGACATCATCGTCATCATCATGAAAATAATACCGGCAACAATAACAAAAGGAAAACAACAAATAACATATATGATATTTACATTACCACCACATTACCATGAGTGTATACATACAGACAGACATATGTACATATGTATGTACTTACATATAATTGTTATAATATCTATTGATTTGTAGCTGACAATAATTTGTGTGTCAGTTTATTTGGGTTACCTTTTTTGTAGGCCGTACCTCCCTCCCTCCCTCCCTCCTTCCATCCACATAGGTAGGTGGCCATAAATAACTAATGTCGTTTACTTGTCAACCACCACCAATTGTTGGCCACCACTCTCGTACTTATCACTCTGCCCCCACCCCAAAGTTTAGGGCTTCTCCTAACATCATGTTGATTAAGGTTTTCATGCCAAGGCTTGAATTTCTTTGTAACATATTTACCTTTTGGAATTAGGTTAATGTAGTTTTGTTGCTTTCATTCACTTGACCCATAAATTTTCGATTAATAAAACAGATAATCTTCTTAGTGTTCTTGTGCCCCTGACCGCAATCTCAATTTTCACATTAATTTTGATTTTTCGTTTCGTTTTTTCTATTTTCAGCATTCCACCCTAACGTGAGGAAAAAACCTTCAAAATTCCTTAATTCTTACCTTACCTTCAACGCAATGGCTCCCATGCCTAGTATTAAATCCAGCGTCAGCAGCAGCGTCGCTCCCAAAACCAATTATCTGTTTGCCACTGCGGCCTCGGGCGATATTAGCCCCACACCTTCCAGTCCTCCCTCGAGCACAGATCCGGGTAAATCTCAATGTTCTTCCCTGTCCGATGGTGAATCGTTTGAGGGTTATGGTGAAAATGAATTGGGCAGCATACATTTGTCTCACTCCGGCCACGATGATCATGTCGATCATGCGATATCTTCGACCGATGCCAATGGCAATATAAATGGCAGCTCTGGCGTGGAATTGGATTTGGCGCCACATGGCAATTCGTCGACACCACAACAGTAAGTATCTTTTACTCTCATGGAGCTGTAATTATTTTTATATTTTAAAGGAATTGAAAATTCCAAAACGAGTTAAAATTTTCCTCCTCGTAAAGCTAAGACTTACTATAACTAAAACTGCAAAGCATTCGAATAATGTCTCCTTTCAATGATATAATTGTATACTCTTTGAAAAGATGGAGACCTTTTTGCTTTGAATAGTCTAAATTCCTGAAAAAATCTCTTCTAGAAGAAAGTATAACTTTCCTTAATAAAGAAATCTTCTTCACATATAGAAGAAGAAGTCTTTAATTCATTAATAATAATATAGGATTGATATAATGATGGGGGAACATAGATTCCAAAATCATAAAACAAGAAATATAAAAATATAAAAATATAAAAATATAAAAATATAAAAATATAAAAATATAAAAATATAAAAATATAAAAATATAAAAATATAAAAATATAAAAATATAAAAATATAAAAATATAAAAATATAAAAATATAAAAATATAAAAATATAAAAATATAAAAATATAAAAATATAAAAATATAAAAATATAAAAATATAAAAATATAAAAATATAAAAATATAAAAATATAAAAATATAAAAATATAAAAATATAAAAATATAAAAATATAAAAATATAAAAATATAAAAATATAAAAATATAAAAATATAAAAATATAAAAATATAAAAATATAAAAATATAAAAATATAAAAATATAAAAATATAAAAATATAAAAATATAAAAATATAAAAATATAAAAATATAAAAATATAAAAATCCAAAATCATAAAACAAGTTCTGTTCTTTTCCCATTTTCCAACAAAAAAGGCTTCTTTTCTTGAGAAAAGATCGGTAGTCTTGTTTAAAGAAATTTCTTTAGGGAACAAGTCTTAATTTCCTAAAGAATATAGCCTTTATTTTATTAAGAAGTAATAATATAATAATGAAGGGAACTGGACTTCGAAATCCTAGAAAAAGATCTACTGTTCCCATTTTTAGCACAGAAAAATAGTCTTCCTTCCTTATAATATAATTATAATATAATTATTATTTCGTAATAATATAATAATGAAGAGAAATAAACTTTGAAAATATAGGCTAAATCCTAATTTTCCCACTGGGAAAAATAGTCTTCTTTCCTAGCAAAAGATCGGTAGTCTTTTTTTTCAGAAATTTCTTTATGGGCGAAATCTTCATTTCCTAAAGAAGATAGTCTTTATTTAAGAAATAATAATATAATAACGAAGAGAATGGACTTCGAAATCTTAGGACATGTTCTGCGGTTCCCGTTTATGCCACAGAAAAATAGTCTTCCTTCTTTAAGAAAAGATTTGTTGTATTTTCTTTAAGAACTATCCTTAGGGAACAAGGTTTCATATTCTAAAAAAGGTAGCCTTTACTTCATTAAGAAGTCCTAATATAATATAATCATAGAACTAGTTCTAATGTTACCATTTTTCCAACTGATAACTTCTCTTCTTTCCTTAACAAAAGATCATTATTCTTTTAAGAAATTTCCTTAAGGAACAGGACTTAATTTCCTAAAGAAGATAACCTGTATTTCACTGCGGAAGAATACTGTTCTCTAGATAAAGGTTTTTTTATACCTATATAAGTTATATAGACTTTGAAACTATAGGGAATAGAATAGACCTTTGGCAATTTTTTGCTTTCTTAATGGTATCCTCAGATCATAAGTCTTCTCAGTCACTTTGTAATGACTGATATTCTTTAGAAAATAAACTTATTGTTAATACCATAAAGATTATTTGATCTGACCTCAGTTTTCATTTGAGCTTCATGTCCTATAATATAAGTATTTTCCTTAATATTTCAATAAGGAAAATAAGGCTTCTTTCCTATGCAAAAGAACATAAGAAATCGAAACTTCCTTATGGGTTTATGCCCCATAATAAAATTGCTTTCCTTGATAGTTCTATGAAGAAATGAAAGCATCTTTATTATTGAGAAAGAAAACTGCCTTCCTTTGGAGCAATCACTTTTTGGTGGAGTTGGTTGGATCTTACTAAAATAGTAGGCTCTTCCTAAAAAATATATATTCCCACGCAGAAGCCTACTACAATTCAGGCAGACAGAAAGACGTATCTTCTCTTACTTTGGTTTATTACCCATATTGTAAATCTTTCCTATCTTCAGATGGGCTCGTAATGTCCAACTGAAATAATGTAAGGAATTTTTAATTTTTAAAACAATTCTTTGGATTAATTTTCCTGAAATAATCGCATATCGCGAATTACATGTTTCGAAAAGATCTCAGTCCTTTAGAAAACTACGAAGATGGTCGCCTGTATCGGGAGGTAGATATTGGATTACAGTATCTATTTTATGTAAAGGCTTTTAGTGTTTAGACTATCAATTCAAACATCTATGTACTCCCCCATTGAAGCATTGCTTTCGTGCTCCTCAAAATCAGATCATATATCAGGACAAGTCAAAGGGAGATGATTTTTCTCTTCTTCTCATTCTCACCTCTTTCATCATTGAAAACTATGAAAATGTAGAAATTAATAAAAATCTATTTCATTAATCTCAAATGCTTTTAAGTTGGCCGATTACCTACATCAGTCAGATCATACATATAGAATAGAAATAATAAACAAGTCTATTCATCCTCATAGCTTTTGCTATAGTTCTTCGCCTGGATCTTCAACCTCATTGCATGTTTACAACCATAGAATGGCCCATTAAAAAGGACGAATCATAGAAAGAGAGGAGAAATTAATAAATATACATATATTGTAATAATCCCAAATGCTCCTAAGTTGGTCGAATCCTATATCAGCCAGATCAGATAATAGTCTTAAAATAAGATCTAATTAGTTTATAGAGTAGGGCCTTATAGTTCATAGAGTGTGACAAGTTCAGAGGAAATTTTAAATGGTTCGAATCTCGTTAGAAGTCTCCTCATTAGACAGTGATCCACAAAGACGTGAAGCGACCTATATTCCTATTACCCTAGTCCAGGGGACAACATAAATAATATCCCCCCCCCCGTTTAAAGAATCCTTTCGTGCACCCCAAAGACACTCCTAAGGTGGCCGATTACCTACATCTGCATACATTTGCCTATAGAAATAAGAAACTAGTCGTTTTGAGCAGGACAAGTTCAGAGGAGATTATAATTCCCTGCTCTTCATCCTAACAACTTCTTCTTCGTCCGGACTTTTAACCTCATTACGTGATTATCAATCACAGAATGATCCATTAAAATGGACGTAATCAGTGAGGTCTTCTTTGTGAAAGAGGGGGAATTAATAAAAGTATATTTCATAAATTCCAAATGCTCCTAAGTTGTAAGAAGTCTATATCAGCCAGAACAGAAAATTGTCTTAGAATAAGATCTAATTAGTTTATTGAGTAGGGCTTGGATAATTCATAAAATGGGTCAAATTCAAATGAATCTTATATCTTTCTGCATATCTTCCCATAAGACAGTGACAACAATCTATGAAGCCTCCTATACTACTCAGTGGTGTGAAAAAAATCATGTCTCGCATCCTGACATGACCTGCTTCGATACGATAATTGTCTAAAAATAAGACCGATAGAGCGGAGCCTTTTATGAACTCCTGTACGCAGCTGCTGCAACTACCTTACATGTCTCCTAATCAGTTTTTGACCCAGCTAGACGGACAAATCTGTCTGTCTCCTATGTTCGTAATCTGATATAAGTGAGTGAGGACTATAAGTGAGGTCCCTCTATCAATAATTTTCCTAAAAGTCCTTTCTCGCAATTCTCAATTAGATAAGAACTTAACCAGGAACTCATGTTTGAGTTGAGTTCCCGACATGCTCCAGTTTTTTTATGGAGTGACCCTACAAAATATTCCGAGAAAGTATTCCCTGTTGCCAAGTTTTCATGGGAATCCCAGCTATTCATATGTCTTCCATTGTCATATTCGCTCGATAGCTGAACACTTGCAAAAAAATTTGCATTCCTATGTTGTCTCACTAAAATGCCAGGATGCGCGTTACATGTGTTCAGCTTGCTACGATGTCGTTACGCTACGTCACACTACTGGGTGCTCTAGTATTTTTAGCCACACATTTGTATTAATTTCATATCACGTCTTCCGTGGCATGTGGCAGGGCAGCCGCAGGCCGACCGATACACATGCCTTCCTGAATATTGTAGCAGCAAAAATAATTAGCTTTTAATGATGAATCAAACGAAGTGAGTGAACATGTAGCGCTCTCGAAGCAATGAATGGCAACGGCAGCAACGTATGTTAGATAGCAGCAGGTAGCGTGGGAGCCGGACAGACGTCGTCTCCAACAGCTCACTGCTGACAGCTTACGTTACGTAGCCTTACGTCACAGCTTCGTGTGGTGTTAATGTTTTCTGAGTGAATGTGTTTGAATACATTTTTTGAAGATTTTCGCTTTTTCGCAAATCGAATTCAGAAGGTAATCATCATTTTTTCTTTTCATTTCTTTTTACTTTCAGCGATGATGACTTAAATTTCATACCACGCGATAATTGGACACGCATGAGCCTGAGACGTACGCCCACCAAGTAAGTGGCCATTAGTTAGTTAAGAAGAATTGTTTGTTAACTATTCTAAATCGTAAATTACTTAATACTCGCTCGTATCATTTCAAGCTAAATTATGAACTTGTTTGTGGCTAGCGTGGTGGGGTGGGAGGCAGGGTTTTGCATTGAATTCTCACCTCCTGCTTTGCATCATACGCCGCTGGCACACAATACGTAAATCTGTCATTTCACTCCATTGTGTTCTCGTAGTCTATTATTTAGCGTTTTTAACTTCCAACCGCCTTTCTGTTACCGGTTTCATGACCCCCCGCCCCCCTCATCCTGCCATGCTTTGTACTCGTCGCCTCATATGTTTTATTACCATCTTTTGTTTTCATATGAATTTCAATTTGTTTTTTTCTTTCTTTTCTGTTTTGTATGCACTTTTTTCAATTTCTGCTCTCTGTTGTGGGGCTATTGTAAACCGGTTTGCGATTTTTACGCTGAATCTGAATCTGTGTTGAGCTTTATTGTTGTTGTGCTTTTATGGTTTTGACGTGTATTTCAGCTGCAGCAGCGAAAACGACAAACGAAACAAGCAACATCATCATCAAAAATCGCAAAAAGTCGTCGTTCGCTTGACCCAACTACCCTGGCTTGAACAGCACAAAATAGAAACGAGTACAATTTTTTGCCATTCCATGCCACCATGGCATGAGTCAGTCAGCCAGCCAGTCAGTCCGCATCATTCGCTCAGCGTTTATTTAATTTCGATATATTTTTGTTTGCCGTCAAACAATGACAGAGATTTTCCTCCGTAGACTTGTTTTCTTTTCTCGACTTATGGCATTTGTGGCAAAGAGAACAAGTGGTCAAGGTTCTCTCGCGCGCGCTCTATCCCACTCTCTCTCTTTGTCTCACTGCAGCGGCGACTTATTTTGCTTTGTTGATGTTTATGTTAGAGAGTTGTGGGCAGAAGGTTCTCTCTGCCTCTCTCTCACATACATTCTCTGCCTCTGCATTCAACTCTTCGTGAGTTTCTTGCACTCATTCTCTTAAATGGGCTATACCGTAAAGGGAAGGTATAACCACAGCTGTGGCGTAGAAGTCAGCTTCTAAAATGTTTTTATGGAAAAGACTGAGAGAAGATATAGTTCTTGGTGAAAATAAAAAAATAGAATATTTTCATTTCGTCGCCGCACGGTGGTTCAGAATCAAATTCCATCGGTCAAAATTCAATAACTTTTGTTCTAAAGGCTGGGCCATTTAAAACATTAAATTAGAATCGGCTATAAAAGAGGACTGATTGTTTATTTAAATTTCTGATTTTATAGGAAAGGTTGAACTTTAGCATTTAATAATGGAACACAAAATCATTCATATGACTACCTCGGCAGTACCTCATCCGATAAACCCAAATTTTTAGTGCAGCCCAAAATCCACACCAAACAGTGACTCGTTGTGGATGCATTGGCTTCTCAAAAGTCCCGCGTGGGTTCTCTGAACCCCAAATGCGGCAATTTTGCCTATTGACATAGCCACCGAAATGAAAATGAGCTTCATGAAGGCTGGACTGAAGGCCAATCACTTCTCGAATATTTGCCACGGAAATTTCTTACAGTTTGCGCTAAAGACTCACTACTTCGGAAGTAAGTTTTTAATATTTCCCAACTTTGTTCGAGCGTATAGCGTCTCATTTTACAAATGTCAAACATAAACCTGAAAATACAAATGAATGTATTCTACTTTTGTAAGTCAAAAGTAATCGGCAGTTCAAATTTAAAATTTTCAATGCCTCACACTATATTAACAATTTTTGATTTCTGTAAAAAAATGAAATTAGGCAAGACCCTAGGGTTAATATAAAAGTTAGGGAGTAATACAAAAATTAAATATAAAAAGAAAAAAATAATTTTCTTTTAAATCGAAAAATACAAAAAGTAGCCAACTTTGGTATAATTTCTTAAATATATCCTACCTACCGATTTTCAATGTTTAGTTTTCAAAATAACTCTTCGAGTCCTTGTCTAATTTCAATTTTTTACAGAAGTCAAAAATATTTACTAGAACAAAAGTTATTGCTTTTTGGCCAGTTTCTTCAAAGAAATGGTCTTTGAGCAATATTTTTCACAACAAATAGTGACTGAAGAAAAAAGATTTTTGTGTTTAAGAAGTAAACATTTTTGGAAGTTGATTTTATACTCTAGTCCAGTCAGCTGCAAAAAACCCCACATGAGAGGTTCTCTGGCATCGACATATGTTCGCACAAATTGATTTATGAAAAACCGCATAAAAGCTGGCAGACAATTAATTGGAAGTCTTAATTCTATTTGGCGATCTACCCAGATCTCCATACAAACCAAAACAAAAATCCTCAATTTTTGCATAAAATCTACGCTTCTTGTTGGCAGCTAGTCTTGAAACGCAACTCGGAAATATATGAAATATTCTGACCAGTCTAACCAATACCCAACGAAAGACTATGGTCCCAAACCAATCAAGACCCCATAAACCGCCATATATATAATATATCAGGGAAAGCTATTGAATGGGGTCCACAAGACGGCCGTAGAAAAGGCAGATGATCATCCTACATGTGGCGACCATAGATTGAAATTGAAGTAAATACCCTCAACAAATCCTGAAATGAAATAAAAAGTATGACGTCGGATAAACCGGCATGAAAAGAATTTGTTTTGGCCCTATGCTCCTTATAGGAGTTAAAGAAAATAATAAAATAAAATGATCTAACAATACGCTCTCGATGTATGTCGATGCCAGGGAAATTCACATGTGCAGGCTTTTTGCCGATTCTTGCTGTATGAGCGGTGTTGACGGAAGATTTAAAAATAAAGTCTACTGTATTTTGAAGTTCATACTCAAACCGGATAAGGCCATTGATTTAACCATAAACGATACATGAGAAGAACTCATGAAGAAGTAGCTGAAATGGCAACTGAATGGAACCCTCAAGGCAGTAGAATAAGAGGCAGATCCGCTAACTAGCAAATTGAAACCGAAAGACGCTCAATAGGAAATACCAGGGCCGAAGTTGAGCTAATGATGCAGAACAGATTACAATGGAAGAATATACCGTGCGACAGTACTTTTTGGGCCCTGAATATGCACATAAAACTAGAGATCGTATGTAGAGAAACTGTTTTTCATTTGGTGATCTTTTCTCCATTTTACAGGACTTTTAATTTCCAGAGGTTATAGTTGTTTTTTTAATAATTTATTTTCGCACTTTTGCGAGTCATAAAAAGGTGACATGGATATCAACTAAAATATGAGAATATCTATTAAAAATACATCAAATTTAAACCCTCTAACTGTATTAGTTTAGCATGAACTTCCATTTCAAGTTTTACCCATTAAAAATGTAAAATATGAATAAATGCTAAACTAATACCGATAGAGGCATGAAATTTAAAGTACTTTTAACAGATATTCTCCTCTTTCATTTGATGTCTATGTCACATTTATATGACTCGAAAAAGTACGAAAATAAATTATTTAAACATCTACATCCTTTGGAAATTAAAAGTTCTGTAAAAGGAGAAATGATTAACAAATGGAAAACTGAGTACACAGTACATACAATCTCCGGTGAACCTTGTTCAGGTCCGATAAAATGCGGTCCTTTGTTCCACCCTGGAACCATAAGAATAAATATATATGTGCCCAGCAAAAACTCCTGCTCCCTCTTTCAGCAGGTTAGTAAAGGAAAAGATGCAGTATTTCCCGCTTACTTACCTGCAGATTAAGCGCTTAAGATTTTTACGGCGGATGTCTTGAATTAGAGCAATTACTGGGACGCAATAAAGACATGTCTAGTTTAATTAGTGAAATGCTGCGGCCGGGATTTGAACTTGGAACTTTATCCATGATAGTCGCGCGTGCTCTACCCAATGTACCATTGCACAGCAAGTGGTACAATATGTTCGTCATTTGCTTGTTAAAAGCACGACGAGGGAGTATGTGTGAGTTTCATTTTGCTTCTTTTATTGTAACCGAAGCATGCAGAGATTGAGCTCTACCCGAATTTTCGGTCTCTGCATGACTCTATTGCATCCGAACCAAGCAGAGTTTCAGCAATGTTTACTTGCCTTACTTACTCAGCTCCACAACGGGTGCATTGCTTCCAAAATCTGGATATTTGCTGGGTGCTTGATGCAGAAGGATTTTTTGGCATTATGCGGTGACAGAACCAACTTCGTCAATTTTCACTTTGAAATTCTTTTTTTTTAATTTAAATTTCTTCACTTACCAAAAAAGCAAGGGTGCTCTTTATGCAGTCCCGTTTCCATTATCATTTCATCTGCCGAAAATATTTCTCGACGCCTTTACGGTATACTAAAGAGAACATCATCATCTCTCATCATTGCTTTACGTTTTTTTTCTCTTAAATTGTTTTGATTTGCAAAGAGTACTGCCTACTTTTTAGGTTTTAAGAGATTATTTCATATATTTTAATTTACCTTAAGCTCTTATTATATTTTTTAAACAAATAAACAAATGCCTTTGCAACAAACTATCATGTTCTAATTAAAAATATTTTTTTATTTTTATTTTTTTCTTTCTTTATTGTCAATTTCTTTTCTTTTCACAGAAACCCGGACAGTTTAGCCAACCGTCGCTGGGGATCAATGAGACAGTAAGAGGAAAATAAATATTTTGAATATTTCTTTAAATGTGTTACCAATTTGGGTTTTTTGTTTGCTAATCCAACCAACCGGTTTTAGGAATTTGTAAATAATTTCCAAAATTTCTTTATAACGCTTGACACACATAATTATTTTGTGAATAATTTTTGGGTGTTTTTTTTTTTTTGGTGGCAGACAGGGCGAGGGTTTTTGTACATACTTATATATACATATACATTTTAATCTGTGGCCAATGCTTTATTTATGTGGCCAAATACCCTACTTAACAGGCGTTACCCCATCAAGTGTCTGTTGAGATTAACTAACTGTGGTGGGCTGGGCGCCTTCATTTAATAATCCACAAATCTTTTGTTTTGTTGTTTATGTTATCCTTAAAACCTCATCTCATCCCTCATTGTATTGTATTGAATTTGCTATTGACAAGGTGCGGTGTGCTAAGTTTGGTTAATAATAATGTCAACATATTAACTATCATTTCGAAATCATTCATTCTGAAATATTCCAAAAGTACAAAGTATTTGAAAATAAAAAATATATAAAATTAACTTTGTCTGACTGGCAAAAGTTCGAAAATAAATTAATAAAAAAATCTATATACCTTGGAAATGAAAAGCGCTGTAGTTTTTGCCGCTGTGATCATCTCTCCATTTTACAGAACTTTTAATTTCCTAGAATATAGATGTTTTAATAATTTATTATCATAGTTTTACTAGCCATACAATTACGATGCTGGTATCAAATTAAAGAGAAGAATATCTTTTAAAAATACTTAAAAATTCTTGCTTAATGCTTTATTAGTTTAGCATTAATAACCATTTCAAGTTTTCCCCATATTTATTTACTTTATTCGTGTTTTATTTTTTAAGGGGCATTGTTTGAAATGTATGTTAGTGCTAAACTAATACAGATAAAATAATAAAATTTAAAGTATTTTTTACAGATATTCTTCTCTTTCATTTGATACCCATATCGTCTTTGTATGACTCGCAAAAGTACTAAAATAAATAATTAACTCATTTATATCCTAAAAAGTAAAATATGAATAAACTAAGGGGGAAAACTTGAAATTATTGTTAATTCTAAACTAGTACAGATAGAAGCATAGAATTTAGAATATTTTTTTATAGATTTTCTTCTCTTTCGTTTGATATCCATATCACCTCTGTATGGCTCAGAAAAGTACGAAAATAAATTATTAAAATATCTATATCCTAAAATGTAAAATATGAATAAACTAAATAAATAAGGGGGGAACTTGAAGCTAAACTAATACAGACAGAACATGAAATTTAAAGTATTTTAAACAGATATCCTTCTCTTTCAAATGATGCCCATATCGTCCTTGCATGCCTCGCAAAAGTACTAAAATAAATTATTAAAACATCTATATCCTTGGAAATTTAAAAGCCTTGTAGTTTTTGCCGCTGATAACACCGAGCGGTAGTACTTTTTGTACCTGAAGATGACCATATACACATGACACACATAGAGATAGACATGTATACAAGCTGAGTACTCAGTTTTTATTTGGTGATCTTTTCATTAATTTCTAGGATATAGATATTTTTAATTTAATTTATTTTATTTTCATAATTTTGCCAGTCACACCAAGGCGAAATGGGGGTCAAATGAAAGAGAAGAGTATCTGTTAAAAATACTTAAAATTTCATGCTTCTATCTGGATTAGTTTAGCATTAACATGCATTTCAAACATATCGCCTTAAAATGTGAAGCACGAATAAACAAAATAAATATGGGGAACATTTGAAATGGTTATTAATACTAAACTAATATTGATAGAAGCATATAATTTTAAGTATTTTTAACAGACATTATTCTCTTTCATTTGATATCCATATTGCCTTTGTATGACCAGCAAAAGTATGGAAATTAATTAATAAAATATCTACATACTTTGGAAATTAAATATCCGCCTTAACACCATTTTCAGTTGTCATTGAGAAAATACAAATTGAGAAATGAAAATTGAAATGGAAAAAATACAAGTGTAAATGAGAAAAGTTAATTGAAATTCAGAAAATACAAATTAAAATTCTAAAATGTGAATTGAAATTCAGAAATGAAAAATTGAAAATGAGAAAATGAAAATTGAATATCAGAAATGCAAATTGAAATTATGAATAAACAAATTGACATTCAAAAATTTAAATTGAAATTTATTTGTATTTTCTCATTTTCTATTCTTTATTTGTCAATATCAAATTGTATATTCTCAATTTCAAATTACTTTTCTTAATTTCAATTCTCAATTTCAATTTGTATTTTCTCAATATGATGTTGTAATTTCTCAATTCAATTGAAAATGGTGTAGCATATGAAAATTTTTCCCAAGAGATGGGGATTGACATACACTCTCAGTCGTCTCCAACGCCATCTACAAAGACGCCGCAAGTTAATGCACCCGCATTCCAAATACTGAGAATTTACCCCATCTTTTGTGATCAGTTTTCATAAACTTGGGTACTGATATTTAGGTTATGAAAAAGCTTTTACAATTATGAAAATTTGCTATTGTTGTTTGGAAGCAGTTCTAGGAGAAAATCGCCAATACTTGGATAAGCTTTTCTAAGTATGAAAAAATTGTCCATAGATGCTGGTTTGTATGCGAGTACGACAATTTGCCCACACCATATACACAGAGCTTTCAATATAGACGCCATAAGTTGGCCTGTGTATATAATAATATGAAAGCTCTTCGAAGATGGCGTTAATAAGTTAACCTACTCGCATTCATACAATTGATAATTTACCCCATCTTTTGTGATCAGCTTTCATAAACTTTCATAAACTTTAAGTTATGAAGAAGCTTTTGCAATTTTTCCATTGTGATGTGGAATCAAGTCTTGGGGAAAAATACTTGAAAAAGCTTTTCTGAGTAGAAAAATAAAAAATAAAAGTATATACTTGAAAAAGCTTTTTTCTGAAAAGCTTATCTGTTAACAGAATAATATGAAAGCTTCCCATAGATGGCGTTAGCAACTGGTCACAATCGACTGATCATTTAGGAAAAAGTTTTGGAAACAGTTTTTATAAATTTACGAAGTCTATTTTAAATTCGATTGTAAAATCGTATTTACTTGAAAAAGTTTTTCTGTGTAAGATACATTTGTCGAAGCTTTTTCTTTAAAATAAAAGTGCCACACAGTGACAATAAAATCTACTGATGAAAATTATTTCTTTTGATAGAAAATATTCTATTCTATTTGAAAAATCCGATGATTTGCTAACGCCATCTACATAGAGCTTTAAATAATATGAAAGTTCTCTATACAAACTATTGCACATTTACGTCATTTCCCATCATTTGGGAAAAATTTACATAAATTTACGATGTCTAGGTCGATGGTCGTTTGCTGATGAAAAAGCTTTTATGAAGCTTTTCTTTTCCATTGTGGTTTGGAATTAGTTCCTGTGGACAAATCGCCAATACCTGACAAAGCTTTTCCGATAAAGATACATTTTTCGATAGATCATGGAAAAGCTTTTAAGTTTAATGAAAGTTCCATGCTATTGCAAAAAGTTGCCTAATGTGAATCATTTCTTTTGATAGTTAGTTTAGTTTTGATAGAAGTTTTATTCTTTTTAAAATCCTTTAAGTACTCAAGCCCTTTTGCTACATTTATCATACCCATCCCCTTTGATGTTTACCCTTATTCCAAGTTCCTTGCTATTCCTTTTTCATGTGGTATTAATTACTTTGTGTGTGTACATTTGACAACTATTTATGTGGCATTCAAATTCATTCGATTAATGGCTCTTGATTAGTGGAGGGTACTTACCAAACATTTTATGGCTACACTCTGGTGTACTGGCTGACTGGAGTGGAGTACTGGCTTTTGTTATTTAGGCCAATAATTTTGAGATACAAAAGTCCATATGGATGTTATCTTGAAAAGATTTCGCAAAAGCGTCGTCGCTTTTTATTACATCTTGGGTTTTTTTGCTTTTTTTTGGACACACAAGAATTTGGAACAGAAACATTAAAACTATTTCTTTGTGCGGCCATCCTATGTCTTCCCCCCTTCCTTCATCATTGGGGGAACTTTAACAATTGGCTTAACCAGAAATTTCTTTACAGAAGTTATGGTTAAATTTAAAACTGGTTCTTAACGTCTTGGCTGACTCTAGAAATACAGAAGAAGAAGGAGAAAAAAACCTCTTAACATACAAAACTAAACATCTTGGCTTGCGCTGAAGAAAAAGAACTTCATCACGATGAGGATGATGATGACGATGAAGATGTTGATAATCATCAGCAGCAACAATAGCTGGAAAGCCATCTTTTATTTCCATGTGTTGGCTGGCTTGGATGGATGGCTTTAATGCTTCTTGGCCTGACTTGGCTCGGTATGACTTGGCTTGGCTTGTCTGTTCTGTGGTAAGCCAGCCAGCCAGCCATTGCTGGTGCGCATGCGTCACCGCGTCATGGTTTTGGAATGTTTCTCTCTCTCTCAACAACGTTGACTATCGTGGTGGCCGTACAGACAACCAGGGGTTTTTCATTAAGCCTCAAGTAAGGTTTTTATTTATTTTTTGTTGAGGGTTTGGAAAATTATCATGTTAAAAATTCTCCCAGGCCTTGGCGTTGCGTATAAATTCGAGTAGATCGGAGTTTTATGACAACAACGGCTCTGAACCCTGCAAATGTTTCAACTGTTGCACGTTCCCAACGGAAACGAGTTTGTTGCCGTTTTTTTTAAGGTTTCCTGAGCCGTTCGTCGCTCGGTCGTGTCACCACATTCTGCTACAATTTTTGCGGTTTTTTTTTGGATGCAAGTATATGTGGCAACTGCAACAACAGCACACATCTCAAAACGTAGCTGACGACAGTCTAGAATTTCAGCATGAAACATAATCGCATTCGTGTACATGAAATTGCAGTTGAAGTTGTAGAGAATGGCCGGGAAGATTGTGAAATCTCTAGGCTTGCATCTATCACAGAATTGTAGGACTTCCATCTGTGGAGGAGAGAAGAAGAAGGAGGAGGAGGGGGAATTGCTTGAATGATGCTTAAGTCAATGAAGTGAAACGATTTGGCTAGAGTTTCTATAAAAACACAATGTAAATTCAAATAGAAAAAATATGGAAAAATGTAGAAAAAATATTAAAAAATATAAAAAATATAAAAAATATAAAAATATAAAAATATATAAAAATATATAAAGAGCACTTGATCCGATTTCTATATGTGTAATTTCATGTGAAGCTGTCACAAAAATTGTTCACTTGTCTCCGATTTTGATGAATTTGATATAGAAAAATATAAATATATATATATATATATATAAAATATAAAAGACACTTCATCCGATTTTTATATGAGTAATTTCACGTGAAGCGATCATAAAAATTTGGTCTCTTCTCTAAAATTTTAATGAAAATTTATTCAAATATATGACGAATAATGCTGCTTTCCCGATTTTCAAAAAAATAAAAAATTGTAGACACTAGGGTGGATCGTAAAAACGCAATTTTGTCATAAAGTATTTTTAAAAACTGTATAGCTTTTTAGTGCTGAGTTAAAAATATAATTTTTTTTTTAATTTCAAGCAAATTTCACAGATTAAAAGAAAATTACCGAAATTAAAAAATATTTTTTTTAATTTTTTCCTTATTTATTTTTTATTAAAACAAAAAAGGAATATGAACATTTCAATAAGGCGAATAATTTCTTCCAGTTTAAAAGAAAATTACCGAATTTAAAAAAAAAATATTTTTTTTATTTTTTTTTTTCGTATTTATTTTTATTTATTTATTACCAAAAAATATTAAATATGAATATTTCTATATGGCGAATAATGCTGCTTTCCCGATTTTCAAAAAATAAAAAATTTTAGACACTAGGGTGGATCGAAAATAACGCATTTTTGTCATAAGGTATTTTTTAAAAATGTATAGCCTTTTAGTGGTATGAGTTAAAAATATATTTTTTTCATTAATTTTAAGTAAATTTCTTCCAGTTTAAAATAAAATTGCCGAATTTTAAAAAATATTTTTTTTAATTTTTCTTTCTTATTTTTTTTATTTATTTATTAAAAGAATAAAATATGAACATTATTATATATATCGAATAATGCTGCTTTCCCGATTTTCAAAAAATAAAAAATTTTAGACACTAGGGTGGATCGAAAATAAACGCATTTTTGTCATAAGATATTTATAGCTTTTTAGTGGTATGAATTAAAAAATAAATTTTTCACTAATCTCAAGTAAATTTCGTCTAGTTTAAATGAAAATTGACAAATCTTAAAAATAAATATATATTGTTTTCGTATTATTTTTATTTATTTTTTAAACCAAAAAAATATATGAAATATTAACAAATCTATATGACGAATATAACTGAATTTCACGATTTAAGACAAAAATTAGACACTAGGGTGGATCGAAAATAAAGTATTTTTGTGATAAAGTAATTTAAAAAAAAATTATAACTATTTTGTGGTATGAGTTAAAAATATAATTTGTTCACTAATTTCAAGCAAATTTCTTGTAGTTTAAAAGAAAATTGTCAAATCTTAAATTTTTTTCTATTTATTTTTTAAACCAAAAAATATCACATCGATTTTTCTACAATAAATTCTATTAATTGTAAAAAAAGTCACAAAGACGCTCCATAAGTTTCGTAATGGTAGTCCTGGTATTTAGTCCAAAACAATTATAAACATAAGGGGGTCTTTTTGGTCCCTAAAAGAGAAGTATAACGGGTCAAAATGTTCTACAAAAATATTTGCCATACAATTCTGTAACAAAACTATGAATACACCAAAACTCACAACTTTACTTAAATGTTAAAAATATGTCAAACCTAAAATTCATTTTAGGGTTAATGTCGTACTTTTTTCGATTTTTGTAAAATAAATTCCATAACTTATTTGTGGTATGATTTTTTTTTTAATAATTTCAAGCAAATTTCTTCTACTTTAAAAGTAAATTGTTAAATCTTAAAAAAATATATTTTTTTAATTTTTTTCTTATTCACTTTTTATTTATTATATAAACCAAAACAATATTCCCTCAATTTTTGTAAAATAAATTGTATTAATAGTTAAGAGTGTCACTAAGACGCTCCGTAAGTTTCATAATTGTAGTCCTGGTACTTACTCTAAAACAATTATAAACGTATAGGGGTCTTTTTGGTCCCTTTTGTGCAAAAGGGTAAAACCCGCCCCTAAAACAGGGGTTTAACGGGTCAAAATGTCCTACAAAAATATTTGCCATAAAATTCTATAACAAAACTCTGAATACACCAAAGCTCACAACTCAACTTAAATGCCAAAAATATAACAAAACCTAAAATTCATTTTAGGGTTAATTTGGTACTTTTTTCGATTTTTGTAAAATAAATTGTCATAATGTATTTTTAAAAATTTCATAACTTATTTGTGGTATGATTTTTTACTAATTTCAAGCTAATTTCTTCTAGTTTAAAAGAAAATTTTTAAATCTTAAAAAATGTATTTTTTTTATTTTTTTCTTATTTATTTAATAATTTATATTTTTGTAAAATAAATTTTATTAATAGTTGAAAGTGTCACAAAGACGCTGCATAAGTTTCGTAATGGTAGTCCTGATAATTTGTCTAAAACAATTATAACTTTAATTATTAATTTCAATTATATTTCCCCATTTTCCATATTCTTATGACGACTTGGTATAGAAAACCTTGTGATCCTTACATTTTAAGTATAAGCGTGTACTGCAATATTACGTAAAACACTACGGGAAACATTTTTGTGGTACATTTTAACCATCTATCTCCTCACTACAAAGGCTTTTTGGTATCTTTTTTGCAAAAGGGTTAAAAACACCCCTAATACAGGATTTGATGAATCCATATAGGAAACCTTGATATCCTTAGATGTTAAGCATATGAAGTATCCAGCAATATTACTTAAAACACTATGAGGAACATTTTTGTGAAACATTTTAACCCTATAGCTTCTCAATATAGGGGTCTTTTTGGTACCTTTTGTGCCAATGGGTAAAAAACACCCCTAAAGCAACGGGTCAAAATTTTCTACAATAATATTCGCCATAATATACTACACCAAAACTCTAAAGTCACTAAAACTCAAAACTAAACTTAAATGCCAGAAAATAGGTAAAAACTTAAAATACATTTTAGGGTTAATTTCGGACCTTTTTCGGAATTGGTGTAAAATCTACCACAAATCTACATTTTAGGGGGTTAGTGTGAATGGAAAAAATATTCTGCGTTAATTTTCACTATAAATCAACGAACACAAGAAAGCTGTAGCTATGATATATATAAATAAAATATCAGTAACAATTTGGGTATTTAAATATTTAATTATATTTGCCCCTTTTGTACATTCTTATGATGAATCGATATGGGAAACCTTGTGATCTTTACATTTTAAGTATACAGTGTGTGCAGCAATATTTCTTAAAACACTACGAGGAATATTTTTGTAGAATGTTTTAACCCTCTAGCTGGACATTATAGGGGTCTTTTAGGCCCCTTTTGGGCAAAAGGGTAAAAAACACCCTTAAAACAGGAGTTGATGAATCGGCATAGGAAACCTTGTGATCCTTACATTTTAGGTATACAATATGTTCAGCAATATTTCTTAAAACACTATAAGGAACATTTTTGTGGAATATATTAACCCTCTAACACCTCAGTAAAGGGGTCTTTTTGGTCCCTTTTGAGCAAAATTGTAAAAAACTCCTCTAAAACAGGGATCTGGATGGTCAACATAATTTACAAATATATTTACCTTCATATACTACATCAAAACTATGAATACACTAAAACTCAAAACTCAACTTAAAAGTCACAAAATAAGTAAAAACTTAAAATTCATTTTAGCGCTAGATTCGAACGTTTGTTCGAATTTGTGTTAAACTCACCCATAAAACTTAATTTTACGGGGGTTGTGTGAAGGGGAAAAATATTCTACATCAAATTTCACTATAGGTCACCGAACAAAAGAAAGCTTTAGATATAATACATATACATAAAATATCAAGATGAGTGTTTAAATATTTAATTATATTCCCCCTTTTGCACATTTTTATGATGAATCGGTATAAAATTCAAAAAATTAACTTTAAATGCAAATATATCCCCAAATAATATTTGCGATTATTAGGAAAATATGTATGAAACCCAATTGAAAAAATATGGCCATATTTAAGGTAGATTTGAATTTTTCCAGACTTCACTTCAGACTCTGCAATCTCCATTATCGAGTTTAGTTTAGTGTAAAGGGGCCCTCTTTAAGTCCAGAATCACAAGGAAGGAGCAGTAGCCTGTATTTGGGTAACAAAACCCAATCTTGCAGGTACTTTTTTATTATTTATAAATTTCTTAATCATAAAAATATTGAGATAAAATCATGAATTTCAAATTAAGTTTCTCAAATCACATTTCTTTAAAGTGCGAAAACGAATTTCTACATTTTTTTCCACGAGATGAGAACACATCCCAAAAAACAGGACAGAATGTTATCTTCTCCAGGCTTTGGCAAAAAACAAAAACGAAAACTACACAAATTCCTTACGGTTGCCAACAAAACACAGACTGAAACGTGACCAGAATCTTGTATGAAATTTCCCCCAACCCCAACCTAAACTCAAACCATAGCAACAAAGCCAACCTTAGAAAAAAGAATTACGAAAAAAAAAACTGAAAATAATTTCATTGAAGAAAAACGTGTACTTGGATCTCAAATAGTTCTCACTATTATTAGGTTTTTTCCCCATTCTTTTACTTGAAAGAACAAATGTTGTTAAACACTTTCAACCGAAAAAAAAACAAAAAAAAAGAAACTAAAGAAGCAACGTTTAATTTAAACAAATTTCTTTGTCAGTTAAAGGTCTCTTGGCATTACTTGCGTGGCAAGTTCTTTTCCCTTCATTCTGTTCGTTTCATTGTTGTCGTCGTCGTCGTTATCGTTGTCGCAACACTTGAATGCATTTTCCCAGCATTTTAAGGCCAAGCTAAAAGGCATGGTGCAACTATATGTTGGCCGCTTGAAGAAGAAAAGCCAAACATGGCTGGAAGCTATTCTTTTGTTTTTGTTTTCTTCTTTCCACTGTGTAATTAAGCACTAATGCGTGCGAGTCAAGTTTCATTTCGTTGTTCGTTCGTCTTCGCCTTCGTCTAATAGTCAATCTCTGTCTCAATAATTATGGGAAAATATGTAGATTTTTATTGTCTTGCAAGAATGCTGGCGAAGAATTTTGTAAAGCAGGAGATGATGTTAATTGTTCGAGGGCATTTTCCTTGTGGCCTAAAGGTATGCTATACAAGTCACAAGATGTAGGTATGTTTATAGCTAGATGAAACAAGTGCTACAAAAATTGCTGCAGGGGTTCAAGGATGAGCAGCTCATATGACACTGACTTTTTTGCGAGAAAAATTAAATTATCACATTTAAAGTCGTTGGTTTCTGACTATCCCGAAATTTAATATTCGATTATATTTATAAGCTCTTATGGCACTGGCTTTTTGGTGATTTTTTTAAATTAAATTTTCAAACCCATATGACAATGTCTTTCCTGTTTTTTTTTTCTCCGAAAAAATGGCCTCTTTTAAAACCGTTGCTTCATGACTTTATCTGGACAGTTAATATTAAATTTAATTATAAAATTAAATTTAATTATAATTATATTTCTAAGCCCATATAACACAAACTTTTTTGTGCTATTTTTATACGAGAAAAAGTTCTAAATTAACACTTTTAAAGTCGTTGGTATATGACTTTATCTTGGCAGTTAGTATTCAATTTTCTAACTACTCTGACTCTGGCTTTTTTCATATGACACGGACTTTTTGTTGACTTTTTAAATTAAATTTTCAAACCCATATGACGCTGTTTTTCCTGTATTTTTTTTTCTTCGAGAAAATTACCACTTTTAAACCCGTTGCTTTCTGACTTTATCTTGACAGTTAATATTCAATTTTCTAATTATATTTCTAAGGCCATATGACCCTAACAAATTAACTCTTTTAAAATCGTTGATTTATGACTTTATCTTGGCAGTTAATATTAAATTTTCTAACTAATTTTCTAATTATATTTAAAGCCCTTATGACTCTGGCTTTTTAGGGATTTTTAAAGCCGTTAGTTTCTGACATTATCCTGACAGTTAGTATTCAATATTCTAATTATATTTTGAAGCCCATATGTCATTGTTCTTTTTGTGATTTTTTTCTAAGAAAGAAAAATAAATTATGGCATTTAAAGTCATTAGTTTCTGACTTTATCCTGACAGTCAATATTCTATTTTCTAATCATATTTTTTTAAGCTTATATGACACTAACTTTTTTGTGTTTTTTTTCTACGAGAAAATGTATAAACTAACAAATTTAAAGTCCTTAGTTTCTGGCTTTATGTTGATAATTAAATCTCAATTTTTTAATTATATTTTTTAAGCCCATAGGACACTGGATTTTTTCTTCTACCAGAAAAAATAAATTGTCACATTTAAAGCCAGGCAAATATTTGATATTTTCTCTCCGATTTTGATAAAAATTTCCAAATTTTTCGGATTTTCAAGAAATAAAAAATTTTAGACACTAGGGTGGATTGAAAATAAAGTATATATGTCATAAGGTAATTTTAAAAAATATAACTTTTTTTGTATATATTTTTTTCTAATTTCAAGCAAATTTCTTCTAGTTTAAAAATAAATTGTTAAATCTTATATAGTTTCTTAGTTTCTAGCATTAGCTTGACAATTAATATTCAATTTTCTAATTATATTTTTTAAACCCATACCAAACCCTGGATTTTTTCTTCTACCATAAAAAAATAAATTTCACATTTAAAGCCAGGCAGTTGAGCTGAGTAATTTCATGTGAGGCGATCACAAAAATTTGATATCTTCTCTCCGATTTTGATGAAATTTTCTAAATTTTTTCAAAAAATAATAAATTGTAGACACTAGGGTGGATCGAAAATAAAGTATTTTTGTCATAAGGTAGTTTTAATTTTTTTACCTTTTTTGTGGTATAAGATAAAACTATTTTTTTTCTAATTTCAAGCAAATTTTTTCTAGTTCAAAAGTAAATTGTCAAATCTTAAAAATATATATTTTATTTATTTTTTCTTATTTATTTTTTTCTTTATTTTATAAACCAAAAAATTTTGATGAAATTTTCCAAATATAACTGGACATATTTGGAAAATTTCACCAAAATTCATATCATAATAATAATTTCAGCATTTTCAAAAAAATTAGAAATTATGGACACTAGGGTGGATCGAGGATAAGTATTTTTGTCATAATGTAATTTAAAAAAAATTGTGATAAAAATATATTTTTTTCAAGCTAATTTCTTTTAGTTTAAAAGTAAATTGTAAATCTTAATATATAAATCTTAAATATATATATATATATATATTTTTTTTTCTTATTTATTTTTTCGTTATTTTATAAATCAAAAAATATACTTTAAATTTTTGTAAAATTTATTTTACAAATAGCTAATAGTGTCAGTAAGATGCTCCCAAAGTTGTATAATGGTGTTCCTAGAACTCGTCTAAAACAAGTATAATTATAATTATTAATTTTAATTATATTTCCCCCTTTTGCATATTCTTATAATGAATCGGATGATAGAAAACCTTGTGATCCTTACATTTTAGGTATGCAATGTGTTCAGCAATATTACTTAAAACACTATGAGGAACATTTTTGTGGAACACTTTTTGGTACTTTTTGTGCAAAAGTGTAAAAAACACCACTAAAACAGGAGTTGATGAATCGACATAGGAAACCTTGTGATCCTTACATTTTAGGTATGCAATGTGTTCAGCAATATTACTTAAAACACTATGAGGAACATTTTTGTGGAACACTTTAAACCTCTAGCTCCTCAATATAGGGGTCTTTTAGGTCCGTTTTGTGCAAAAGGGTAAAAAACACCCCTAAAACAGGAGTTAATGAATCGACATAGGAAACCTTGTGATCCTTACATTTTAGCTGTACAATGTGTTCAGCAATATTACTTAAAACATTACGAGGAAAATTTTTGTGGAACATTTTCACCCTCTAGCACCACAATACAAGGGTCTTTTTGGTCCCTTTTATACAAAAGGGTAAAAAACACCCCTAAACCAGAGGCTGAACGGGTAAAAATATTCTAGAAAAATATTTGCCATAAAATTCTATACCAAAACTCTGAATACACTAAAACTTAAAACCTAAACCTGTCAGAAATAAAACAAAACTTAAAATTCTATTTAGGGTTAATTTGGCCCCTTTTTCGGAATTGGTGTAAAATCTACTATGCTAATTGTCTAAAGAAATTTAAAAGAATTTAAAAAAATTGTATAGAACGATTGCAGTGAACGATTGTTTCCGATTTTCTCTGAAATTGGTCTGATAAATCTTACAAATGGTTAGAGAACGGTCGGAGAAGTCGGGTCATTTTTCGTCTGCTCTCATAAACTTCTTCACTTCGACTTCGTTAGTCGAATAACCCTTCATAACTTCACAACATTTTGTCCAGCGACAAATCGGCTCAATATTCCAAATTTTCCAAGACAAATCTTTCCGAATCCTTGTCAAACGGACATGCGATTGTGCAGAGTGTCTATATGATTTCGGACAATTTTCGTCTAAACTTCAGTTCGACTTCCTCAAGACACGTCGACAAATCCTTCGGAATTGCTTACAGAAATCTGGCTGACACATCGGTACGATCATCCGTATTTCCCAAGACAACTCTTTTCGAGTTCTTGCCAAACGTCCATACGATTTTCATATATGTTGTCTGAACGATTTCGGAAAATTCGCATCATTTTCGGCTGCTCGGTTTAACTTCAGTTCGATTTCGATAAGACAAGTTGAAAGACCCTTCATAATTTTCCACGGAATATTGTTCAGAATTCTCACAGAAATCTTCAGAATTTTCCAAGACAAATCATTCCGAGTTGTCTGATCGATTTCGTACAGAATTCTGAAAAGTGGCACCATTCGTTCTGAAGTCTAACCGAACGAAGACGAACGGTTATACTTCAGGACGACTTTCTTAAGATGCATCGACATTCTTCTTCAGAATTCCCACAGACATGTGGCCGACAAATCTTCAGAATTTTTCGAATTTCGCAAGATAAATCGTTCCGAGATTTTGTCAACCACACATACGATTTTCATATATGTTGTCTGAAAGATTTCGTAACTGAAAATTCCTTCGATCGTTTTTGGCTGCTCGGTTTAACTTGAGTTCGACTTTGATAAGACAAGTTGAAATATTCTTCATAAATTCCTACGGAATCTTGTTCAGAATTCTCACAGAAATCTTCCGAATTTTCCAAGACAGACCGATTTCTTACAGAATTCTGAAAAGTCGAAGCATTCGTGCTGAAGTCTAACCGTGCAGACGAACGGCTATACTTCAGGACGACTTTCTTAAGACACGTCGGCAAATTCTTCAGAATTTTCACAGAAATCTGGCCGATAAATATGCGATATTCCGAACTTTCCAACACAAATTTTGAGTTATTGCCAGCCGCTCATAACATTTTATGTGCGATGTCTGACCGATTACGTACCGAATTCGGAAAAGTCGGTCCATTTTCGTCTGCTTGATTTGTTCGGAATTCTCACAGAAATCTGGCCGACACATCGGCACAATCTTACGAATTTTCTAGGACAAATCCTCCCATGTTCTTGTGAAACGCCCAGACAAATTTCTGTACGTTGTCTGACCGACATCGGTATTATCGACATCAAATTGAGTGTCTGAAAGATTTCGTTGCGAATTCATAAGAAATTGTTTACTGGGATGTTGTAAGGTATTTGTTGGGTTGGGAGTGTGCGCTTGGCTGCAATGTGTTTGTTGTGTTTATTTATTTGTCACTCTTCTCTGCCTCTCTTTCCCTACTCCTCTACCTCGCAAACTATCACTTACGCTCTCTTTGGCTGCTCCAGCATATCTTAGTAATGCTCTCGCTCTCTTCTGAATGTGTGTGTGTGCATTTTTTGTTTTATGTTTTTAACTATTTTTCTTCTTCTTCTACTCACATGTGTTCATGTGTTTTATGACTGCCTGCCGGCATAGCATAGCATGGCTGGTTGGTCTGATGGTTGTTTTTGGTATTTTGCGACCGTTCGTATTTAGTCGTCTCAAACACGTTTAAACCGACGGAAGGTACGCCGCACACCGCTTGATACGAACTAACAACGCTTGCAACTCGACTCGTTACGGTTTTGTCGTCGTCGTCGTGTATACCTTGAAAACAAGCCATCAGAAAAACGCGCTAGCTAGCTGTTAAGCCAAGTTAAGAAAAAAAATCCAAAAAATTAAATAAAATAAAAAATACGAAAAAACATAAACACACCGAAAACGTTTTTCTAGTTATCGTTTTTATCTCCTCTTCATTGCCGCGCGCTTCTGGGTTTGTTTGTGCGCGTTTTAGACTCTTGTTAACTTGGTGGACCAGCTAACAAATCTTTCAAAATTTCACACCAAAGGTTAAAGTACGTACAAAATGTGAATTGAATTACATATAATAAAAATAAATAAAATTCCTACTAAAAATAATGATAATAATAATTAAAAAAAATCCCCACCTTTACGAAATGTTAATGACAACCAGTTCGACGTCTGTCTGCAGCTACTTATGAATTAATTAAAAAAAATATATCCCAAAACAAACAAAAATAAATACATAAATAAAAAGTGGAGAGAGAAAAAGAAGAAGAAGCTGAAAAAAAACGAGAAAAAAAGAAATTGATTAAATAATCATTGGCAGTTCATAACATACTTACATCCATACATACATATGTGCATAACACCGGCAGGCAGACAGATATATCATTAATTTATAAGGTTTCTCTAATAAAATAATTTATGTGGGCTTTTTCGCGGAGCATTAATATATCATTTCTTTTTTTTTTTTTGCGGAGTATTCCATACATCTCTCCGGTTATGTATGAATTCTGTCTGAGGTCTGTCTGTCCGTGTGTTTGTCGGAAACGGAAGTTATGCCAATTCCAATTTTTATGGGTTTTATTTATTTTGTTTTTTGTTTTTATTGTGAAATGTTACACTTTTTTTCGTGCGATAGAGCTTTAGTATTATTCACTTTTTTTCTGAATTTTCTATTTTTGCTGTTCCCCACTCTGTGACGTGTTTTTGTGCTATTTTGTTTATTTTGTATTTTCATTCATTCATTCATTATTATTAACAATATTTTATTGTTGTTGTTGTTACGCTTTAATGATTTTGAAAGTGTAAAGTGTGCTATGTGTGTGTTTCATTTTCTACATTGTCGAAATTTTGTTTTATTTGTTTCGTTTTTTAATTCTCTGTTACAATTTAAATATTTTGTGGAACAAATGTATATATAAAACAAATTAAAAAGAAAAAAAATAAGTGCAACTAAATATTAAGTTCGTTTGGTAATAAACCTACATTGATTTCTTTTAATAATACACATCCCAGTTCAAGTCAAATATTGTGTATAGACCGAAATAAAACAAACGAAAAAATAACAACTTAAAATAAAAGTAGCGAAGCATTAAATTAAAGAGAAATTAATGAAAACGTATTAAGAAATAAAAATAAATAAAACAATATTTAAGAACGATTAAAAATAAATTTAAAATGTGTAAATAATAAAAATGCCTGAGAAGTAATTTCTGGAATTTTTATTGTTTTATATCAATTTTGTTCCGAAATTGTGACAATATTTTTTTCTTGAATATATTTTGGCCATATGAAAAATAAATAAATAGAATACGGGAATTTTGCTATAGTCCAAAATAAAAAATATTTTATATATATTTTTTTAATAAAAATGGCAAAAACTTGTGAAAGTGGAAGGAACGTTTTTTTTAATTGCAACGCCTCTGAGGATGATCGAAGAAGTCGGGAACAAAATTAAAAAATAAAATAACAAACAAACAAGAGCTCGTTTTCATTTATTTGAGACCGTAAAAGCCGGACAATAATACAAAACAATAAAAATAATAAATTGAAAATAACTTTGAGAAGAAATTTCTTGAAATTTTAAACATAGTATTGATTTTTTTGCGCAAGGTTCGACAATATGCTACTAAGATAAATATGGAAACATATTCTGCATTCGTTCAATTTCAATTTTTATCGTATGAATAAAATAATCAATAAAAGTGAAAAAAAAAATAAATTTATTTTATCGGAAAAATAAAATAAAATAATCAATAGCTAGACAAAGTTAGATAAATAATATAAAATATCGAGCGCCCCGGTAGTCGAGTTGGTAGCGTGCTCGGCTATCAGCGTGGGGGTCGTGGGTTCGATTCGCACCAGAGGCTCTGGTCTGTCGTTGCAATAACTAGCTACTATGGTCTTAGTCACCCCGGCTCAATCCCTGGACCCAAAATTAGAATATAAATTTACTTTGTATTGTAATTCATAATAAATAAATAAATATAAAATAAAGCAAAATAAAAAATATATACAAGACAAATCTTTTCGATTTCATGTCAACCGCCCATACAATTTTGTGAACGATTTCGTAACCATTTCGGCTGCTCGATTAGACTTCAGGCCGAAACTTCGTAAAGACACGTCGAATAATCCTTCAGAATTTCCCATAGAATTTTGTTCAGAATTTTCACAGAAATCTGCACAATCTATCGAGTTTCCCAAGACAAATTTTCCCGAGTTCTTGTTAACGGCGCATGCTATGTTCTTCGGTACGTTGTCTGAACGATTTCGTACCGAATTCGAAAAAATTTGTTTACTGGGATGTTGTAAGACATTTGTTGTATGTGAGTGTGCGCTTGGCTGCAATGTGTTTCTTGTTGTTATTTATTTATCAAAAAATAAAAAAATAAAATAAATAAATAAAAAAAAATTTTTCCTGTTTTTTATATATATATATATAATATATATATATATAATATTACAATCTTCTATAAAAAATTCTATAGCAATTGCCAGTACAATTTTTGATAAAAGAGATTTTTCACAGAATATAGTTAATTCATTTTTAATTTAATATTTTAGAGAAAAAAAAACACAAATTAAAAAAAAAAAAAAAAAAACAAAATTTAAATTAAATTTAAATTTAATAATTACTAAAAACAATTGCTAATAAAAAGTTGGAAAAACTAGTTTTTTACAGAATATTTTTAATATTTTTTTGTTAATTTTGATATTTATTGATCTACAAAAATATTATATTCTTTTATTTTTTCTCTAACTTTTCCCGATATAAAAAAAATATTACAATCTTCTATAAAAAATTCTATAGCAATTGCCAGTAAAATTTTTGATAAAAGAGATTTTTTCACAGAATATAGTTAATTCATTTTTAATTTAATATTTTAGAGAAAAAAAAAAAAACAAAACAAAATTTAAATTAAATTTAAATTTAATAATTACTAAAAACAATTGCTAATAAAAAGTTGGAAAAACTAGTTTTTTACAGAATATTTTTAATATTTTTTTTGTTAATTTTGATATTTATTGATCTACAAAACTAGACACATAAAAAATCAAATATTACTTTGTGATAATTAACGTGTCGGGAAAAGTTTGCGAGAAAAAAAAATAAAACAAAAATAAAAAAATAACAAAAAAGTAAAACATTAAAAATCAAAAATAAATAATTACCAAAAACAATTGCCAGTAAAGTTTTTGAGAAAAGAGATTTTTCACAGAATATAGTTAATTCATTTTTAATTTAATATTTTAGAGAAAAAACAAAAATTTGAAAAAAATAAACAAAACAAAAAATAAATAAAAATAAATAATTACAATATAGAATTGCCATATATATTAATAATTGTAATTATTTATTTTTGTTTTGTTTTTTATATTTTTTAATTTTTGTTTTTTCTCTAAAATATTAAATGAAAAATGAATTGACTATATTGTGAAAAATCTATTTTCTCAAAAATTATTATAATTATTTATTTTTGTTTTTTTTTTTTTTTTAATTTTTTTGTTTTTTTTTTTTTTTTTTTTTTTTTTAATTTTTGTTTTTTCTCTAAAATCTACATCAATGCAATAACATCTTGCCTTAGTTAGTTAGTTATTCTTAGACAAAATTAATTTTCGTGTCCAAACCTAATGTACAACAGTCGAGAACGATATTAACTAAATTTGTATGGAAAAATTTTTTTAATCAAATTTTTATTAAAACACCAATTATCGTCGAAGGTGCCTTTAATATTAATATTCTTATTTTGGAAATAAAAGTTCGAGAACTTCTGCTTATATGTTCAATTGAAGGTAATTATGATTACTGCAAAGGTTGCAAATTTTACTTTCCCATAGAAACAGTAGTTTAGGAACAGTCTTCAAAAAATTGGAAAAAAAATATTTTTTCCAAACAAATCAGAAAAATAGAAAAAAAGTCAGAAATAATTATTTTGTTTTTTTTTTTTTTTGGCGCAATATTATAAAGCCAGTTGGAAAATTAGAGAAAAAATAAGTAAATAAATAAATAAAATTTTTTTAAAGTATAATAATAATAAAAAATTCTGAATATTCTGGATATTTTCATCATTCAAACTAAATGATGTGGTTTCACAAGAAGAGAAAAAAATCTCCTTAAAAAGTGTCTACAAAACGAAAATGCTTTGCTATGCACAAACCACCACCAGTTCAAATCGTATCTCGTTCATAGCTGTGTATCAATAAAAAATTATGATTCATTCAATTAATATAAAGAAAAACGTGTTCTAAATTTATGCTGATTAAATGCAAACCCGATGTGAGACTTCTTTTGTCTTGTCGTCTGGTGGTGAATAGTTCTAAAAGAAATCAAGAAACCAAATAATAAGAATTCATATAATAGAAAATCTGTTGGCAAAAGAAGTCTTCAAGTTGAAAAAATAAATTGTGAAAAAATAACTAAAACAAAGTTGAACAATTAATCATGTGAAGTGCTGCAAATGTACTCTGCATTTATTCATTTCGGCTGTGAACATTGGGAAATATGTTGGAAATCTGCAGCACAACACGGAAATTAATGTTTATTTGATTTATTAATATATAAATAAAGTTTGTATAAATTTCATGTTTAAATGTAATTTCATGTTTAAATGTAATTTCATGTTTAAATCTAATTTCATGTGAAGTTTTAATATGGGAACTTATGTTTGTCATTCATCTCTTGGTATTTAATTACAAACTATCTCAAAAAGAACGAGGCAAGAATGAAAACTAGAACTAGAAAATAAAATAACATTCAACGCCCCTGACTTATACGAAATCAGTTCTCAAAAAGACAGAGAGTCTTCAAAAATTGTATCAAAATATCCTCTAAGGATTTCTCAACAATGAAATAATAAATTTGATAGGATTGAAATTCAATCTAGCTTGCAATTTGTGCAGAGTCTTTAGATGAATCTCATCTTACTTCTCGTATTTTACTTGTATACAATATTGAATACAATTTGTTGAAAACAGGTTTATAATTGATACGTCATCACTAATTAATCGAAGAATTTGCATATTTTTATAATGTATGTGAATATTTGTGGATTTGTTGTTTTATTATTGAGAAATTTGGTATTTAAAAAAAATAAATACGTAGTATTTTATTGAGAAATTTGATATTTAAAAAATTTAAAAACGTAGTATTTTCTACAAATGTTTTTATTTTGTTTTTTGCAAAGCAAGTCTTGTATATTTAGACGTTGTGAAATTAATATTCTGTTTGATTTCAGGAAGTATTGAAATTTCGCAATCTGAACAAAATTTTAGGTTAGGTTATAACTGTAGTCATTTGATCAGGTCATGTTACTATCCCCTAAATGTACAAGTTTCAAAAAACACTCTTCTACTCTTCTGCGATGCAAGAGGAATGTTTTCCCCCAAATCATTCATCATTATTGTTGTTGTTTTTTATCACGGTATGGTACTATTTTTATCCCTTTACCCCAATTTCTTCTCCCTGAAGTTCATCTACACTATAAGAGATATGAACTCCACGAATTTCGTGATTTCGGCGATGGTACCATTTTTATCCCTTTTCCTATTTTATCCACTACAAGTGTAAATATTAAAAAACAGCATTTTATTACCCTTCTACACTGCAAGAGGAATGTATTGCTCAAATTACATGATTCTAGCTTTATTCGTTCGGCCTAGCGATGGTACTAATTTTATCCCTTTTCGCATTTTATCCCCTACAAGTGTAAATATGCAAAAAAACAGCGTTTTGTTACACTTCTACACTGCAAGAGGAGTGTATTCCCCGAATATCATGATTCTAGATATACTTGTCCAATCTAGTGATGGTACCATTTTTATCCCTTTTCGCATTTGAACGCCTACAGGAGTAAATATTAAAAAAAACAGCGTTTTATTACACTTCTACACTGCAAGAGGAATGTATTCCCCGAATTTCATGACTCTAGCTTTAGTCGTTTGGTCAGGAGATGGTACCATTTTTATCCCTTTTCACATTTTATCCCCTACAAGTGTAAATACCCAAAAATCTGAGTTCTATTACCCTTCTACACTGCAAGAGGAATGTATTCCCCAAAAGGCATGATTCTAGCTTTAGTCGTTTGGTCAGCAGATGGTACCATTTTTATCCCTTTTCGCATTATATCCCCTACAAGTGTAAATATCCAAAAAACAGTCTTTTATTGCACTTCTACACTGCAAGAGGAATGTATTCCTCAGTTTGCATTATTTTAGCTTTAGTCGTTCAGCCTAGCGATGGTACCATTTTTATCCCTTTTCCCATTTTATCCCCTACAAGTGTATTTAAACAATAAAACAGCGCTTTATTACACTTCTACACTGCAAGAGGAATGTGTTCCCCGAATTTAATTTCAATTCTATGTTTATTCGTTTTGCCTACCATTACCATAAAGGGTACCATTTTTATCCCTCTACTCCCATTTGCCACCTAAAAGTACAAATTTAAAAAAAGTCGTTTTGTTTCCATGTCTACGATAGAAGAGAAATATATTCCCCGAATTTCATGATTCTACATTTAATAGTTTTGCCTACCAATGGTACCATTTTTATCCCTTTACATCCATTTTGTCACCTATAGGTACAAATTTCAAAAAACGCGGTTTTATTTCCACATCTGGAATAGAAGACGAACATATTCCTCAAATTCCAAGACTGTAACTGTAATCGTTTGGTCATGCGATGGTACCATTTTTATCCCTTTTAACTCTGTACAAGTAAAAATTTCAAAAAACACCAACTTATGTCACGTCTATTCTGTGAGAGAAACATTTTCCCCAAATTTCATGACTCTACGTTTGGTCGTTTAGCCACGAGATGGTACCATTTTTATCCCTCTATCCCCATTTCATCTCCTAACAATACGAATTTTGAACAGTAGCTTCTAGGCTGCAAGAGGAATACATTTACCAATTTTCGTGATTCTAGCTTTAGTCGCTTGGTTATGCAATGGTACCATTTTTATCCCTCTCTACAATTTTATTGCCTAAAAATATAAATTTCGAAAGGTACCTATTTATCAAATTTTTGATTTTTAAGAGGAACATATTCCCTAAATTCCATGATTCTACCTTTAATCGTTTGGTCATGCCATGGTAACATTTTTATCCCTTTTTTCCTAATGTTACAAATTTGAAAAAATTCCTTTTTATAACACGTCTACGCTATTAGAGGAACGTTTCCCCCAAATTTCATGATTCTAGCTAGAGCGGTTAGGTCTAACGATGGTACCATTTTTATCCCTTTCTCTAATTTTACCCCCTAAAAGTGCAAATTTTGAAAAATACCTGCTTATCAAGCTTTTGCGTTTTAAGAGGAATATATTCCCCAAATTGCATAATTCTATCTTTAGTCGTTTGTTCAGGCGATGGTACCATTTTTATCCCTTTTCCCCTAAAAGTAAGATTTTTGAAAAATGTGCTATTATTACTCTTCTCCGCTACAAAAGAAATGTATTACACTAATTTCATGATTCTAGATATTGTGGTTTGGTCAAGCGTTTGTACCATTTTTATCCCTTTCTTCCATTTTATCTCTTAAAAGTATAATTACCAAAATTTGAGGTCTATAGCTTTAGTCGTTTGAAGGTACCATTTTTATCCCTAACGTTATGAATTTGTAAAATTGATTTCTTGTCACACATGTACGCTATAAGAGGAATGTATTCCCCAAATTTCATGATTCTAGCTACAGTAATAAGCTCAAACGATGGTACCATTTTTATCCCTTTCTTCCATTTTACCCCCTAAAAGTGTACATTTTGAAAAAATACCTACCTATCAAACTTATGAGCTTTAAGAGGAACCCGTTTCCCAAATTTCATAATTCTAAATCCAGCCGTTTGCGTAATTCATGGTACCATTTTTATCCCCTTTTCCTCATTTTCCCCCTAAAAGTACGAATTTGAAAAAATGCCAGCTTATTATACATTTACGCTAAATTTTATGATTTTAAGTACATTATTTTGATCGGGCGATGGTAACCTTTTTTTTTGCCCCCTTTTGCTCCATTTACCCCCAAAAACTGTGAATAGCTTCTTTTTCCAATGCGTTACAAAACGGAATGACAAACTCAAATACAATTCATCCTATGCTAGCTAATATAAAAGGTTGTCGAGCAAACAAAGGAACTTGTTAATTACGAATTTGTTCTACTTTTTGTACTTTGGCCGCCCTCTTTATCGTATATTCACATTTTTATTTTTAATTGAAAATTAAAACAAATTCCTTAAAAAACTTTATAAAGAGTACAAAAGTAAGTTGAACAAAATATTTCTACATATTTTGTTTTTGTAATTTTCAATTTTAAAGCCGTTCAATTCTTCACGTGATTGCCGTGTGAGTGGGACTTTTGTTTCATTCGTTTTGGTTGTGTTTTGTGTTTCATTATTTACATTCGATTTAAACCTTTTATGCGTGTAATTCCTCTCTCTCACCGCTCTCCTCTCTCGCATCTACTCTCCACAGCTCTGTTGTAGTTACAATGAAAGCTCTTCTTTGTTAATTGTTTTGTTATATTGTTGTTGCTACATACATAGTTGTTGGGGGACGGTTGTTGATTAATAACTTTCATTGTGAAAAATGTTCGAAATGAAAATACTGCGCTCCCGATGTATGTGTGTAGGTAGGTAAGAGCAGAAGAAGCTGAAGCTGAAGCAAAGGCCCGAAGTCGAAATGTTGAAATTTGTTTTCAAAATATAGCCATAAAACGTAATTAATATGAATTAAAGCAACAAAAGTGTGCTCTGTAATGGAAAAATGGCTATATCATAGTGTGGTCCAACACTAAGTTCGAGAGTCTTTTCGAATATTATTATTTAAAAGCAAGGTCTCCTTTTGTAGTATTTAGGGAAATTCTTCTTAAATCTAAAGCAAATGTGAGAATTTTTTTTATTAAGACAATTTTCACATGATATTTCAATTTCATTTATTATAATCCATATTTGCTCTTTGCATTTTGCGCTACCCTAGTGTACCTTGTGTACGGAGTTTGTTTTTCTATTAAGCAGTGCAATAAAACCATTTCAATTTTTAAACTTCAATTTAAATAAACGTAATTGGTAGATAAAATGAAATGTGCATGAATTGTAAATTGTAATGATATGATGCTTTTAAAAGGTTCATTCGTGAGTCTTAATGCGTTGCAAGATTTTTCAACTGCTTTTGATCGTAATGAGATGTAAAGCTGACTTTGTACGATATTCGCTAAAATTGACCTTAGCACACATGACAAAATTCCATATATGGAAATTATTTTTTAAAATGGGTACCAATAAGCATGAATTAAAAAAAAAACATTTAATCAAACATCTACGCTATAAAATGTCATGATTCTAGCTATTGTGGTACCATTTTTATCCCTTTCTCCCATTTAATCCCCTATAAGTACAAATTAAAAAAAAAATACTTACCTTTCAAGCAAGTGTATGTGCTGTAAGATGATCTTATTTCCAAAATTTTATGATTCTAACTTTAGTAGTTTAGCCAAACGATGGTACCATTTTTATCCCTTTCTCCCGTTTTGCCCTCTAAAAGCATACATTTCAAAGAAATACCTACTTATGAAGTTTCTAAGCAGGAAGAGGATCTTATTCCCCAAATGTTATGATTCTAACTTTAGTAGTTTAGCCAAACGATGGTACTATTTTTATCCCCTTTTTCTCTCACTTTGTCCACTAAAAGCATAATTTTCAAAGAAGTGCCAGCATACCAAGTACATGAGTTGTAAGAGGATCATATTCCCCAAAATTTATGATTCTAGCTTTAGTCGTTGGGTCACGACATGGTACTATTTTTGTCCCATTTTTCCCGTATTACCCCTAAAACTCGAAATTTGGAAAAAATATCTTCTTTTCACACATTTACTCTATAAGAAGAATCATTATCCTAATTTCATGATTCTATCTACAGTGGTTTGGCAAGCGATGGTACCATTTTTATCCCTTTCTTCTTTCACACATTTACTCTATAAGAAGAATCATTATCCTAATTTCAAGATTCTATCTACAGTGGTTTGGTCAAGCGATGATACCATTTTTATCCCTTTCTCCCGTTTTGCCCACTAACAGCATAAATTTCAAAGTTATGTCTGTTTATCAAGTTTATAAGTTGTAGGCATCATATTCCCCAATTTTTATTATTCTATTATTTTTTTTATTTAGTCGACATGGTACTATTTTTATCCCATTTTCCCCGTTCTAACCCTAATGTTGGGAGTTTGGAAAAATGCCTTCTTTTCACAATATACACTATAAGATGAATGCATTACCCTAATTTCATAATTCTACCTACTGTGGTTTGGCCAAACGGTGGTACCATTTTTATCCCTTTCTCGCATTTTATTTCCTAAAGTACAAATTTCAGAGAAATACCTACTTATCAAGTTTCTAAGCTGCAAGAGAATCATATTCCCGAAATTTTAAGATTCTAACTTTAGTAGTTTGGCCAAACGATGGTACTATTTTTATCCCTTTATCCCATTTTGTCCGCTAACAGCGTAAATTTCAAAGAAATACCTGCTTATCAAGTTTATAAGTTGTAAGAGGATAATATTATCTAAATTTTAAGATTTTAGCTTTAGTCATTTAGCCAAATGAAGGTACCATTTTTATCCCGTTATTACCCCTAAAGTTAGGAGTTTGGAAAAGTGCCTTATTTTCACACATATACGCTATAAGATGAATGCATTACCCTAATTTCATGATTCTAGCTACTGTAGTTTGGTTAGGGGATGGTACCATTTTTATCCCTTTTCTCACATTTTATTCCCTAAAAGTATAAATTTCAAAAAAAAAAATACTGGTTATCAAAAGTAGACGCTGTAAGAGAATCATATTTTCCAAATTTCATAATTCTAGCTTTAGTCGTTTAGCTAAACGATGGTACCAATTTTATCCCTTTTCCCAGATTTACCCCCAAAAGTACGAATTTCGCAAAATTTTGATCTAATCCCATATCAACGCTAAAAAAGGAATGTATTGCCCCAATTTCATAATTCTAGCTACTGTGGTTTGGTCAAGCGATGGTACCATTTTTATCCTTTTTCTCACATTTTATTCCCTAAAAATATAAATTTCAAAAAATGTCTGGTTATCAAAAGTATACGCTGTAAGAGGGTCATATTCCACAAATTTTATGATTCTAGCTTTAGTCGTTTAGCCAAACGAAGGTACCAATTTTATCCTTTTTCCCCAGATTTACCCCCAAAAGTACGAATTTCGCAAAATTTTGATATAATCCCATGTCAACTGTGGTTTGGTCAAGCGATGGTACCATTTTTATCCCTTTCTCGTATTTTATCTCCTAAAGTTATAAATTATAAAAAATACCTACTTATCAAGTTTGTATGCTGTAAGAGGATCATATTAAACAAATTTTGTAATTTTTGTAAGAGGAATGTACTCTAGAGCGTACCAGGTTACAAGTAAAAAAAAAAAAGTTCGCCGTACACCTTCGAATATGAAGTATTATTGAAAGGTACTTTCAAAAAAATTTTTTTTATTTTTTTATGCCGAACGTAGGGGTCGCGCTTTTACATTTTTCTATATAACTTCTGCATTTATAAACGGATTTTAAAGTGTGATACATCGATGTTTTTGTCCGATTTTTTGTCTTTGAAGTCATTGAGCTCAAACATGATTCATGATTTTATGCGAGCTTTAATTTTCGATTATTAGAGTGGTACATTAGGGTAGTAGCAACTGAGAAATGATGGGTAAGTACCAGAAGGGGGTGCTTGAGCTCAATGACTTCAAAGACAAAAAAATCGGCCTCGTCGAGACAAAAACATCGATGTATCACACTTTAAAATCCGTTTATAAATACAAGTTATATAGAAAAATGTAAAAGCGCGACCCCTACGTTCGGCATAAAAAAATAAAAATTTTTTTTTTGAAACTACCTTTCAATAATACTTCATATTCGAAGGTGTACGGCGAACTTTTTTTTTGAGGTACGCCCTAATGTACTCGCTTAACAAGAAAGTTGGATTTGAAATCAGTCTCAGTCTCTCTCGCCACCTATCGATCATGGCTTCCACTACAATTTTTTTATGAAATTACCAAAATGGATATTGTCATTTAATTTATATATATTTTATCTACAGCTTTCTTTTGTTCGATGACTTATACTGAAATTAGACGTAAATATTCTTGAAAATTTTCCCAATTATAGCAAACATTTTACTTTGACTTTATGTTTATTACTACAGTGTTTGAAATATTTATTTTTTCGTGAACAGCATATGAAAGCTTGTAATGTTTGCTTTACAAATGTATTCTGAATTTCTCAAATCTGTTAGTAAATTCCTGTGATACAGCCAATTTTCCAAAATTACTCCCAATTAATATCAATCATACGTGATGGTGGACAAAATTGCTAATATTGTGAATATTCACACAAACAAAGTAAATTCAGGACATTTTGTTTGAAATTGTAATAAAAAATGAGTAATAAGTAAATTAATCATACTCAATTAAACATAATAAATTATTTCTATATATTATTTCACTTCGTGGGATTTTCTAAAGAGCGACAAATTGAACAAGATAAATTGGACCCTAAATATATTTTATGTGTAGCTCTTCTTCCAAAATATATCAGTTTTTTCTATGTGTGCACAGTATAATAATTGCTTTTTTTCAAGGATTTTTTTTATCAAAATGTCTGTTTTTTACCGGATTTAATTAAGCTATTTATTTTAACACATTTTTGGAGGCTTTTTAAATTATAATTGTATTTCAGTTTTTCTTTTTATTTATTATTATCGACATTATGACCTTTTGTTGAATTTTCAATTATCGTTTAATTTGCCATTTAACTCGCCAAAAATTGCCAGCTCATTCAACGAAAATCACGCAAATTATTTAAAAATTAAATTCATTTGTTTGAATATTTTTTCTGGTGGCTAAAGCCAAAAACTAGCTAGCTAACAGACAGGTTTTACATTCAGGTCAATGTTACCTAACAAACAAACTACTTAATTGCTCAAAAAAAAGATGAAATATTGTTTAATTAATTGACAGCTGACATGTGGAGGGTAGAGATGATTTGTTAGATTCTAAACCATTAAATCTGCGTGGTTTCAGCTTTGGCTAACGTTTAACGTTTTTCTTGCGTTAAGTTGGCCACATTGCCAGATGGTAAAGATTAAACTTTACCATGAGTTATAAATTACGTTTTGGGTTAGCCATATCTGGCTGATGTTGATAGGTTTTCTGATAAGATTTCCCCAAGATAAGAATCAAACAAAGATAATAGTTCACAGTAAAAAAGAGATTAAGTTTGAAATGAAATGATCTTCATTCATTACACTTTCTTTGTTGGCGGTACTTTCTGTTCGCTTTTTCCAGCCAAGAAGCGGCCATGCCTTGCACTCAAATATTGTTTTCATCAACATTTCATTGTCATTTAAGATAAGCATTTGCCTGACGTTATAATTTGTAGTCTACGCAGAGATGTTTCACCGTTTCTTTGCTCAGAAAAAAGATTAAAATCTTCTTTTTTCTTTGAGCTCTGATAACTGCAGTCGAGTTTCCTCCATCCTCCCGCCGCAGTAAGACATGATGACAACCATGTTGGTTTGGGCTTTGGCGTATCTTCTTCTCTAGAGTCTATACATTTAATGTTTTACGTTGTTTTTTCTTTGCATTTTCTTAATTATCTTTTCCGTTTTGTTAACATTCACATCAACAGCAACAGTATAAAACCGCAAAGTGCATCTTTTTTTCTCGCCCAACAGATATGCGTTTTTCTGCGCCTGCGCGTTTTCCCTCGAGTTGTTATTGTTGGGGTTTCATCTATGGCTCCCATCTATGCGTATTTCAATCTGATGATTTTGTGTTGCGGTTTTGCATCAACTTCATTGTGTTGGTTGCACCTCAGAGAGTGAGAGGTGTAAAGTAATGCCTTGTAAAATGTGAACAATTTGTCTTGTGATGCCATGAAAATGCAGTCATTGTGAAGACATGTCAGACAGACAACATGAGAAATTGTAATGCAATGTTAGCTCTGAGATAAGATTTACATGTCTGGAAAACAGTGGGTGGCCCAAAGCAAAAAATCAGCTCCTCTACTTCAAATTGTCGAGTACAAAAATGAATTTTACTTGAATCAACACAGAAATACCGACTAAATGGGCATTTTCTTCAGGCCACCGAAAATTATACAGAAATACCGAATTTTGCTTAACAAATTATAACTTTAAAAATTTCCCAAAAATTTCCACGAGCAGAAATTTTACTTTGCCTTATGCTTTTTTATTACAGCGTTTGGAATATTTATTTTTTCATCGACTTTAAATTAAAGCGTGGAATGTTTGCTTTATAAATGTATTTTGAATTTCTCAAATCTGCTAGTAAATTCCTGCGATACAGCCAATTTTCTAAAATTACTCACAATTAATATCAATCATACGTGATGGTGGACAAAATTGCTAATATTGTGAATATTCCAATAAACAAAGTAAAATCTGTTAAATTGATTTTGAAATTCTAATAAAAATAGAAATAATTATCGTTTAATAGCAAAACAATAGTAAAAACATAATCTGAAAGCTGACAGTTACCATGAAATATTCTTGAAATTTCCCCCAAAAATAGACACGAGAAGAAATTTTACTTTATTTTAAAATTTATAACTAAACTGTTAGGAATATTTATATTTTCGTGAACGGCATATGAAAGCTTGTAATGTTAGCTTTAGAAATGCAGTTTGAATTTCTCAAAACTGTATGTAAATCCCTGCCAAACAGGCAATTTTCCAAAATTACTCCTAAATTATATCAATCATACGTAATGATGAACAAAATTCTAATAAAAATACAAATAATCATCATATAATAATAAAACAATTGTGAAAACATAATCTGAGAGCTGACAGTTAACATGAAGTATTCTTGAAAATTTTCCCAAAAATATCCACGAGCACAAATTTTACTTTGACTTTACGTTTTTCACTAGATTGTTTGAAATATTTATTTTTTCATCGACTTTAAATTAAAGCGTGAAATGTTTGCTATATAAATGTATTTTGAATTTCTCAAATCTGCTAGTAAATTCCTGCGATACAACCAATTTTCTAAAATTACTCCCAATTAATATCAATCATACGCGATGGTGGACAAAATTGCTAATATTGTGAATATTCCAAAAAACAAAGTAAAATCTAGAAATTTGATTTGATAAAAACACAAATATTCATCATTTAATAAGAAAATAATAGTAAAAGCATTTGACAATTGACAGGAATTTAGGGGATTAAGTATTTTAAATTCCTATTTTATAATTATGACATAAATTTTCAACTTCTTAAAGTTATTTTTCAAAAAGAACTTGCTTAAAAATTACTATCATCAATTAACATTTTAGTCATACAAATATTTATAGAAACATGTAATTAGAAAAATGCCTCAGATTCTGTGGAACTTGTCAAGACAAACAATGAGATGAGATTAGATGCTGGACATCTTTCTATAAAGAAAAACTTTCGGAATATCTTAGGTGACTAGTCATAAGTATATAAGTTACTCAAATTCCAAATGTTCTGTGGAACTTCTTAAGAGATAAGAAAATATGAGTTTTGTGCCAATCATCTATACAAATAGGAATTAGATGCTGGTCATCTTTTGTTTGAAGAAAAAATATGATTGTAATGACATTTTATCTCATTTGCAGATTTTCGAGTACAGATAGATCATCGATTTTATGATTCTCAGACACTTTTCTATACAAATGAAACTCTATTTCTCACACCAATTCAAGGAACTTCTATAGACATATTCAGATTCTGGTAATTTTTTAAGAATGAGTGTTTAGATTTTGGCCATGTTTTTTCCAGAAGTGTCGTAGACAGTTCAGATTCTGAGAAAAATGTTTTAAGGATTCTGAGAAACTTTTCGACAGGATAAGTGTCTAGTTTTAGCAGAAATATCCAGCCTTTAATGTGGTCTTGAATGTGCAGAAACAACTAAGCTTCTATCTTTACAAAAATACATATAATCTATATATTCTGATAAAAAAGTATCTAGATTTAGCAGAAATATTCACTCTAAAAAGTCTTGGTCTCTTGAATGTATAAAAACATCTCAGCTTCTGGTCAATCGTCTGTCAAAAAGTATTCAGATTTATCAATTTTTCTAGAGGAAAGAACTGCTTGGACTCTTAACAAAGCTACTTTCTTAACATCCTCTATCTTCTACCTCAAATTATCTATATCATCCTCACATGAAAAGTTTCTCGCAAAATTGTCATGAGCAAAAAATTAATTTTGAGACAAAGTTGGCAGCAAATTAAAATATGAAATGTTAGCTTTATAAATATAGTTGGAATCCCTTTCAAATTGTCGAAGATATAGCCAATTTTTCAAAATTACTCCGAATTAATATCAATCATACGTGTAGGTGGACAAATTTGCTTATATTAATTATCACATGAAAAGTTTCTCACAAAATAGTTAAGAAAAAAATTGTTTTGAGGCAAAGTTTATGGCTGCAATGTTTGGAATATTGGCAGCAAATTAATATATGAAATATTAGCTTTATAAAAGTAATTTGAATTTCTCCAATCCATTTCAAATTGCCGAAGATATAGCCAATTTTTCAAAATTACTCCGAATTAATATCAATCATACTTGCAGGTGGACAAATTTGCTTATGTTATCACATGAAAAGTTTCTCACAAAATATTTAAGAGCAAAAACATTTTTTTGAGGCAAAGTTGATGGCTGCAATATTTGGAATATTTTTTGCTCATTGGCAGCAAATTAAAATATGAAATGTTAGCTTTATAAATGCAGTTGGAATTTCTGTAATCCCTTTCAAATTGCCAAAAATATAGCTAATTTTCCAAAATCGCTCCGAATTAATATTAATCATACGCGCAGGTGGACAAATAGTTTCTAGAAAAAATAGTTTTGAGGTAAAGTTGATTGGTACAATCTTTAGAATATTTATTATTCGTCGGCAGCAGATTAAAATATGAAATGTTAGCTTTATAAATGTAGTTGGAATCCCTACAATCCATTTCAAATTGCTGAAGATATAACTAAATTACCAAAATTACTCCCAATTAATATTAATCATACGTGCCGGAGAACAAATTTGTTTATATTATCACATGAAAAGTTTCTCACAAAATAGTTACGATAAAAAAAATTAGTTTTGAGACAGTGTTGGTGGCTGCAATCGTTAGAATATTTATTATTCGTTGGCAGCATTTTAAAATATGAAATGTTAACTTTATAAATGTATTTGGAATTTTTCCAGTTCATTTGAAATTGTCGAAGATATAGCTAAATTACAAAAATTACTCCCAATTAATATCAATCATACGCGCTGGTGAACAAATTTGTTTATATAGCTAATAGTCCAACAAATACAGTGAAATCAGGGAATTTGAATCTGCAATTTCAATAAAAACAAAAATTCTTATTAATTAGTGAGAAGATAGTTGTGTGACAAGTAATTAGTGACAAGTTATATATGAGATAAGTTGAGAAAATGCCTTCTGATACATTATCTCCTCTTATGTTTTTAATTCACAAAGTTCACTGCTCCCTCTCGTGTTTAATATGAAACGCAATATATTCATTGAAAATATCTCCTTAATCATAAATATTTTTCTGATTACTTCTGTGTTCTCTGTGTGGGTTCCCATTGAAATTCATAACATACTCATCGCACGTAGTGCTGGATCATAAATTAAACATTAACCATAAAACCATGATTATTATACACCTTTTTCTGGATATTATTCTCATGCATTTCTAAAGAACACATTAACCAACTTCATACTCAGTTCAACTTCTTTTTCTTTTGGGGTTTCCAAAAGAAGAAGCAAATAAAATCAGTCAGACACCAACTCACATTAACCTTTTGCAGACTTCCAGAAATACAGAGTGGAGTTGAGTTGGTGGCTTATTGACGGCACACCTTTTGGATGAATCAATAGTGGCTGGTTTGTGTGTTGCTGGAGGTTTAACCTCAGGCGCAAAATGTCAAATTCTGTTTAGCATTGTTCGCTGTCAAAAATTAATAAGCTGTTTTTGGCTTTCGTGTTTTTTTTTTTTATTTTGTTCGTTACCTAGAAAAATGTTTAACGTGTGTGGGGGCTGGATTAAGACGAATATGTGTTATAAGGGACTGGAGAAGAGAAAACAATTTGTCATAGATAATTTGAGAGATGTATAGAAAACTAGCGCTGGATTGTTAAAGTTAACGAGCATATGATAACCAGCGACCTTGTTTGAGAGGTAAATTGACAGATATTTAAATGTGTCTCATGATGAATCAACAGGCAGGAAGAAAAGAAGGTGTTTCAAATGTGTGTGGGAAAAATACACAAAACTCTATTTTAAATGCAGCAATTTGAATAAATGCAATGATTTATAAACTCAGGAAAGAAACTGAAAGAAACTCACATTAAAAACAACATCAACACAAATTCCCATGTGATCTTATGTAATGTATATATAATTATCTTTTTTATATTCGTTGACCAATTGTTATGAGACTCCACACTTGTTTTATGTAATTTATTTTACCGCATAATTGTCATTTCTATTTATATGGTATGTGAAAAACAAACACCTCAAGACATCATCAGCACACACTCATAAGCAATAAAACTCCAACCAAAAATTTTTCAGCCAAGTATTGAGATAATGCCCTCCGTATATATAATAAAATGAAAGTCTTGTAGTTGTTCGCTCGTTTTCTTCTGGCTCGCATATTTAAATGTTAAATAATTATAATTGTACAATAATTGTGGTTACTATAAATTTAAAACTGAAGACAAGCAACAATTTTGGTAATGAAGTCATTAACGTGGTTTTCTTACATAAATCAACCTGCCGGCCGGTGGAAACCACCAAAAGTTATGCATTAATACTCCGAAAAATGTTGAATTGGGCAACATTTAAGATTGGCAAATTATCACCTGAAAAGTTTCTCATAAATAGTCAGGAGCAACAAATTTGTTTTGAGGCAAAGTTGAAAGCTGCAATCTTTGGAAATTAAAATATGAAATGTAAGCTTTATAAATGTAATTCGAATTTCTCCAATCCATTTCATATTATGAAAGATATAGCTAATATTCCAAAATTACTACCAATTAATATCAATCATGCGTGCCGGTGGACAAATTTGTTTATGTTGTTTATAATGCAATAAACAAAGCGAATCTAGAAAATTTGAATATGAAACCACAAATTCTAATTACTTAATAGCAAGATAGTTAAAAAATATAATGTGTGATCACCTATTTTAGGTTAAAGTTGAAGGAATAAGTATTTTTCACATACAGCAATGCAATCATTAAAGGTATCGTATTTAAATCAACGAACAGAGGTTACTTTGGTCAGACCACCAAAAATTAATAAGAAATTTACTTAAATTGTCAACAAATGATCCCAAAAATAGCCACGAGCGGATATTTTATTTTGATTTCAAGTTTTTTACTACAGTGTTTGAAATATATATATTTTCATGAAGTACAAATTAAAGCTTGTAATGTTTACTTTATAAATGTATTTTGAATTTCTCAAATCCGTTTTAAAATCCCTGAGATACAGCCAATTTTCCAAAATTACTTCCAATTAATATCAATCATACGTGATGGTGGACAAAATTGCTAATATAGTGAATATTCCAACAATCAAAGTAAAATCAGGAATTTTTCTTTTGAAATTCTAATAAAAATACAAATAATGATCACTTAATAACAAAACAATTGTAAAAAATATGATCGGAAAGCCAACGGTTAAGATGAATTATTATGACAAGATAGTTGTTAAAAAAATTACATTTTATAAATATATTAAAGTTGATGGAATAAGTATAGCAATGGAAGGCATCTTAAATAAATCAAAGGCCAGTAGGTCCTTAGGTCTGACCAGCAAAAGTTGCAAAGAAACACGGCAAAATTTCACTAAATAATCACTTGAAAAGTTTCTTAACAATAACTACGAGTTGATTTTATTCTTAGATTTAAATTTTGTTACAACAATGTTTGTAATGTATATTTTTCATGAAGTAGAATTTGAAGTTTGTAAGGTTTAGTTTATAAATGTATTTTGAATTTCTCAAATCCGCTTTAAAATCCCTGCGGTACAACCAATTTTCCAAAATTACTCCTTATTAATATCAATCATACGTGATGGTGCACACAAATTTTTAATATTGTGAATATTCCAACAATCAAAGTAAAATCAGGAATTTTTCTTTTGAAATTCTAATAAAAATACAAATAATAATCATTTAATAACAAAACAATTGTAAAAAATATAATCGGATAGCCAACAGTTAAGATGAATTGTTATGACAAGATAGTTGTTACAATTAATTACATTTTATATTTTAAGTTGAAGTTTATTAGTATTTTATAAATATAGCAATGGAATCATTTAAGGCATCTTAAATAAATCAGATTGTGTAGTGGGTCCTTTGTTCAGACCACCAGAAGTTAGGAAGAAGTACTAATACTAAATACAAATTATCACTTAAAAAATTTCAAAAATATATACAAGTTGATTTTACTTTGATTTAATGTTTGTGTGTAAAGTGTTTGTAATATGTATTTTTCAGCGACTGTAAATTAAGGCTTGAAATGTTAACTTTAGAAAAGTATTTTGAAATTTTCAAACCCGTTTCAAAATTTCTGAGATATAGTAAATTTTCCAAAATTACTCCCAATTAATATCAATCATACGTGAAGGTGGACAAAATTCCTAATATAGTGAATATTTCAACAATCAAAGGAAAAACAGGAAATTTGATTTTGAAATTCCAATAATGCAAAATTATTGTAAAAAACATAATCGATAAGTCGACAGTTAAGATGAATTTTTAAGATAATAAAGCTGGTAAAAAATTATATTTGAACAAATATTCTAGCTTAAAGTTTTTAAGGCATTGGAGTCATTAAAGGCAACTTACTTAAATCGACGACCAGTGGATCCTTAGTTCAGACCACAAAAAATTAAAAAGAAATACCTAAATTTTCCTAATTTGCCAAAAATAAAATCATCACTTAAAAAGTTTCCCAAAAATAACCACGAACAGAAATTTTACTTTGACTTTATGTTTATTATGTTCGTGAATGTTCATATTTTCATGGACTTTAAATTAAAGCTTGTAATGTTTGCTTTATAAATGTATTTTGAATTTCTCAAAACCATTTTAAAATCTCTGTGGTACAGCTAATTTTTCAAAATTACTCTAAATTAATATCAATCATACGCGATGATGGACAAAGTTGCTAATATTGTGAATATACCAACAACCAAGGTAAAATCTGGAAATTTGATTTTGGAATTCTAATTAAAATACAAATAATCATCATTTAATAACAAAACAATTGTAAAAACATAAGCGAAAAGGCAGAAGTTAATATGAATTTGGTGGATTGAGTATTTTAAGACCCAATTTATATTATCAAAAATTACAATAATAAAATATCAATATTTTAAACTTATTTTTTTCAATTAGAGCTTGGTTAAAGTTAGAACAGTTGAAGTGATAATAAGGAAAAAAACTAGAAGAATTTATATATAATTTTTATAATTAGCAGCATATAATTAAATTAGAAAAAAAAGGCCATAAATTCCGAGGAACTTCTCTAGAGATAATAATAGATTTTATGCCAATTATCTAAACAAATAGGCATCAGATGCTGGGCATCTTTCTTTAAAGAAATTCCGAGGAACTTCTCTAGAGATAATAATAGATAATAGATTTTATGCCAATTATCTAAACAAATAGGCATCAGATGCTGGGCATCTTTCTTTAAAGAAAAACTTTCCTAATATCTTAGATGACTAACCACTTTTATGTAGAAAAACTGGCTGGAATTCTATTTAACTCCTCTGAAAAAAAATGTAATAATCTCTGTCCTATAATTGGGAAAATATCACATATTCTGAAGAACTTCTCTTAAGATATTATGATCAGATTCTATGTGAGTTATCTATCAAATAGGGATCAGATGCTGGACATCTTTCTTTAAAGAAAGAATTTTGGAATGTCTTAGATGACTAGGCACTTTTATCTAGTAAAATGGCTTCCCTGTAAAAAATTCATATTCTCTGTCCTATAATTGGGAAAATATTACAGATGTTGAGGTATTTCTGTAGAGAAAGATATAATCACATTATGTGCGAATTATCTATACAAATAGGAATCAGATGATATACATCTTTATTTAAAGAATTAATTTCAGAATGTCTTATATAACTTTTATCTACGAACATCTTCTCGGTATAAAAAATTATCTATTCCTTGTGCTATAAATAGAAAAATTCTGAGGAATTTTTATAGAGATTGACATTATCAGATTTTGTGTGAATTATCTGCGGATGCAAATGAACACTTTCAGATGCTTAAAATCTACAACAAAAATGCTGAGATGCAGAACACAATTGGTCTGGCAGAAGTGTTAACAGGTTCAGGGTAATAGTTCTGTATGAAAAGGCAAAGTACTGAATTCTAAAGTAGAGGAAATTATTTTACTTATCTATAATTTAAAAAATAATAACCAATACAATCTATCACAATAAGAAACTATGGACTTAAGGTGTTGCTTAAACTTGAGAGAATTGATTAAGTATGCATTGAAGACATTCTAATTTTTAGAGTCTACTTTTGCCATAATATTAAGCATTCGATTTGGTTTAATAAAATTAGCAAAAATAGCCTTGGATGGTGTTTGTTAACTTACTAACTCAATCTAATGTTTAAACACTGTGGATTCTATGAAGGCATTTCCTGAAAAGGCAAATTGTAAACTCAGCAATAAAATCTGAAATAAAACCTCATTTCTAAAATATACGAAAGTAAATTTCCCACACCCCGCTTAACACCCCTTCGCATTTTTTACATATGTCTTATTTTCTATACTATCTAGTATATTTTTCAAATATATTTTTAGCTACCTTAGTAAGCATGATAAAAATGTGAAATGTTTGCTTCCGAAATTAATTTAAATTTTACAAATCGCCAAAGAATTGTTGCAGTTATTGTAATATTTCAAATTCTACTCATAATTAATATCAATCATACGTGCAGGGTTACAAAATTAACAATTATTGTAATTATTACAATACTAAGCAATATTTGTTTATACTTTTAACCAAATTTGCAAAGAAATACATTTAACCATGGAAAAACTTAACAAGCTCTTGAAAAATATATCTAAAAACTCAAAAAAAAAAAAAGAATCAAAATCAAACGAAAACCTCCACTCATTGTTAAATAAGTAATTTTGCGTTTTAAAGTTTAACAAAACTTAACATTTAACATTAATTGCCCTAGATTTTTTCTTCTACGTAAAATCAATTTGCATAAATTAAATTTTTCAAGCGTAGTTACACGAACTCAACGGAATGGAATTCTAAACTTAACACAGGAAAAGCCGCCGAAACCTTTAAACTACAACACCCCAAGTTTCGATCAAAGTGTTGTTCATGTGTTTACGAAAAAAGCGAAACAAAAACGAAAACAATTCAGTGTTACACTTGATTGACTTCGGGTATTGAAAGACCAACCAAATAAGTAATATTATGAAAATGACTTTTAACTTTAACTCTTTTTAGCTATAAGACAACCTTTTGTAACACTCTTTCTTGAAGTCGTACAGACAGACTTTAATGGCGTTGCTGGTTGGTGTCTTTGTCTGGCACCAAATGAACTGCAACAAGTTAATCAATGTTTGATCAACTGTTTCTCGATGTGTTCGCTGTTGTTGTCTTTCCAATGATAATTTACATTTTGGAATTTCTCTGTTGTTTTTTATATTTCGTACATTTTATTTATCATCACACCCAGGGAGGCCGGGTTGGAAATTTCTTTCGTAATGGTTTGTATAATTTGTATACCAAAAACCCCATAAATACTTGCACTGAAGCGTGGCTGATACTGTAGAAAGAAAATCCCAAACACAATGTGGAAAAATAAACGTTAAAATTCATATGAAATTAGTGGGTTATCGATGAAGTTGGTATTTTTTTAGTTTGTGTGTGCTTTGCAAAACTATTCATTTATGAACTCGCGCGCTGAAACACAGTTCAAAGAAACAAGGGGATAATAATATTAAGGAAATATGTTGTTAACAAGCATAGAGCATTTGCAAAAGAAGTACAATTAAATACGTGTAACAACTTATTATTATAAATAAGTATTTTGTTGTGCGATAATTGAAAAATTTTGCACTCTTCAAATGCAATTATAAATTGCAGTTATACGAAATATGCCATAAAACCATAAAGCAGATGCTTTCGTTGAACAGAAAAGGTATTACGAGGGAGGCCAACTCAATACAATTTTTATATATTTATTAATTATATTTAGTACAAACTTCCTTTAAAAAACTCTTTGCAAATTTTCCAAATTTTTTTGCTGAGTGCAAAATATTAGTTGTTTTTAAAAAAATACATAGCTGTATATAAGGTTATATCTTGTGGAATTTCTAGCTTAGAAATCGTTTTAAATTTTGAAAATAGGTCTTATAGTTTTCAAGATATTCGAAAAATGCAGAATTAACTCCTAATTAATATCAATCATACACACCGGTGTTCCAAATACAAAAGTAGCTGATTTTCCAACGGAAAACTAATATTTCACATTAAATTTCACCTGAACTAGATAAACAAACAGTCGTAAGCACTTCTAATTGCTACTCAAAATGAATTCCTACAGAATTTAATTTATACACCTTTAACAATGGCTTATGAATATTTTCATATTTTTAGGGAGTATATTTTATATTTGAAAGCAGGTCTATTTATTTAATAAATTAGTATTATATTATTGTAAGCATTCTTAGGAATGTATATTTTATATTTGAAAATAGGTCTATTTATTTAATAAATTATTATTATATTAGTGTAAGCATTCTTAGGAATGTCTTGTTTAAAAATCGTTTTAAATATCGAAAATTGGTCTTACAGTTTTCAAGATATTTCAAAAATACACAATTAAGTCCGAATTAATATCAATCATACACACCGGTGTTCCAAATTCAAAAGTAGTTGGTATTTCAGTGAAGAAGTAAGATTTTGCGTTTAATTTAACCTCAAAGAGGTAAATAAACAGCCACAATTTTCACACAAAATGCGTTCCATTTCTATTTGATTTATATTTATAGGCCCTTTAACAAAGACTTAGAAAAATGTTTAAACTTTTTTCTAAGAATAGAACTTATATTTGTATTTCTATAATACTATATTTATTTATGAAATTATTATTGTGAACTTTCTTAGGAATGTCTAGTTTAAAAAATCATTTTAAATTTCAATAATGGGTCTTACTGTTTTCAAGATATTCCAAAAATACACAATTAAGCCCGAATTAATATCCATCATACTTACCGGTGTTCCAAATACAAAAGTCGGATATTTGACAATAAATTTGTACTCAAAGAGATCAACAAACAGCCTCATCCACTTCTGGTTGCCACTCAAAATGCATTCTAATGAAATTGTTCCTAATTTCTAGAACCTTTTTGAAATGCCATATAAAATGATGAGCTTTTTTCTAAGAGAATAAAATATAAATTTGAAAATATTTGATTTGAACTGGGATATTGTCCTGGCTCAAAACCATTTTGCTTCTATATTTAATAGAACGCAAATTTATTTACAAATGGCATGGTGACATTTATTGAAAATTTAAAATATTCTTAGAAATGTCTTGTTTAAAAATAATTTAAAATTTCGGAAATTGGTCTTACAGCTTACAAGATAATTCAAAAATGCACTATTAAGTCCGAATTAATATCAACCGGTGTTTCAAAGTCTTCGGAGTTCAAGGTATATACAATTAAATATTTGCAAATAATTAAAAAAATATTTTAACCAATGTTGGCGCATGATTATTATTAAATTTTAAAGCTTACCTTTGAAAATATTTTAGAATTTTCAAAACAAATTCTAACGTGTTTAGAAATTTTTAAAAGTCCTATCTCAGTCAGAATTTATTATATACATACGTTTTATTGTATCTCTATGTTTTTATTAAAATAAATTAATACATGCCATAAAAAATTTGATTTTCTGACAATATAAAATCAATGACTAGAGTTTTTCATAAATTTAGTAAACTAAAAAGTCTTAAGTCTTTATGGTGTACACTCTGAAACACCACCACAAACATTTTGTTAGTTTTTTTTCTTATTTTGCTGATTTAAAGTCTCCGAACTGCAGTGAAATATTATTAAAAATCCTCAGTTTTCAGAGGTTTTTAATGTTCGAACTCTAGAGCGTATGATTGATTTTAATTCGAGATCATTTCATAGTTTTTGCTATAACTTGAAAACTATTGAAGTTATTTTGAAAATTCAAAAGCAGAATAAAACTAGAGGCAATAGAAAACCAGCGACATGAGTTTTTCAAAATTTAGACAATTAAAAATCACAAAACTTAAACGGTTATTTACAATTTGTTTTGGACACTGTAAAATGTTACGCAAACCTTTTGATAGTCTTTTTTCTTAATTTGCTGATTTAAAATCTACGAACTTTATTGAAATATTATTAAAAATCCTCAGTTTAGTTATGTTTTCAGAGGTTTTTATTGTTCGAACTCTAGAGCGTATGATTGATTTTAATTCGAGATCACTTCATATTTTTTGCTATAACTTGAAAACTTCTGAAGCTATTTTGAAAATTAAAAAGCAGAACAAAGCTAGAGACCTTTAAGTACTTATATTGTAGAACGTCGTAATATTATTTTTTCGAAATCCATTGAAAACACTTGTCTTTGTGACTATATGAATTCTTGACTATTTTAGAAGAGTATAATGATTCCTTCCCCAGAAGTATAAAGTATGAACTGATTTGAAAATCAAGTATCAAATGCTCTTGTCAAGTCTGGAATTCGCTAAACTCTTTTTTACAATAATAAATTTTTATTGATACATTTAAATTACGTTTCTGCATATAAAGTAATTCGTTTAATGTATTTTTACTGAAGAAAATGTTCAACATTATAACAATTCATTAAATTTAGGTATGTTTTGTTTAGAAATCATTTTAAATTTCGAAAATGACTTCTATAGGTTTAAAATTATTCGCAAAATACGCAATTGAGTCAGAATTAATATCAATCATACGTAGAGGTGTTCCAAATTCAAGAACTCTTGGAGATCAATGATATATAACATAGGTTTTAGATAAACAAATGTGTATAAAGTAAGAAAAGGGTCAAATTTCATTGAATTTAAGTTAATTCTTACTTTTGTGCTCTGGGGTGTATGATTGATTTTAATTCCGGTTGCCTTCTTCGTTTTTGCTTTAACTCGTTAGATATTGCCACGTTTTTAGAAATTCAAAATCAAATATTTCAAAGAATTTTTTGCTTTATACAAACTCAATATGTTTAACAGGATGTCAGTCAAAAATGTTCTAGTAATTGCTAAACAAACACTTCAATTGATTCTCCCCTCAAAAACAATCTGCATAAATTTTGTTTACTTTTGTGGAGGGGGATTATTTAACCTAATTTAGCCTACAATTGTTTGAATTCTTCGAAAGAAATCTTTTCTTGGCAACTAACCTACCTCAAAATTCAATCTCAACAGGCTTGAGACTCCACAGACATTTCGTAAGTGGGTAGATGTCGTATTTAGATTTGTTTAGAGAGCAAAACGTTGACAAACCTTATACGCCACAAAATGCCTTTCTAAAAATTTGTTGGAATTCCTAAGAACTGCTTTGACAATTCTGTGGGAATGTATCAAATGTTTATTTTTTTATTTTTTTTGGGGTGTGTTGTCTAGTGTTTCCCCGGCATTTGCGTTTTGTATTTGCATTAGCTGTGTCATTTTCAAATCTTAATTATTTCTTTTTAAATGATTAAACCCAAACACATGTTGATACATTTATGTATGTATGTATGCATTTATCGTTTATAGTCTTGTTTTTTTTTCTTTCACACATTTTCTTGTGTTTGCTTTCAATGTGGTTGGCTATGGCGGCTATGGCATCATGAATGAATATAATTGACTCATATTCCGGCAAACAAAAAAAGAGAAAAAAAAACACTCACAATAACAACAAAATAAGATATTCGCTTTTGCATTAAATAACATTTGCCGACGTTAGCGCCTAATCTATGGCACACAAAATTTTGATATCTCAAAATGAAAAGAAACGGAAAATGTTGTGCCATTTTCAAATGGTCACAACTATGTGAAGCGTTGCAAGTCTCAAGTGTTCAAAGTTTTTTTCTTTTTTGGCATATCAAATACTAATCATCATATAATAATGAATTTATGCATAAATATAGAACTTAGTGACGATGTGGGTTAATAAGCAGAGTCGTAGTCGTCACTATAAATTACACTCGAAATTAAATATTAGTTGGATATGCGAAAAGCAACATCAAATATATGATAAATGCTAGGTTTTGTTTATCTTTTTAAAAATTAAAATTTATATTTGAAAGTAAATCTATTAATTATATTATGTGAGTTATTTGAACTTTTTATTTCAAAATTTATTTACACTGTGAAACACTTGGGAATTTCTAGCTGAGAAAACGTTTTAAAATTTCAAAATATGCCTTATAGTTTTCAAGATATTCGAAAAACTCACAACTAACTCCGAATTAATATCAATCATACGCACCGATGTTCCAAATTCAAAAATAGATGATATTTCAGTGTAGAAGTATGATTTGAAATACAATTTGCTTTTAAATAGACAAGCAAACAGCCTCAACCATTTCTAGTTGTCACTAAAAATCCATTCTTATGAAATTGATCCTAATGTTTAGACTCTTTTGAAATGGCTTAGATATTGATATTTTTCGTAAGAGAATTTAATTTATATTTAGAATTTTATTTCAAAATTTAATTAAATGATCTGGTTAAACGCAAAGACTTGTTTGTTTTAATTTTATGATTTTGACAAACTCATTTAAGTAAATCTATTTGTTTAGGAAAATATTATTGGGTAGATTCTTGGTTATGTCTAGCTTAGAAATAATTTTATACTTCGAAAATGTCTTCTGTAGTTTTAAAGTTATTCACTAAATTCGAAAGTAAGTCCGAATTGATATCAATCATACGCAGAGGTGTTCCAAATTCAAAAGTTCTTGTATATCAATGATATCTAACATAGGTTTTAGATAAACAAATATAACAAATGTGTATTCCGGGGACCTAAGACCTACATTTCGAACAGTTCTCTAAAATTTCCAATATAATCGAAAATTTTCAAAGTAACTCAGAATTAATATCAATCACACCTATCACTGTTATAAATTCAAAAGCTGTTGGAAGATTAATGGAAGATCAATAGAGATTTCAAATAGATAAAAGAGGTGTTCAATACCTTCAGAATGTTCCTTAAAATCCCGCATTTTTTGAAAGAACTTACAAGACGGAGCAACTTCAAGGGATTTTGCAAAAAAATTAGCAAATTTGTGGATATAATTTGTTGTAAAATATTATTATGACTTTCATGGGAATGTTTTGTTTAGAAATCGTTTTAAATTTCGAAAATGGCTTCTATAGTTTTTAAGTTATTGACAAAATTCTCAATTAAGTCCGAATTAATATCAATCATACGCAGAGGTGTTCCAAATTCAAAACTATTGCTGATCAATGAATACATAGAATTTGGATAAACAAATGTGAATTGCGGGGACTTACGACTTATTTTAAATTTCGAAAATATTTCCAACATAATCGAAAATTTCCAAACTAACTCAAAATTTATCAAAACTTCCAATGTACCAAATTCAAAAGCTGTTGGAAGATTAATGGAAGATCGAATGGAAGAGATTTCAAATAGATAAAAAAGGGTTTCAATCTCTTCAGAATATTCCTTCAAATGCTTGATTTTCGAACAACGTCTCTGTAGTTTTAAACATTGTTTAAACAAATGTAGCACTTTTATTTAATTTATATTTAAAAGTAATTTTGTTTGGTTAAGTATCATCATAATTTATGAGAATCTCTTGTTTAGAATTCATTTTAAATTTTTCAAATGCCTTCAATAGTTACCAAGATATTCGAAAAATTATTAATTTAGTCTTTAATAATATCAAAATTTAGAAACTCTTCAGGGGAGACAATGTTTTTGGTTCGATTTTCATAAACATAATTTAATTTTCCGTAAAAAAAATTACTTGTTTTAGAATGTTTTCTAAATTTACGAAATTTTTGAGATTTTTTCAATCGTTTCCATGATTTCGAAAAAAAACTATATAATTAAGAAACTATTATTGGATACATTCTTTGGAATGTCTAGTTTAGGAATTATTTAAAATTTTATTTTAAATTCCTTCTATAGTTTTCAAGATATAAGCAAAATGTTAAATTAAGTCAGAATTAATATCAATCATACGCAGAAGTGTTCCAACTTCAAAATCTCTCCAAGAGATAGAGTTTATGGTTCGTCTTTTATTTGTTTAACAATTTCATTTCTTCGTAAGAGTACTGACTTCACGTAGATAATATAATCCTGGTCTTAGAACGATTTCAAAATGTACGTAACTTTTGATATTTTCATAACCGTTTTAATGATTTTGTATTATACTATTTGTTTAAGAAAATAATATTGGACATATTCTTTGGAATGTTTAGTTTAGAAATTACTTTAAATTTTGAAAATACCTTCGATAGTTTTCAAGATATTCACAAAATGCTGAATTATGTCATAATTAATATCAATCATACGCAGAGGTGTTCTAAATTCAAAAACTCTCCAATGAATGGAGTTTGTGGTTAACTTTTTATTTTTTATTTTTATAACAGTGCTTTCTTTACGTAGAGAATATAGCCCTGGACATTTTAGTATAATTTTTAATTTTTCAGAATTTTTGGACTTTTTTTTAATTATTTTTAATTTTAAAAATAGTATTACTTTGGCTATAGTACTCAAAAGTGTGTACAATTAGAGATTGTGTGTAGAAAAACTTTGCACTCAGTTTTTCATTTGGTGATATTTTCTTCTTTTCACAGGATTTTTTAATTTCCAAAGGATGTAGATGTTTTAATAATTTATTTTCGTATTTTTGATTGTCACACAAATACGATATGGGTATCAAATGAAAGAAAATAATATCTTTTAAAAATAATTTATATTTAATGCTTCCAGCTTTATTAGTTTAGCATTTACAACCATTTCAAGTTTCACCCCTTAATTTATTCATATTTTACTTTTTAGGATATAGACGTCTTAATAATTTATTTTCGCTCTTTATCTAGTCATAGAAATACGATGTGGGTATAAAATGAAAGAGATGAATATCTGTCAAAAACACTTCAAATTTCATGTTTCTAATTGTATTAGTTTAGCATTTACAACCATTTAAAGTTTCCCCCCTTACTTTTTCATATTTTACTTTTTAGGATATAGGCGTTTTAATAATTTATTTTCGCCCTTTATCTAGTCATAAAAATACGATATTGGTATCAAATGAAAGAGAAGAGTATCTGTTAAAAATACTTCAAATTTCAGGCTTCTATCTGTATTTAGCAGTTACAACTATTTCAAAGTTCACCCCTTAGATTATTTACTTTGTTAATTTTTTATTTTTTACTGATTTATAACATTCTCCCTATCAGCCCAGTTTATCTATCCCCAAAAATAAATATTACTTCGTCCCTCCCCTTTCTTGACTTGTATCTTCTCCTCTGCTACTCTCACAGTGTAAAATTTAGTTCAATCTCAAGCATCTTCGTCTTCTTCTTCTTCTATTTCAACTCAAATACATGTGTATGCTCCTCGCGCACTTTCAAAGTTTAGTGATTCAAGTTTATTTGTGTTTATGTCATCGTGACGTCAGTCATTGTGTTTTATATTCGTTCTCTTTTGCTTCATTTAATTTCAATTTGTTTTGTTGTGCCGTTTAGTTAGTGCAGCATCAATTGTTGTTGTTCTTGTTGTTTTTTGGTGCTTTAATCATTTTGTTGTTATCGGTTTATTGTAAATTTGCCAAAAGAAAAAAAAGAAAAATTAATTGTTTACGGAAAATGTTGCGGCATGCCAAAGATTTAATCAAAAAGTTAGAAAATTTAGGGAAACTTATAAATAGGCAGAAATGTGATCGAAAAAAGGGTCATGCGACCATAAATATATTTCCCAATTAATTTCACAATGGTCTTGTGGCTTTCTGTTTGTCGTCAATTAGTCATGGGTGTTCTAATTTGTGTCAAACTATTATTGCATTCTTACTTTTAATATCCTAAGACACATTAGTTATGATTTATGTAATTATAAGTGAGATAGTAAGTTAAAATTTAACCTTTAACTGTGGCGGAGGTGGTATATTTTACCCTCTCTTGACGATTTTTCAATTAGTCTTTTCTGTTTCAATATTTCCCATTTTGCACATTCTTATGATGAATCGGAAACCTTGTTATCCTTACATTTTAAGTATAAGATGTGTTCAGAAATATTACTTAAAACATTATGAGGAACTTTTTTGTAAAACATGTTAACCCTCTAACTCCTCAGTATAGGGGTCTTTTTGATCGTTTTTTGCAAAAGTCAATATTTTCCCCTTTTGCATATTTTTGTAATGAATCGACATAGGAAACCTTGTGATTATTACATTTTAAGTATAGGAAGTGTTCAGCAATATGGCTGAGAACACTGCGAGGAACATTTTTGTAAAACATTTTAACCCTCTAGCTTCTCAATATAGGGGCCTTTTTTGTCCCTTCTATGCAAAAGGGTAAAAGCAACCCTATAACACGGGTTTTGAATGTTTCAAAATATTCTACAAAAATGTTTGCCATAAAATTGAAGTCTTTTTCATACAGGAAACTCAAAACTAAACTTAAATGCCAGAAATAACTCAAAACTTAAAATTCATTTCTTGGCTTAATTTTGCACTTTTTCTGAATTAGTGCTAAAATCACCACAAATCTAAATTTTAGAGGGGTAATGTGAATGGAAAAAATATTCTACGTCTAATTTCACTAGAAGTCATCGAATGAAAGGAAGCTGTAGATATATTGTAAAGAGTGATTTTTTTGAGGTTAGGATTTTCATGCATTAGTATTTGACAGATCACGTGGGATTTCAGACATGGTGTCAAAGAGAAAGATGCTCAGTATGCTTTGACATTTCATCATGAATAGACTTACTAACGAGCAACGCTTGCAAATCATTGAATTTTATTATCAAAATGCGTGCTCTGTTAAGAAAGTTCAGAAAGAAAGAAATTGTGTTCAGCGACGAAGCTCATTTTTGGCTCAATGGGTACGTAAATAGGCAGAATTGTCGATTTTGGAGTGAATATCAGCCAGAAGCATTGCAAGAGCTACCAATGCATCCAGAAAAAGTCACAGTTTGGTGCGGTTTATGGGCTGGTGGCATCATTGGACCGTACTTCTTCAAAGATGATGCGAATCGTAACGTAACTGTGAATGGTGAGCGCTACCGTGAGATGATATCCAACTTTTTTTTGCCCAAAATGGAAGAACTGAACTTGGTTGACATGTGGTTTCAACAAGATGGCGCTACATGCCACACAGCTCTCGATTCTATGGCCATTTTGAGGGAAAACTTCGGAGAACAATTCATCTCAAGAAATGGACCGGTAAGTTGGCCACCAAGATCATGCGATTTGACGCCTTTAGACTATTTTTTGTGGGGCTACGTCAAGTCTAAAGTCTACAGAAATAAGCCAGCAACTATTCCAGCTTTGGAAGACAACATTTCCGAAGAAATTCGGGCTATTCCGGCCGAAATGCTCGAAAAAGTTGCCCAAAATTGGACTTTCCGAATGGACCACCTAAGACGCAGCCGCGGTCAACATTTAAATGAAATTATCTTCAAAAAGTAAATGTCATGGACCAATCTAACGTTTCAAATAAAGAACCGATGAGATTTTGCAAATTTTATGCGTTTTTTTTAAAAAAAAAGTTATCAAGCTCTTAAAAAATCACCCTTTATATATAAATAAACTTCCAATTTGGGTATTTAAACAATATTAACAACGCAGGAACATTTAAATGCATTGGCTCGGAAGCTGATTCTAGAGCATAGAATACACACAAAAAATAATATCTATTATCTAATTCTGTAAATACGTATACATTCTATCGATTTTCTGGTGTTTTTGTTAATAAATTTTTAAAAATTATATAAATTGTAAAATTTTGAAATGTTCTATATTTATAAATCTCTTCATAAATATCCTTACTAATCTTGTGTTTTTTGTTTGTTTTATTTTCTCTAGCTCTGGTCGACGGCAGTTGGGTTCCAATGCCTTAGCCACGTAAGTATTTTCTTCAATATATTTGTAGTTAAAATATTAAAATTTACTTAGAACGATATTTGAGGAAGAAATCTTCTACGAAGAAATCTTAATCAAGTTGTAGTAGATTTCTAAACAAAATCCCATAAAAATGGATTTTGTTGGCATAAGAAAAAATTCCAGTAACCATTCTATTACAAAAAAATAATTCAAATAATTAAAAAAATAGTAACCACTCTTTTACAAAAGAAAATCAAAATTAACTTTTTGTCTCTGCTATTCCACTATTTATACCGTGGCAACACTAAATATATAGTTTGAAAGTCACAGCTTTTCAAACTGTAACGTGTGGCCAAGCAAAGACACACACCTCATAGTTAGCAAAGTTTTAATGATTCTGAAATACGAACAGATGGCGCTGCTAAGCAGAGAATAAGCATTCACAATAAAGTTAAATTGTTTTAGTGGAAACTCCAACCCTTTAGTTGCTATTGTGAATTTTATTGAATATGTGGAATTAAAGCGAAATAGTCTGGTACAAGAACTAAATTGTTATTAATTAACTAAGTATTTAATAAATAATAATAAATTTATTAAATATATTGAACTAAAGCAACATTTGCTTGTACAAAAACTCAATTAAATACATTTAATTAATAATAATAAATAAAAATTTTTAATAAATAATATAATAAAAATAAATAAAAAATAAATAATATAATAATATTTTAAATAATAATAAATAAAGTAAAATAAATATAAGTATATTTATATAAAAGATATAGTTATTATATTAAAATTAATAATTATAAATAATAAAAATGTAATTCTTTTATAAATAAGTAAATTCTTCTTTATTATTTTTAATTAAATAACAAATTATTTATTAAATTTAATAGTAATACTTAATAAATGAATTATTATAGAATACATATAAATATATCTTTTATATAAGATTTAATTATTATTTTAAAAATTATTATAAATAATTCAAATAAAAATTTAATTAATCAGAAAATTTAATAATAATAAATTTAATCATAATAAATTATTATAAAAACAAAATAAATTTTTCTAAAAGATTAAATTATCATTTTAAAAATTATAATGAATAATTAAATTAAATAAATAACTTTTTTATTATTTTTAATAATAAATTTAACTATTAATAATTTAATAGTAATACTTAATTACTATAAAATATTGTTTACTATAAAAAATATTAAGTACTATAAAATAAATATATTTATACAAAAAGATGAAATTATTATTTCAATATAATAATTTAATTTATATTTACATTATATTTATTTTATAATAATTATTTTCTTAATTATTATTTTTATAATTTTTTATATATATTTTAATTATTATTTTTATAATATTTTTAAATAATAATAATTTAATTATTTATAATAGCTTTTAAAATAATAATTAAATTTGTTATATAAATATATTTCTATTTATTTCATAATAATTAATTTATTAAGTATTACTATTAAATTAATTAATTAAAAATTAATTAATTAAAAAAATAAAAAACAACTATTTAAAATAATTTTAAAATATAATTAAATCTTTTATATAAATATTTTTATATTTATTTTATAATTTTTTAATTATTATCATTAATTTCGAAAAATTAATTTATTATTTAAATAAAATTAAAAATTAATATATTTAATGGTAATATTTAATAAATTAATTATATAATATTTCAATATAGTAATTTAAAAAATAATTAAATATTTTATATAAATATTAAATATAATTATATTAATTATAATTTATATAATATATTTTATATAAATATATTTATATAATAATTAATTTATTAATTTAAAATTTATTATTTAATTATAATTTAATTTAAATATTTATTTACATTATTTTATATAAATATATTTATATTTATTTTATAATAATTAATTTATTAAGTACTACAATTTAATTTATTACTTAATTAAAAGAATAATAAAATAAATAATTAAATTAATTTTTATTTTTAATTAAATAAAAAATTTAATTAATTAATTTATTTAATAGCAACACTTAATGAATTAATTATTATACAAAATGATTTAAATTTATATAAAATATTTAATAATTATTTTACAAATTATTATAAAATATATTTATAATTATTATAAATTTATTTATAAATATATTTATATTTATTTTGTAATAATTAATTTGTTGATTATTATTATTAAAGTTATTATTTAATTAAAGATAATAAAAAATAATTTAGATTTATTTTATAATAATTAATTTATTAATTTAAATGTTATTAATTAATTAAATTTAATTTAATTAATTAATAAATTTATTATTTAATTAAAAATAATAAAAAATAATTTAAATATTTGTTTAATTTAATTATGTATAATAATTTTTAAACTAATAATTACATTTTTTATATAAATATATTTGCATTTATTTTATAATCATTAATTTATTAAGTGTTACAATTAAATTTATTACTTAATTTAAAAATAATAAAATAAATTATAAAATTAATTTTTATTTTTAGTTAAATAAAAAATTAAATTGATAATTAAATTTAATAGTAACACTTAATGAATTAATTATATAAAATATAAATAAATTTATGTAAAAAATTTATTTATTATTTTACAAATTATTATAAAATTTATTTATAATTATTATAAATTTATTTATATATATTTATTAAACATATATTAATATTTGTTTTCTAATAATTAAGTTATTGATTATTATTATTAAAGTTATTATTTAATTAAAAATAATAAAAAATAATTTAAATAAATAAAAAATAATATATATTTATTTTATAATACTTTAATTAATTTAAATTTTATTAATTAATTAATTTATTATTTAATTAAAAATAATAAAAAATATTTTAAATATTTATTTAATTTAATTACATATAAAAAATTTTAAAATAATATTTAAATTTTTTATATAAATATATTTACATTTATTTTATAATAATTAATTTATCAATTTAAATTTTATTAATTAATAAATTTATTATTTAATTAAAAATAATAAAAAATAATTTAAATATTTGTTTAATTTAATTATGTATAATAATTAAATCTTTTATATAAATATATTTGTATTTATTTTATAATAATTAATTTATTAAGTATTACAATTATATCTATTAATTAATTTAAAAATAATAAAATAAATTATTAAATTAATTTTTATTTTTAGTTAAATAAAAAATTAAATGAATTAATAAATTTAATAGTAACACTTAATGAATTAATTATAATAAAATATAATTAAATTTATATAAAACATTTAATTATATTTGTACAAATTATTATAAAATATATTTATAATTATTATAAATTTATTTATATATATTTATTAAAAATATATTTATATTTATTTTGTAATAATTAATTTATTGATTATTATTATTAAATTTATTATTTAATTAAAAATAATTTAAATAAATAAAAAATAATATATGTTTATTTTATAATAATTAATTTAAATTTTATTATTTAATAAATTTATTATTTAATTAAATATAATAAAAAATAATTTAAACATTTATTTAATTTAATTATGTATAATAATTAAATCTTTTATATAAATATATTTGTATTTATTTTATAATAATTAATTTATTAAGTATTGCAATTAAATTTATTAATTAATTTTATTTATTACTTAATTTAAAAATAATAAAATAAATTATTAAATTAATTTTTATTTTTAGTTAAATAAAAAATTAAATTAATTAATAAATTTAATAGTAACACTTAATGAATTAATTATTATAAAATATAATTAAATTTATATAAAACGTTTAATTATTATTTTACAAAGTATTATACAATATATTTATAATTATTATAAATTTATTTATTTAATTTATTAATTATTATTATTAAATTTATTATTTAATTAAAAATAATAAAAAATAATTTAAATATTAATTTAATTTAATTATTTCTAAGAATTTTTAAAATAATAATTAAATCTTTTATATAAATATTTTTATATTTATTTTATAATAATTAATTTATTATGTATTATTAATCAATTAAATGTATTATTTAATTAAAAATGGTAAAAAATAATTTAATTATTTATAATAAATTTTAAAATAATAATTTAATCTTTTATATAAATATTTTATTATTATCATTAAATTATATAAATAATTAAGTTATTTTTTAATTTTAATTAAATAAAAAAATAGGGCTGTTTTTCTTTAAGCCGGGATAACAAGCTGCGATAATAAAAATGTTAATAAAAAGTTAATTTTTTACTCAAAATAAAAAAAATATTTTTCAGATTGTCGCAAACTACAATATGAAGATTTGCATCAAAACAAAATGTACAAAAAAATATTTTGTGTACATTTTTTTGTACTTAGCCTCGATAATCATAAATTTGACTTACACTGGATAATTATCCAAAATTTTTAAAATAAAATTATTTTTTAATTTTTTTTAATACATACGTAGATATTGCTTTTGGTGACAATTTTAAAAAGGATTTTTTATTTCGATTAAAATGTTAACTTTTTATTTAGGTTTTTGTTATGGCAGCTTAGTTATCCAGTCTTAAAGAAAAACAGAAAAACAATAAATTCATTATTGTACAATAAATATAAATATATTTATATTAAAAAATTAAATTATTATTTTAGTTTTGTTTTATTTTTTAATATATTTTTGTTTTATGTTTTTTTCCAGCCAACTTTACAGATCATCGAGTTTCAACTCATCTGGTCGTAGCTCCAACTGTGATACAACGGACGAGATGTGCGACTATAGTTTGGACAATGTTCAAGATATTAATTATAAGGTAAGTTTTTTTGTTTTTAAGTGTTTCGCTCTATAGACTAGATTTTCTGCTCGCAATAAGCATTCAGTTATTTACTGTCGTTGTATTTGCTATTGTAAAAACATTTAATTTATTTGAAATGAAAGTACTTGAGGTGATTGTCATCTCGCCACGGCCGGGTGTTTACAGCTCAGCCATCCATCCAAAAGTGTAACTTGCTGGTGGTGGTGGCGTTAAATTTCTTTAAACCACTTCAGCTCAGCCATCAGAGCCAGTGTCTTGGCGCTGTCTTGTTTATCGATGTGGACACCCCCACACACACACGGCGTTGCTGTTTATGGGGGATTAATGGAATTTATTTCTTATTTTGTTTTTATTTTCTACTGCCACTTGTCCGTTTATCATGCCATACCACCGCAGCAAGGTCATTGTTTCTTTTCTTGCTTTTGTTTTCTTTATTCCTACCGTGGATTACACGATTCATTCGTAGTTTTGTTGTTGTTGTTGTTGTTGCTGGCACTGAATTTGTCTTTTGGCCATAATGAATGGAAGGTGTTTGGTGTTTGACTTCGAATTGTTAGATTTCCCATATCGATAAGGGCCCTGGTGGTGTTGTTGTTGTTATTTGGCAGAGTGTCAAGATTATAATTGAATTAATTGCTAGAAAGAAGAATTAGAGAAAGAAATAATTACAACCAGCTACCGTTATCGATTTCAATATAAGATTGGGAAGCTTTCATGGGAAATTATTTCTCAGATGAATAGAAAAGAATTTTTAAATTTTGTGCCCTACAGTGATGGCTACAAATGTTGCAAATCTCACGTAGAGATAGTAGTTTTAAAAAATTGAGATTTTTTGTTTTCAAAAAAATATCTTTGAGAACTTTTTTGAACTTTTATCTGTGGCGATTGGGTGGAAAAAATGTGTTTGGTAAGCCTGTTTTTAGCACATATTTCTGGTTTAATTGTGCAAATACGGTTCTAGAATATTTATTCACATTATCAAATTTATTTTAAAGACCTATGAAGGTATTTATGAATATGGTAGTTCTTTAAATAATAAAAGTTCAAAATAAAATCAATTGACAATTTTTTAAAATATTTTGTTAGTACAATGGACTAGTGCATCATTATTTTTCTTCCATATATTATTCTTCTGATATCTCTCTTTAAATGTGATGTGATTTCCTTTACTTTTTTAGCTAAAAATAATTTAATAATGACGAAAACTCGATTTTTTCCATTTTGACCACCTGGACGTATAAGTATTATTAATTAAATAGTTAATGTATATATTTATCTGTAAATATGACAGATCTTAATCAATTGGCGATATTTCGATGGTAAATAAAACCAGACATATTAAGCTTTGCCGCCATAGAATATCTTTTAAAAGCCGTTAATAATTTAAATATTTTTTAACATTATTTCCAAAAAAATTTAAAAATCTTTTATTTTTCCGCATTTTCCGCACTTGCTGTTTAATTAGTTGGAAATGATTTGAACAGGGTTATTGTTCTGGCTTAAGACCTTTCTACATTTATATTTTATAGAACGCAAATCTATTTCTATATGGCAAGTTGTGGGAAAGAATATTTCCCGAACTATAATAATATAACTTTGTAGTCAATGAAAGGGTGGCACTTTTTAGAACGGCTAATTCATTGGTTTAGAGTAATTTTACATAAATATTGCCAGCATTAATGAGGTGTTAGCGCCGCTGAACAAAGTCAGATCACAAATAGTGCTGTTTTCAATAATGTCATATCACGTTTTATTATTCTGGCCTTATTCTGGCCACAATTGAACGACGAGAATAAATATCACGTTTTATGCTTCATTTTTTTGTCAAAATTTTCTTTTAATTAAGACTTATGTTCCTCATTCTATAGGAAATATATCGCCAATATAACGGATTGAAAGTTCTGGTCTAATATCAATAAAAGTGAAATTTTAACCGATTTATTTTAATATTAATAATATTAATATTATTTCACAAATTGTAAATTGCTCAGTTACTATTTCTTTTGCTATTCTTGCTCAATTTACTTTTTAATTACTTCTTTTCTCTTTTTCTGTATCTCTACAGAACATTTGTTTCGTTTGTTAACATTTATTTAATTTATTTCAAAAGAAAATGTCCCAGTTTTGTGTAGAATTTGAGTTTTTCAATTTTGGCCACCCTGACGTATGATTATTATTAATTCCTTAGTTGTTTTATACAAATACCTATAACTCTTGCAAATATTAATTGATTTTAAATATAGAGGTTGCAAATAAAAGTAGACTTTTCACAGCAAACATTGATTTTATATCATTAAAATTCTGGCATTACCTTGTGGCCAAATTTTCTACTTTTTTACTTGATTCACAATTGACAATACCCATAAATTACTTTGCCTTGCCTTTGAGTCTTTTGTTTGGAAATATTCTATTAAAACACGCTTTGTATTTAATTTATTTTATTAGAAAATATCATAATTTTGTGTAGAATTTGAGTTCTAAAATTTTGACCACCATGACGTATGATTAATATTAATTCCTTAGTTGTTTTATATAAATACCATAACTCTTGTATAATATTATGTAATGAATCGATTTTAGACATAACGGTGGCAAATAAAACTAGACATTTCACAGCGAACATTGATGTTATATCATTAAAAGTCTGGCATTATCTTCTGTCCAAATTTTCTGATTTTTTACTTGGCAAATATAAATATACAGTAATCATTTTGCTTGCCTTTGGGTCTTTTGTTTGAAAATATTCTATTAAATAAGGCTTTATCTGCAGCATTTATTTAATTTATTTCATTAGAAAATGTCCCAATTTTGTATAGAATTTAAGTTTTTTCATTTTGGCCACCTTGACGTATGATTAATATTAATTCCTTATTTATTTTATATAAATACATATAACTCTGCAAATATAAATCGAATTTAAATATAGATATGGCAAATAAAACTAGACATGAAAAACTGTAAGCTGATGTTATTTCATTAGCAAACTGGCATTAACTTCTGGCCAAATTTTCTACTTTTTTACTTGACAAATATAAATATACATAAATCATGTTGGTTGCCTTTGGGTCTTTTCTTTTGTAAATATTCGATTAAATCACGTTTTCTTTACAGCATTTATTTAATTTATTTTATTAGAAAATACCCAAATTTTGTTTAGAATTTGAGTTTTTCAATTTTGGCCATCATGGCGTATGATTATTATTAATTCAGTAGTTGCTTTATATAAATACCTATAACTCTTGTAAATATTAACCGATTTTAAATATTGAGGTGGCATATAGAACTAGACATTTCAAATTGTAAACTGATATTATTTCATTAAGATTCTGGCGATTATTTCTGTCCAAATTTTCTACTTTTTTCTTGATTCACAATTGACAATTATCAATGTACATATATCTTTTTGCTTGACTTTGGGTCTTTTCTTTTGTAAATATTCTTTTAATTCACTTCGTTTTTCGCTTTCTCTACAGCATTTATTTAATTTATTTCATTAGAAAATACCCTAATTCAGTGTAGAATTTGAGTTTTTCCATTTTGTCCATCATGGCGTATGATTATTATTAATTCAGTAGTTGTTTTCTCTAAATACCTATAACTCTTGCAAATATAAATCGATTTTAAATATAGATATGGCAAATGAAACTAGACTGTAAGCTGATGTTATTTCATTAGCAAACTGGCATTAACTTCTGGCCAAATTTTCTACTTTTTTACTTGACAAATATACATATACAGAAATCATTTTGCTTGCCTTTGGGTTTTATCTTGTGTAAATATTCGATTAAATCACGTTTTCTCTACAGCATTTATTTAATTTATTTTATTAGAAAATACCCTAAGTTTGTGTAGAATTTGAGTTTTTCAATTATGTCCATCATGGCGTATGATTATTATTAATTCAGTAGTTGCTTTATATAAATACCTATAACTCTTGTAAATATTAACCGATTTTAAATATTGAGGTGGCAAATAGAACTAGACATTTCAAACTGTAAACTGATATTATTTCATTAAGATTCTGGCGATTACTTCTGTCCAAATTTTCTACTTTTTTCTTGATTCACAATTGGCAATTATCAATATACATAAATCCTTTTGCTTGCCTTGGGGTCTTTGCTTTTGTAAATTTTCTATTAAATCACTTCATTTTTCCTCGTTATCTGCATTAATTAATTTATTTCATTAGCAAATAACCTAAGTTTGTGTAGAATTTGAGTTCTACCATTTTGGCCACCTTGACGTATGATTATTATTAATTCAGTAGTTGTTTTCTCTAAATACCTATAACTCTTGCAAATATTAACCGATTTTAGATCTAGAGTTGGCAAATAAATCTAGACATTTCAAACCTTACGCTTAACTTATTTCATTCAATTTAAGGCAATGACTTCTGGCCTTTTTTACTTGATTTGTGGTGACCATTACCTCTAAACATAAATCATTTTGCTTGCCTTTGGGTTTTTTTGATGTTTTGAAAATATTCTATTTAATCACTTCCTTTTTCCGCTTTCTCTGGATGCAAACAAATAAAAAACACACACACACAAAACATTACGTGATTTTCGTCGTCGTCGTTTTCCTAAACATTTCCTTTGTCAGAGTACATTGTCTTTGATGGCTGTTTCATGTCTTAAGGAGATACACCAGCCCCAGCACCAGCGCACCAACCATAATTGTGTTCGCATGTTGGCAAATTTGCATAAAATTACCCGTATGTTGTGTGGAGATTGCCACTAAAGAAAAAAATTCATAGGCATTCGGTTGGCTCGCTGGCTGCGGTTATTGATTCGCGTTTGGTTTGGTCTTAAAGCCTTTCGGTTGATAACAGAAATATTATGCAACTGTGCTGCGTTACCTACGATTCTTTTCGATTAGACAGACTTGTGCAGCGATTAAACAATTGGATTTAATTCTGGCTTCGGAAACGTTTGTCTCCACCATTCAACTCGATTCGATTTGGTAACCTGTTTGGCAGCATTTGAATGCAGTTGTTGTCGCCCAAAAGGCAAGTGTGCGAGAGTGTGTGTGTGTGTGTACAAGAGTTAACTTAATTGAAAATTTCGAACACGTGTTCCAAAGGTTTTCCGCTTGGCGTATGGTAAGACGGACAGACAGACAGAACTAAACGGAAAGCCACCTCAATGAAATTAACAAAGAAATCAATTAAATCAACACAAAGTGCATATCAATGAAATCCGAAATCCCGAGGATCGCTTCAAATTTGTTTAAATTTTACAAAGATTTACGGCTTCCATGGCGGCGGCGGCTTGCGCTCCAACTCCAATTCCTCTGCTCTAAACAAAATTAATGATAATTGCCTATATGGTGGGTGTTGCCTTAGGCCAACCCACACACACTCTCACAGGTTGTGTCAATTTTTTTTTCAGTTGCAAAAAACTTGCCGTTGGCTCAGACAGCTACAATTTCTTGGCTTATTGCTTGGTTTGCTGTGAATTGTAGCCTTAAACACAAACTGTCTTTGTAGAGCTGTGGCAACATTTGTCTGTGGGAAAGACAGCTGCTGGTGTGTTTTGTTTCTTGGTTTCTATTCCACCGAAAAAAAATGTTGGTTGCAAATTGCTATGCAAATTATTGATTTTTGCTTCGCGCAATTTATGCTAAAAATTCATTTCAGTTCATTAGCCTAAAAGTAGGCTAAATATTTTCACATGAATTGGCAAGCCTGTAAGCGGGGAGGTCTTGTTTTGGCACGCCACTCGGAAATATGTCCAAAGAAAAATCAATGGCTGTTTCCTTCATTGCCTGGTTTTCACTCCCCCTAAGAAATATTTTCTTGTAATCTCTCATAAACCTTAATGTTAAACATTTGCAACGCTAGCAAAATAAAATCGGGGAAAAAATGAGAACTACGCACCCACAAATACAATTTCGTTTTGTTTTCATTTATTTATGCAATGCGACGCGTCTACGCCTGGAAATGTTTCAGCGTTTTCATAATTCTAGTGAAAATGTCAGGGCATAAACGTGACGACTATTCTATTCATGGGGAATTGTAGCCTACTTTTATACTTTCCCAGAATTCTATTTGTTTAATATACATTTAGGAGTCCCATAACAAAGTGGTTACATTGGTACATAAATAAATAAGTGTTGAAGAATCTTTTAGTCTTTTTCAATATTTTTAATTTTCTTTTTCCACTTTTCTTTATCGTCCGGGATTATATTTTGTCTCTAGTAACGTTTATTTTATTTGTTTTATCATAAAATACTTTAATTTTGTGTAAAACTTGATTTTTCCCCATTTTGAACACCTTGGCGTATAAGTATTATTAATTCGGTAGTTAATTCACTTAATTGCCTATAAATCTGGCAAATATTTACCGATTCCAGATATTGAGGTCTCAATTGAAAGTAGACATTTTAAGCTTCACGCTGTTAATATTTTTTTAATAGTCAGTTTTTATAATTCTAAAAATTTTAAACGTTCTTATTCTATTATTAATTTCACAAATGACATAAATGACATTGTAAGAGATCTAACGGTATATCAATCTTTTCAATTGGCTAATATTTTTAATTTATAAGAGTTTGTATATGACTTAAACAGCAAATGCAGTCTTATATGTTTTAAGAAAAATATAGAGAAGAGAAAAATCATGTGTAAACGCTGCATTTTTCGATAGACAAGAAAACACCATAATATTATTATATCAATTGTCTATATTAATTAATTCATCATAAATTAATGAGGGGGGAAATTGAGAGCTCCGAACATTGTCTCTGTCTCCATTTGGTTATGGCTACAAGACGTTTAGTGCCGATGAGTTCAACTTCTTAGTATAGATCTCCGCAAGATAAGGTGGCATCACAATGGACCTTTTCTGATCGACGTGTGTCGGATGCTTACTTTCTGAGTGTCATCAGCACCTAACCAAGAATCAACTTGACCTACGAAGTCTTTCCGCCCGCCTGTGAATTAAAAGCAATATCGTATTAATTAGAACATCAAATATAGTCTCTGTATCCATTTGGTTGTGGCTAGAAGACGCTCAACTTATTTTGCAAGCCTAAGCGATTTCGCTAGTATAGATTTGGGCAAGATAAGGTGAGTCGCACACGTTGGCTGCGATGACGGGCTTTTACGCCAATAAATATTATAAAAATTATATTAGGAAATTCCGGAAAATTTTGATAATTTATATTTAATATTTTTCCAATATCACAAATATATGTTCTATTTAGAACCATATATGGCGATAAACAATTAAAATAATAATATTTACACATCTAGATGACATAAAACTAAAAATTTCTTCCTTGTGGAAAAAATATATTTTTCTTTCTCGAAAATAATGTTACAAAATCTTACAGAAAAATATTCACAATATCACAATTGAAGTGTTTACTTTAATTTGCTACTTCAATATCAGAAATCGGTTAATATTTGCCTGATTTAGGGCCATATAAAAAACAAAAGCTCTGAATTAATAATACTTATACGTCCAGATGGCCATAAACTAAAAAGTCCATATTTACTGTCAACAAATGTGTAATTAATTAATATTTGTCGATTCAATTTCAGGACAAATTAAATTCTTTTTGATAATAATGAAAAATAGTATAAGGAAAAATTCACAATATTTTAAAGTAATATTTTTAGAAAGTTTGAAGTGTTTATTTTCATTTGCCATATCAATATCAGAAATCGGTTAATATTTGTCTCACTTATGGCCATACATGTAAATAAACCTCTGAATTAATAATACTTATACGCCTAGATGGCTAAACATTAAAAAGGTCACATTTACCACAAATTTTAGGTTTCTTCCCATTATTTTTAGAGTAATTCGAGAGAGTTAATATTTGTCATCATCAGTACATAGTCGATGTATAAAAATATATGGCGATAACGATAAACAATGATGTCTTTGTGGACAAAATAAATTATTTTCTTGAAAACAATGCTAAAAAACGCGAAGAGAAATATTCACAATATTTAATAAATTATATTTTTCTAAAAGTTGGAAGTGTTTACTTTCATTTGCCACTTCAAGACCACTAATCGGTTAATATTTGTCCGATTTATGGCCATATAGGTAAATAAACCTCTTAATTAATAATACTTATACGTCCAGATGGCATAAACCTAAAAAGATCATATTTACCACAAATTTAAGACTTTTTTTCGTTATTTTTAGATTAGATTCGATAGAATTAACATTTGTCATTTCAATATCACGAGTACGTAGTCGATTTATAACAATATATGAAAATAAACAATTTAAATAATAATGACATAAAACTAAATATGTTGCCTTTGTGGACAACATAAATTATTTCCTTGAAAAGATTGAAAAACATAGTGTAAGGACAAATTCACAAAGACTTTCATTTGCCACTTCAATATCAGAAATCGCTGAAATATGCCCGATTTATGGTCATAAAGGGTGATTTTTTAAGAGCTTGATAACTTTTTTTTTAAAAAAACGCATAAAATTTGCAAAATCTCATCGGTTCTTTATTTGGTCCATGACATTTACTTTTTGAAGATAATTTCATTTAAATGTTGACCGCGGCTGCGTCTTAGGTGGTCCATTCGGAAAGTCCAATTTTGGGCAACTTTTTCGAGCATTTCGGCCGGAATAGCCCGAATTTCTTCGGAAATGTTGTCTTCCAAAGCTGGAATAGTTGCTGGCTTATTTCTGTAGACTTTAGACTTGACGTAGCCCCACAAAAAATAGTCTAAAGGCGTCAAATCGCATGATCTTGGTGGCCAACTTACCGGTCCATTTCTTGAGATGAATTGTTCTCCGAAGTTTTCCCTCAAAATGGCCATAGAATCGCGAGCTGTGTGGCATGTAGCGCCATCTTGTTGAAACCACATGTCAACCAAGTTCAGTTCTTCCATTTTGGGCAAAAAAAAGTTGGATATCATCTCACGGTAGCGCTCACCATTCACAGTTACGTTACGATTCGCATCATCTTTGAAGAAGTACGGTCCAATGATGCCACCAGCCCATAAACCGCACCAAACTGTGACTTTTTCTGGATGCATTGGTAGCTCTTGCAATGCTTCTGGCTGATATTCACTCCAAAATCGACAATTCTGCCTATTTACGTACCCATTGAGCCAAAAATGAGCTTCGTCGCTGAACACAATTTCTTTCTTTCTGAACTTTCTTAACAGAGCACGCATTTTGATAATAAAATTCAATGATTTGCAAGCGTTGCTCGTTAGTAAGTCTATTCATGATGAAATGTCAAAGCATACTGAGCATCTTTCTCTTTGACACCATGTCTGAAATCCCACGTGATCTGTCAAATACTAATGCATGAAAATCCTAACCTCAAAAAAATCACTCTTTATATGTAAGTAAATATCTGAATTAATAATACTAATACAACTATTTAAAATTACACATTTTTTAAAGAAATTCTAAACAGAAAAATCAATGAATGGAGAATTTTTTGTTTTCTTTGTCAACGAATTAAATTATTTTTGAAAGTATTCATTAGAAACTTATATAAGGAAATATTAACAATATTTGATAAATTATATTATTCGAAAAGTTTGAAGTGTTTACTTTCATTTGCCACTTTAATATCAGAAATTTGTGAATTTTTTGTTTTCTTTGTGTACAAATTAAATTATTTTTGAAAATAATGTTGAAATAATGATATCAACAATATATCTTAAAATAATATTATTCGAAAAGTTGAAGTGTTTACTTTCATTTGCCACATCAACAGCACTAATCGGTTAATATTTGTCTGATTTATGGTCATATATGTAAATAAACCTCTTAATTAATAATACTTACACCTTTATGTGTCAAAAAAAAAAAACTAAAAATGTCATATTTATCGCCAAATTACTAACTTATTGGAGGAAATTGTAAAGAAAAATCAATAAACTTACTTCCATTGTGGACAAATTAAATTATTTTTTGTAAATAGAATTTTTCAAAATTAAAATCGTATAGAGAAATATTTATAATTTTTAATAAATTATATTTTTCGAAAAGTTTGAAGTGTTTACTTTCATTTGCCACTTCAATATCAGAAATCGGCAAATATTTGTCCGATTTATGATGATATAAGTAAATACACTCCTTAATTAATAATACTTATACGCCTAGATGACCAAAAAACTAAAAAGATCATATCTACTGCCCGGTTTAGTATTTTTTCATTATTTTTTTAGAGTAGATAGAAACGATGTCATGTAGAAATAAAGAAAGATATTATGACTGTATAACAAAAGTGTTAATTTTGAACCATTTTATAGACATCTGAGTAAATATAGAATAATAATTAAAATAATTATAACTAAAAATACTTCTACATTTTGTTGCCTTAGAATTTTAAATATCATAATTATGCTATGTTATAGTGCTTTATATTTAAAGAAATCTGCAAGGGAAGATTTTATCAAAAATTAAACAAAAGTCTTCCATATTTACGATATTTTCTTACATTCACTGCCAGTGTGCCCCCATTTGATGAACTTATTTCTTCAAACAAAACAACTAGATCTAGATGTTTTCTCAAAACTCCAACAGTGAATGGTGTGTGTGCATCATTACACACAATTTCAATTTAAAATATGATGTAAACAATTGCAATAGTCAGGGGAAAAATTAACTTCAAACTGCTCCCAGCAATACCACGACAGCAACAGAAAGATCTAAAATTAACTAAACAAAAACAAAGGAAATAGTATGCCCACCATATGTGAAATAAAAACACACGGAGTAATGTCTGAAAAAAAAGTAGAAGAAGAGGTCAGCTATCTAACATATGGCAAGCAATTTGTTTTGTTTAATTAAATTCGGCTGGCAACTCTGCAGCCTAATATACATATTCAATGAACTGAACACACTCCGAACCGAAAACGGAAAACACAGGCAAAAAATATGTTCGCTGCTGTCAGTGTTGCCAATGCCATTTGTTGTCGTTTGTTTTGCCTCAGAGGTGGGAAAAGATTTGTCCAACCGATAGCGAAGCACTCCATACTCCGAGGGAATACTTTTGCGAGTAGCTACATTGTATGACGGGACGGTTAAGTAATTTTTCGTTTGCTTGCCTTGTACTTTTGTGTTTCTGTGTCTGTCTGTCCGTCTGTCGTTATTTTTTTCTCGGGTGGTAATTTTTTCGTTTTTATGTTCCAGGTGCTGTAAAAGTATTTGAATTTAAATTTAAATGGAGTAATCGTTGTAATGTTGCAGAAAATAAATTGTTGTGTTATTTGTGTTGTTTTTTTTCATTTCATAGACTTTGGGGGAATCTTTATGGTAAAATCTGTTTTGATAAAACAGTGTTTTTTGCGCTCTGTGTTTGAGGGGTGTGTGTGTCTGTTTGTTATGCATAATTTTCCTTCTAATATGGAATGGTATGTTAAGCATAACCGGGCCG